>PVJD01001064.1:0-309207 GCA_004026545.1 Mormoops blainvillei
AAGGAAAGGAAAGGAAAGGAAAGGAAAGGAAAGGAAAGGAAAGGAAAGGAAAGGAAAGGAAAGGAAAGGAAAGGAAAGGGAAGGAAAGGGAAGGGAAGGGAAGGAAAGGAAAGGGAAGGAAAGGGAAGGGAAGGGAAGGGAAGGAAAGGGAAGGAAAGGGAAGGAAAGGAAAAAGAAAACTGGTCTGAATGTCCAATACCCTCAGGATAAAAGTCTGTTGTCATTCTGCCTCCTCATCCTAAGGGAAGCAGATATAGGCAGCATTTGGAAGGTTGGACTGACATGCAGATGCATTCAGGGGAGTACCTGGAATGTGAAGTGCAATTATTCATGTTCTCTCTAGTCACCTAAGACAAATGCCATGAAGGTGGAGACAACAAAAGATAGCCGGAAGAAGAACAAATAAATACTCATTGTGAAAAGTTCATTCCCAGGTATAGACAATATCTTCTTTTAAAGACACTTAAGTGAATACATTTATGTGAAATGATAAATTTAATCAGCTGCTGAACAAGTACTAACTCTTTAAAATTTATTTAATCTTGGAAATTAAGTTTTATCTTTTGAATTTTTAAAACCAAAGAGAACTATTATTAAAAATAGACCAAATAACCCCAAATACAAGGGAGAAAAATGTTTTCAGTGTAAGTTATAGAAGAGATTCATTTAAATTGTGAGATTTCAATGAGTTGATAGTTAACATGAAATCCTGCCTCCCTATGGTCTCAAGAGTTTCCTTTGTAAGAGTTTAATATCATTTCTTAAAACCTACCATGATTTATCTATTTTAGCATCAATTTGAATTTTTATAACTCAAAGAATAGTTGGAAAATATCATTTAGAAAAAAATTCTACTCTCAGAGCATTAACCTTTAAAGACTTTTTATTGTCATCATCCTTATAAAATGTCATGATATCTTATCCCCTAGTGACTTAATCTTAATCTATATAATTTGAGGGCAGAAATGCCCAACTGGGCCTATTGCTCGGATGCTTAGGTGTTCCAGTGTGACTTCTGACGCCAGTTTCCTGGATTGGGGCTTAGTTCATCATGGAGGAGAAACTGTCTACTAACTTTTATGCTGCACAGAAAAGGCTAAGCCAGACTCTTCATTAAACTGGTTACTTTCAAATCTATTTGAACTGGCAAACTTCCAAAAGTCAGATTTCCCCCCCCCCATTTTTCATGTAGGACACGCAAACCTTTAAAAAATGGCTCCTGTATTGTTCAGATATAGTGTGGTGCAGTTGCATCTGAAAGAAAAATATAGTTTCAGTAAATTTTACTAGTAAAAATAATATTGATTTTTTTTATTAAACAAAAAATTATTAATTATATAAAGTCCTCAACTATTTTATTTCACTGTATGATGAGTGCACATAATTTCTTACAGGGCTTTTGAGTTTAGTGAAAAAATTAACCCATTCCCTTTTTTCAATTATGAGAGGTTGTTTCTATAGTTATATTATAACAGGTTGAATTGACAAAATGGAGGCCTCAACTCTCCCACAAAAAGAAGCAAAAAAAAAATGAATAAAGAACTACAAACCAATACAAATAACTCTGGGAGACCTCTGTCTATATAACAAAGAGGCAGGAAAAAAAACGGAGGAATGCAACAATGGCTTAACATATGCAAATCAGTAAGTGTGGTATTCCACACTAACAGGATAAAAAATAAAATCATATGATCATTTCAGTAGATATAGAAACAGCATTTGACAAAATTCAACATCTTTTTATGATAATACCTATCAACGAGTTAGGTATAGAAAGAATATACCTCAACATAAAGGTCATCTATGGCACTTCAACGGATAAGGTATGAAATGGTGAAAAGCTAAAAGATCTTCCTTTAAAATGAAGAACAAGACAAGGATACTGACTCTAGTCAATCCTATTCAACATGGCATGGAAGTTCTAGTCAAAGAAATTAGGCAAAAAAGGAATAAAAAGCATCCAAATCAGAAAGGGGGACATAAAATTGTCTCTGTTTGCAGATGACAGGATTCTGTACATAGAAAATCCTAAAGATTCCACCAAAAGTAATAGAAGAAATAAACAAATTCAGTATTAACCTGCAAAAATCAATTGCATTGTTATACACTAACAAGGACTATTTGAGAAAGATTTTAAAATTTTTAATTTGCAGTAGTAGTAAAAACAATAAAATATTTAGGAATATATTTAACCAAGGAGGTGAAAGACCAGCACATATCTAACAAGTGGATAATATCAAAAATATAAAAGGAACTCATATAATTCAATAGGAAAAATGCAAACAATCCAGGTAAAAATGGGCGAAGGGTCAGAACAGACTTTATTTCTCAAAGATGACATGCAAATCTAAGAAGATTTGGTTATCTAAGAAGATAACCAACATCACTGAACATCAGGGAAATGTAAATGAATACCAGAATAAAATATCACCTTACACCAACTTGGATGGTTGTTATAAAAATGACAAGAGATGAAAAATGTTGGTACGGTTGTGAAGAAAGGGAACCCTTTGTACACTATTAGTGGGAATATATTACTATATTTTTAAAAAGAGTATGGAAGGTTCTCAAAAATTAAAAATGGAAGTATGATATTATCAAATGATCTCACTTCAGGATATGTATCCAAAGCATTATTCACAGTGGCCAAGGTATGGAAACGACCTAAGTGTGTGTCAACAGTTAAATGAAGAAGGTGTTGCATATATAATGGAGTATTATATAATTATGGAAAAGAAGGACATTCTGCCATTAAGAACAAAATAGATAAAATGAGAGGGCATTATGTTAATTTAAATAAGCCAGATTAAAAAAATACAGCATTTATATAACATTACTTTTATGTGGAATATTTTTTAAAATGCAAAAAAACAGAAATACACACACACATACACACACACACACACACACACACACAACTTCTGTAAATAGAGAATAGAATGATGATTACCAGAGAGTGGCTGGGCTTGGGAAATAAGGAAATATAGGTCAAAGGGAACAAACATTTATTTATAAGGGCAATAAGTTCTGAGGACATAATGTACAGCAAGGAGACAGCTGTTAATAATACAGTATTGTATACTAGAAATTTGCTGAGTTAACTTTAAGTCAAAAGTGTAAGTCAATATCACCACAAAAAAAGAGTTAAATCAATGAAGAGATAGATGTGTTAACTAACTCGATTGTGCTAATCATTTTACAATGTATAGGTACGTCAAATCATCATGTTTATACTTTAAATATATAGAATTTTCATGTCAATTTCCCACAATAATGCTGGAAAACGTAACAAATCTGTATTGTAAACAATAAAATGGCTAAATTTCAGTTTCTGTATTTATATTTATTGAAAAACATATTTTATTGGTAAAAACAATTAATCCAAAAATTATTTTGACTTATTTTTGTTCCTTTTAAGTTAATGTAAAATTCACCTTTAAAATATCCAGGAATAGCTACTGGATATTTATAATTGTTCGAAGGCCAAAGCTCTATTGTAGCAGCTTTGCCACTGATAACACTCCAACGACTGACTTTAGTTCATGACTGAGAAGTACACGACAAAGCCAATACTGCTGGTGGAAATCAGGCTCTTCCACTGGGTCATGAGAAAAGCATTTCACAGATCCATGCAAGGGAAGCTGTGGCGTGGCAAGGTTTATTTGGGTGGAAATTTGTCCCCGGGTATTCAGTGCTCCATCTCCCTCCATCCCACCATGGAAAAAGCCCAATCATGTCCTCAGCAAGGCCAGAAAAAGGCCAATGCCTAGAATTTCTGTTTCATATTAAAGTTTAGTCCTGCCGAGCCTGCATGGTCCGATGTGGGCCCACACAGTTCTAGATCCATATGGTTGTGTGTGTTCCCAGGCAAGAGAGAGAATACGCAAAATGAAACAGGGTATGAGTCACCGGTGGGGGGCGGGGGGGGAGAGAGAGAGAAGGCAAACTTCTTTGTTCTCCTCAGGTTGTATCCAGGATCTCTTTCAAAATAACCAATCAACTTTCCAAGCTTACATGGGCTTCTGATAGGTCCACCCCTTAACTAGACCGATAGGCCTCTATGGTCAAGCACCCTGTGCCTCCCCAGCAATCTGGTATTGGGGGGCAGACAGTGCTCCTGGAGATATTTCCTGTGCTCCTAAAATTAAGTCTCTTAGGCAGCGATCCCCTGAAGTGTGCGAATGAGGCTGTAAATACTAGAACTTCTTGGCTAAGCAAGCAGGTTAATCCTCCCCAGTTTATTAAACTCAACGTCTAATTCCCTTTGCTCTCTTTCTTATTAATAGCTAGTTAACTACCTATGGTAACAAATTGAGATAGTTAAAATATATTTTTATAGTATTTCAAAAGTTTAGGAGGGATAAAAAATAAATCTATCAAATATAAAATTAATAAAGATATGTTTTAATTTGTTTGATTTTGAAATGTCTCATTTGTTTTTACATCATGTGTAAGTGAGCCAACTGCAGAAGTTGAGATCCCCTTTTTAACTAAAGCTTTATTTTAAGACTTTCAATATTTGAATGATAAAACAGTCAGCCAAAGATTTCTATATGCAAAAGAAGTTTTGCATTACACTGGAGAAATATTTATTACAAGATATAGAACATGACATTGTATCTCCCTGATGAAAGTAATTCTGGAGTCAGGCATAAACACAGGCTGAGAGCAGAGAAAGGGAAATTCACTTTAAGTTATAGGGGCTTAAAAATGTAATGGACTTTGATAAAATCATAAATTTCACAGCAGAAATGAGAGCTTTTAAATCATTACTGTGATTTTATTTTTAGGACCGGAAGCAAAAGTATGTTAAATAATATAAACTGATTATAAAACATTCAAAGGATATAAAAGCCTACAATCCAGAGGTTTACTTTAATTAACACTTTAATCTTAGTTTATTCACAAATATTGCTTTCTTTTGTAGCCTCACCTTAAGAAGCTGCTTGAAGGTCTGGGAATAGCATGTAGGCTGAGGGTCAGAAGGGAAGGAGCTAGAATAGAAGTGACAGAGAAATAATCCCAACCACACGAAATCTTTAACGTGTTTTAAAATAAAAATTAAAAGCAATCAGTCTCTGGCCATGTGCTCATAAATAAATAAAATTTGTTACAACCAAATATGTTTTCTAGTTTCTGTCTCACTGGATAAAGTTTGATTTCATTTTCCCAGCTAAAATTCAGGTATTAAATAGGTCGAAATATAACACAAGTCAGAAAAGCAGCATACTTTGCTTCCTCCGCTTGTGAATTTAGGTTAACAAAAGATACATTTATAGGAACAAAAGAAATATATATATCTAAAAATACATATATATGTATGCATCCCTGCAGATGCACATCAGAATTGAATCGATAAGGACTTCTTAATGAGGCTATTCAGCAGGACAGAATTAGAAATTCTGAGAACAAAGAAAATAATTAAGCCCTCCTTAAAAACAGTTCCTCCCCCAACTACCACTTAATGCGCTTTATTTCATGGATTATATTTTTCTGTGAGGTTCCTGGAGTGAAACAGTTTCTAGTTCCATGGGCAGGGAGGTCTCTGAAGGCAAGAGAACTGGAGAAGGAAGTAGGTTCAATGGTGAAACCAAAGGAAGAACCGTGGAGCCCCAAGTTCAATCCCTCTCTGAGATGTCGGAGGGATTGGCTCTGATCTAATAACTCTTGGCACTGCTCTGTCTACACAGACATTCAAACCTGAAACCTGGCCAGTCATAGCAGTCCCTGCCCTGCATTTCAGAGTTTAGTCTTACACTTTGGCTGTGAGTTTATAATGAAAATATGCTATTTGCTGTTTGTAGAAGAAGAAAAGCTAACTGGCAAGCTGGAGTTCTCCAAGCTGTCAATTATCTCTAGAATCCAGGAGTATTTTCCCTTTTCTTTTTTTAAAGAGTGACACTTTGCTTACACATAGTTCAGTTTGTACCCACTCTTTTAATCATCTGAGATTTCCATAACAGGAGTTGAAACTTACAACTTTTATGAAAATTTTGTTATTGCCAATCAAATCACGTTCTCAAATTAAGTGCAATGTTCCTTTTAAAAACCTCATTAGTGTTACTCTCTTAGAATTAGCTCAAAATGCAAAACATCTACTTCCAGGCATAATTGGTGCAAATCAGAATCAGTGACAGCTTATCATAATACCTTCCAACGTTGCAGGGGTGTCCAGCCCACGGCCCCAGGTGGCTATCAATGCAGCCCAACACAAAATCGTAAATTACTGAAAAACTTTTTTTTGGCTCATCAGCTTTTGTTAGTGTTTGTGTATTTAATGTGTGTCTTAAGACAATGCTTCTTTTTCCAGAGATGTGGCCCAGAGTTGCCAAAAGTTTGGACCCCTTTTCTTATGAATCACTCCTGAATTTATTCAATGCAATACACATTTATTAGAACTGTAGAAAGTAAGGGGCAGTTCAACCATAATTGTGCCCTGGGCTTCAAAAGACTTGCGACCCTCTAGAAAAGCAGATTTGTAAATTTTGAAGGGAAAATAGACAAAAACACACAAAAAAATTAGATAAATTTCTGTCGATATAATGGAGGAGATTGGTGTTTTGGGTTTGTTTGTTTTTTTCCTGCTTGTAACTGTGCAAACAGAGTCACTCTTCACGTGTGTTATGTTCTACCTAATTGAACACTGCCAAATCCATTCCTAGGTGGGGTTTCCCAGTTCCTGTTAGTACATATTAGCCAGGTCTGCAGGTGCACATCAAATAACTCCTTTCACCCCAAAGAAGGAACGCTATTGTCCTGACCAGGCCATGCTGCAAAGACACCCATGTGATTGGTCTAGAAGAAATTAGGGGAAGTAGGAGTAGACGGTGAAAAAGACAACATCATCTTCAGAGGCATCTACCTTGGATGAATCCTTTGTATATTTTTAGATAACAGGAGGCTATTGTGATGAAGGGAGGGGCTTTAACCCTGCCGGCTGATAGGGTTCCAGATTCCCAAGTGTGGCCTTCCAAATGTCTCTATCCAGGCTCAGAATTCTAGGCCTTCCCTATCAGGGCCTAAAATTCAATCTAGAATAATTTCCCAGGAGTATGAATTTAGCCTCCTACCAACTCGAACTCTCAAACTGCCAAATCTCAAACTTGGTCCTTCAATACATTCTGCTCTTCAGCTGAAGGTGATGTGAGTCTCTTTAACTGCAGTGAAATGTAGCTCCTGGCTTTCACTCTGTTACCTTATTTAATAGCTACCCATGATCTTTTTTAGAGCCTTTTGGCCACTAACATTAACTAATGAATTAATAATTGTATAGTTGTCATTAACCTCTTCACCTGTTATTTACTGTGAATAGTTGTTACAAAATCCATCATTATCTCTTCACTTGTACTCCAGTCGACCACAGGTGGTGAAAAGTGAGGTGTTGACAATCCCCAATGGCCTCTTTGGATTTTGAAAAAAATGTTTACCACACTTGGGGTCTGCTTCACCCATATATTAAGGGACTCAGAAGGCTATCGGTTTTGAATGTGTCCAGAAAGAGCTGGGTCTGCAGTCATTTCAGGCTGCGGTAGAAGTAACCTACCACTTGGCTCCCATAGCTTAGCAGGTCTCGCGGTGCAGGAAGTGATTTCGGTCAAAAGGGCCATCATGTCCAATCTCTGGAAAGCCACAGAGAAAACTGCAGAGCAGATCTAGGTCTTGCAGTAAGGCCATACCAGCTTTAGCAAAGAACTAAGCACCATTTGAAAAACAACTTCTTATATGCTTTTGGGCCATACTAGAGACTTAGCAACAGAACATATACTATCTGTTGACAATATGATAAGAGATGCCTACCAAGAGCTTGATATTGTCACATCCACCAAATCATTTTTTAGGTCAAGCACAACAACATTGCCTCTATGCTAGAAATAACACACTTGCTTTTGAGCCCATCCAGTTCTAGAACATATGATTAAATGATGCAAATACGTGACCAAGATCTCCCATCGTCTATGTCTCTTTCCCTGACACTTATTTTTTAGCTCACATCTATGACCCTGTGGAGGGTTCCCTATAACCAGGTGACACAGAGGGTAGGAAATCTGGTCCTGTGTCATGGATTGATCAATTCAATGCACTGCTAAGAGCCAGGGTGGACTACTGTCACACTATCACTCCATTGAAGGATGACCCTGAAAGATACCGATGAAGGAGAAAACTCTCAGGAGGCAGAGCTTTGAGAAACATGTGTGGCCATTAATTTTGTATTGAAAGAGAAGTGCTGTCAGAGGGCAGAGAAATTTGGAACAGATTTCCAGAAAGAGGAAAAATACGAGGTTGAGATCAACTGCCATGTGGGGAGTATAGTTTATTTCACTTAATCTTTTTTTTTAAGAAATTGTGATTGGTCTCTAGTATATGATGTTTGTGCTAGTTTTCTATTGATGCATAACAAATTACCACTCAATCAGAGAGTTAAAAAACTCTGTCACAATTCTGTATGTCAGAAGTAAGGAAAAGCTGCTGAAATTGTGTTGGCCAGCTTGGGCATTTACCTGGAGGCTCTGGGAAGAAAGTCTTCTGAGCTTATATAGGTGGTTGGGGCAGGATCTAATTCCCTGCAGTATAGGGCTAATATTCTTATTTTCTTGCTGGTTATCAGCTGAGAGTTGCTCTTAGCTCCCAGAGGTTGGTTATGGGTTAAGCTGTATCCTGCAAAATTTCATATGTTGAAATTCTAACACTCATTACTTCAGAATGTGCTGTATTTAGAGACAGGGTCTTTAAAGGGGTAATTAAGATAAAATGAGGTCATATTAGTAGGTCCTAATCAAACATGACTGCTGCTCTTATGAGAGAAAATTTAGACACTTTAGCAAGATTATATAAAGACACAGGGAGAAAAGATGGCTGTAAGTTAAAGAGAGAAGTTTCAGGGGGGAAAAAAAGCTTGTTGAAAACTTGATCTCAGATTTCTAGCCTCCATAATGGTGAGAACATAAATTTCTGTTTTGCTTTGCTTTTTTTTTTAAGACTTAGAGTTTTATTATGAAAGCCAATGGGACATAATGAGTAGACAAGTATGTCATTAGCTCTGACCCATAGAAGTTTGAAATGAAGGTCAGGTGTCTAGTTGACATTTCTGTTATTATGAAATAATTTTTTAGTTCTGATTGATTAAATGGAACTAATAAGTGATGCATTTATTTATGTGTGTGTACATTTATACATTCATTCAACACATAGTTTGAAAACATACTATATACTAGTCACATTCTCATATTTTGTTTAACACTCATAACATTGCTGTTAATTAGGTGGCTTTTTTTTTTTCATTTTGATATTAGGGCTCAATGAGGTTTAAGTACTTGCTTAAGGCAACAGAAATCTTTAGTAACAAAACGTATTCTGATCCTGACCTCCTTGAAAGTTTTGCTCTCTTTGGGCTGGCAATACTTAGAATTCACTTATCCAGTCATTAAATATATATTGACACATTTTATGTACCAGGTAATATTCTAGGGGCTCCTTATTGCATTGGACAGAAGATAAAAGAATTCTGCTCTTTTTACATTTAGATTCTACTGAGTATCTGTCGAAACTTCTTGGTAGAGAACTGGTTCCTACTGACCCAGCCATCTCTCTTCAAGTGAAAACTGATGGAGTCTTGGTGGTAGCAAGTGGTACAGGGAGGTCCATCCTCTCTCCTGTTTCCAGCATGTTTTTCCAAAGACAGTCAAGAAAGTTAGATACTAGCCTTGGCAGAAAAAGGTGAGAAGGGCAAGGTTTGGCTTTGATATGAAGAAAATAAAGAGGAGAAGGTTATGTAATGATAATAAAATCTGTTAACTACTAAATGTTTATTGTTAGAGCAAAGTGTCTTTACATTTAGTAAAAAATAAAAATAAAAAAATTAAAGGACCAGAAAGAAAGGGTCCAGAAACATACATTTCTTTCCTTGAGAGTGCTGGCAGGTCACCAGTCATTCCAGGGAGAGTTAAATTTCATTATCTGTAAGTGCAGCAAATATTTCTCGATGAAAAAACACCCATAGTAAACTTTTAACATGATTGGTACCTCCCCCTTTGTGAAGCAGCCAAGAATTAGAAGCAACCTAAGTGCGCAACAGTAAATGAGTGGATCAAAAATCTGGTATGCTTACACAATGGAATACTACACAGCAGAAAGAAAGAGGTACTACCCTTCACGACATCATGGATGGAAATGGAGAGCATTATGCCAAGTGAAATACGCCAGGTGGTGAAAGACAGGTACCATATGATCTCACTTATAAGTGGAGCCTAATCAACAAAATAAACAAGCAAGCAAAATATAACCAGCAACATTGAAATAAAAAACAAACTGACAGTACCCAGAGGGGAGGAGGGAGTGGATAACTGGGGGAAAGGGGGGAAAGGTCATCAAGGAACATGCATAAAGGACCCATTGACAAAGCCAAATCAGGGAAGGATTGAGGGTGGGAGGTGGGGATGGGTGGGGCTGGGGAAAGTGATGGCTGGAAGATGTTGACAAAAAAAAACAAAACAAAACAGACAGGGGAAGGCTAAGAATAGTATTGGAAATTGAGAAACCAAAGAATTGATACGTACTATTCATGGACATGAACTAAGAGATGTGGGGATGATGGGATGGGGCACAGGGCATAGGGGATAAAGGGGAGAAAAAAAATGGGACCACTGTAATAGCATAATCAATAAAATATGCCAAAAAAAAAAAAAAAAACACTCGAGATAGAAATCTGATTCCTAGAAGTTTCAGTTAGCAGATCGCCTTCCTGGTCTGTTTATTGTAGATGTGAAGTTGACTTCCTGAGTGGGTTGCTGCAGGATGTGGATCAGAGCTCTGTTTCCATACGGTCTCCCCATTGTCCATCTGCATATTCAGTCTCAGTAATCATTTTTGTGACTTCTGTCAAGTTTTCTAGCTTTATTGAGCCTCAGACATAATGATAAAAAGCATATTTTACATCAAAAAAAGAAAAGAGTATGTCCTGTGTTCCACTATAACAGAACTACTGGGACTGTACTTGATTTCAAATGATTCTCCTTACTCAAAAATGGTAGCTCCTAGCAGCCTTGCTCAAGGCTACCACCCTGTGACCCTGGCTATGATGGATTAAACCAGAGTGGCATTCGGTTTCAAGTTGAACTGATCATGCTCTGGCCCCCCTGAACTTAGCACTTAAAAGAGAGAGTCACGGAGACTGACAAGTGTTAGTAGCTAAGCCACTTTAATTGAATCATTCTAGGAAGAAGGCCCACAGGCTCATACCACCAAGGTCATAGATCCAACCTTGTTTCAGTCCTTTCTAAGGATTTGGGTCAATTTCCCCCTATGCTCAATTAAACCAAGTAAAGCAATCAATAACCCTTCTTTTCTAGCCCTTACCTGTCTTCAAAAGCACCAGACAACTAATAAAACCGTTTTCATATACATTATCTTCATTGATCCTTGCAATTCTAAGAGGTTGGAACATTGATTGGGATTCATTCTGCTATACAGGTGAGTAAACAGAGGTTGGAGAGGTACCTTCTTCACAAAGGGGAAGCAGCGATCACGTTAAAAATTTCTATTGTTAGGCCTAACATCACTGACGCTCTGGCCCAGTCGATTGGACCCATCAAAAAAGCTGTCACGATGCTAACTAGTGCTCTTTGTACAAGCTCTTAGCTCTCACTCTTCCCACGTAGGCAGCAAGTGTCCTACTGACAACATTTTTTACTTCATTGAAGGCCAAGAGTATGGAAAAGTCAGAGAATTCTCATGGCCTGGGAAGTGCCTTCAGCCACGGACAGAGAGAACTTTGAGGATAAACACTTCAGCTGCCTTACCCTCCAGGGCACCCACGCCAGCAGGACTGAGGTCAGTTGCCATTAGCTGCAGCATGCTCATCACACCCTCCCTCTCCATCTCACTTTGCTCCCAGTGCTTCCTGGAACTTCAGAAATAAACCACTAATGCTCAGGTTGGTGCCCCTAGTTTTACTTTGGGAGGAATTCTTACTAAGATGGCTACTCCTGGTGTTGTTCTGTCACCAACTCCTAACTAAATTAATCAGCCTTTTTGGTTGCAAAGAACGCAAGAGCATTCCAGTGAACTTGATAGGTACAAGCTACATGCAGCAAGGCTGTCAGATGGCTCCAGAAATGAAGAAAAGCCAAGATAACTAGACTTAGAAAATGACAGAGACAAAGGGAGGTGGGTGATTGAGAACATAAACATAGTCATGATCCTCACTTAACAACTCTCTGCTTAGAAAGCCCCAGTCACTGGCAACTGACTGTAACACCTTGGGTTCTTCATTGCCACCTTCTCAATGGATTTGTCTGCCTTTGCATCTCTGTGCCTTTCTTCAGTGGGGGCATCTGTTGCAGTCACAAAGTCCAAAGGCTACACTTTGGCAGCCAGAGATGAAGAACAACACAAACCTCCTTCTCAGGAGAGAAAGTCAATGTAGTGGGTAGCTAAGGAAAAGCCAATGCCCTCTATATTCACAGTAGTTTTTGCAGTAGACACCCTGCCATCCTATGCATCTCATTTTAATGTGTGCAGTGTAAAGACTGGATTCTTAGAATAGGAATTCCCACTTGCTCTGCCTCACCTGTATCTTCAGAACATCCTCCCATGAGTTACACAAGAGCAGTCTTTGGGTAACACAACATTCTGCCCATGCACGTGTACACACACACACACATACACACACACACACACACAAGAAGCCGAGCAGCTTGAGGTACCGATTATTTTACAGAACTCAATGAGGGACCGATCTCTTCTTCTTTCTTCTGCATGGAAAACAAGCTTGAAGAAAACTAAATGTCAAGGGTAACTTCTCCGGCAATCGTATGGGTTCTGTAACTGCTTAAACTTGGTAGGATATTTTAGACCTCCCAACATGAACAAGCAGCACTTGAGTTTTATGTGCCAAACTAACTATTAAAAAGAAAGAAAGAAAGATGTATGTAAGGGATGGAGGCAGAACGGCAGTGAGAGCTGTTCAGGTCATGGTTAGGTTAGCTCAGGGGTGAGGCCGAAGAAAGGGCGAGAAAGAGTGTAAGAGGATCTTTTATAAACAGATTCATATGCCTGAAACCTCCCAAAACAGGCTGCTGATGAGAGCAGTGACTTAGCGTAACCTTCAAGCATATTATTTAAAAAGAAAAAAGAGAAAGAGAGTGAAAAAGAAAAAGAGAGGAGGAGGTAGGGGGAAAAGGGAAGGAGAGAGAAAAAAAAGAGAAAGAAGGAGAGAAAATAACATGACCTGTATTTCAAGCATGCAGAAATTCTAGACCAGCATATTTTTTTTAAAGTATGTTTATATATTTTGTTCACCAAAAACTCACATTTTTTTCAAGTAGTTGTATAATTCTCTACTTTATTATAAAGCTTAATATTTCTCTTCAGTTTTTCCGCATCCTCCAAACAGGATGCACTAGACCAAAATTCTCTCAAATTCTTAAATCTCCCAGAACATTTAAATTAATTTTTTAAAATAATTTGAAGGAGTTTAAGAAGCCTCTTGCTCTGATTTTACAAAATCAAAATAACAGACTTTTTTATACTGTGTTAAGGACTCAGCTAAATGATGTGGACATAAGATCAAATAAATGTTTTTAAGAAACTTACAATTTAGAAAAGCATGCATAGATGATTACAACACAGTGCACTAGACGTCACAGAGCCACAAGGTCATGATGGGAGAATGACATAATTCAAGGAACACAAGTGAATGCAAAGCAAACCACAAGCAAGTTGATGTGTCCTGAAGTGTGTTATGGGAAGTTGTGAAACTCGTGGCTGAAGAAATGATCAGAGACAAGATCAGGGAAGGCCTTGGGTGCAAAGTAAAAGGATGTGTGTGATAACAGACAGTGGGGGACATTAAAGGTTTAACTGTAAGAATCATACTGTCACATTTGAATTTTAGATGGCAGTGCGGGGATGGCGTTAGAGAGAACAGGCGGGGGCAGAGAATGTACGCTACTGCAACAGTTTAAATGAGATTAAACAATACCTGAACCAGGAAAGAGGTAGAAAGAATGAAGCAGCAGATACACATTTGGAAATATGTAGGAGTTAAAAAAAATAAGTCAGTTCTTGGTTTTGGTGCAAGTGGAATGAGAATGTTTCGGTTAGGACAATTCCTAGTTCTTTTTGCGTAACTGATGTACCAACAGTGCTCCAATGGAACTGAGGCAATCATTTCTGGGGTGGGGGGGTGGGAAGAAACACACATCTTTGAGCCTGAGAGTCTGTGGTGTTTGATATACCTGGGTAATTCCAGGCAGTTGGAAAACTAAGGGAGCTTAGGAGCTAGGGATAAAAGCTGGGAGTCCTTACTGTGTTTAGCGGAATAATATCCCCTCTCCCCAAATCTCCAAAATCTGTAAATACATTCTTTATATAGCAAAGAAGATTTTGCAGATGTGATTAATTTATGGACCTTGAGAAGGGGAGATTATCCAGGTGGCAAAATGTAACCACTAGGGTCTTTGCAGGAAAGACAGAATTGAGAAATTTTGAGAAGGAGATGTGAAGAAGGAGGCAGAGGTGATAGGAAGAGAGATGTGAAGATGCTACACTACTGGTCTTGGAAATGGAGAACGACGGCCCGGCCCGCTGGCCGGCTCTAGAGGAGGCAAGGAAACAAAGGCTTTCCTGGAGCCCCCAGAAGAAACACAGACCTGCCAGCACTTGGCTTTTAGGACTTCAACCCCTAGGGCTGTAAGGTGATACACTTATGTTGCTTTAAGCCACAAAGTTTGTGGTGATTTCTTACATCAACAATAGGAAACAACTGCAAACACCATATAAGTGTGGTTTGAAGGAGAGGGTAAATACTGAGAAATTGTTGTAAAATAGAGCACTGGAGAAAAATCAGCTTTTAAGAGGACAGAGGAGGAAAAGCGAATGTGTAGTTACAACTTCACAAATTAAATTTTAGATCACACATTTCTAAAACTTACAACACACATTTCAAATTTAGATTTAATATGGAAGGAAGGAAAGGATAGAAAGAAATGAGATAACATAATAGATTTAGCTACTTTTCATGTGATATTCTCTCACATTCCTTTGATGGGGAAAAATATATAATTTTATTTTGACTTTTCTTATAAAGGGGAAGTTGCTTGATCTCACATTCTTTTTTAAAGAAAATCAAATGAAAACAAAATGAAATTAAAAATCTACAAAAAAATTAGCAAATTTGCTTGGGTGCAGCCTACTGGACACAGTTTCTAGGGATCATAGACTACTGTTATGTACTTCTTCAATTGGAAAAGTACAAGAGTAGGTTATTTGGAAGAAAAATGAATGACTTCTCTCTAGGGCACTCTGTCCCTGCCCAAGAGTCTATATTTAGATAAATACTCTCTGTTGAGTAAAGGTCAGAAATCTGTGGCTGTGGCCGCAATATTAGGGCTCACTGGCCCTAACAAGCGAACGTGTGAAAGAATGTCGTGTGAAAGGAAGCTAAAGGTACTAAGCATTTCTCAACACTTTTTCCTCCCATTCCTCCCGTTGAATCCAAATATGTTGCCGCCTTCTGCCAGCGTCTGAATCAAACAAGTAGTGTGGGCATCTGGAGAGTGAAATCTCAAGAGGCCAGGAAAAACATGAGCAAATCTTGTAGGTTTCCCCGTCATTTGCTTTTCAAAGTAAGAACCTGCCAGGAAGGTGAAAGACTGTGCTGGCGGTTTCAGCAACAACCTCCGAGTGAACACATGATCTTTTTTCTTAAGATTGACGTTCACTCGTGGATGATTTTTTTTTTCCGGTGCAAAGAAGAAATGTAATTAAACTTTTCTTTTCTAATAATATTAGGCTTTGAATATTTAATACCACAGGCTTGTTTTAAGGCCCAGGAGTTACTGGATGGAAGCTATTTAGGTGTAGAGTGGTAGGTAAGCTCCTTCAGAGTCTGGTCCCTGCCTACCTCTCATCTTCTCCTGCATCTCTTCATTCTAGCCATACCATGTGACATGAGCCACACTGCTCCATGTCTCAAAGCCTCACGCGTTTTGTTGTGTTTTTTTTTGTCCTGGTTCCAGAGTCCCGGCCTTGGTGAGGTATCCCTGATTTTCTCCAGTATGGCTAAGTACTCCTTTCATGGATCCAGACTTGCACTGTCCAAATGGTGTCTACAAGCCATGTGCTAGTACAAAGCACTTGAACTGTTCCTGGTCCGAATTGAAGCACAATGCGTGAGTATAAAATGCGTGCCAGATTTCAAAGACTTAATAAAGAAAAGAGGGTAAAATATCTCAAGACTCTTTTTCTTGTGTTGATCACACATAGAAATAAAAATATTTTGCTTCTATTGGGTTAAATAAAACATATCATTAAAATAAATTTCATCTGTTCGTTTTTACCATTTTAATGTGACTTACAGAAAATTTTAAATGACATGCATGGCACCATATGTAACACCGCCCTAACAAAGAGCTAATACACATCCTAGTACCTACAACTTGTGCTGGGCACACAGGAGGTGCTTGACAAATATCATTTGAATAAATCAATAAGTTAGGCTTAAAAGAGTTTTTAATTAACCATTTAGTGCTATCCTAACTGTAAGTGTCTGGTACACCAATTATTCACAAGGATTAAAGTAAGTATGTACATAAATGGTAAACCTCTTTCGAGCCACTCAAATATCATTGGGTAAATTGCTATTCAGGATATTAAATTGTATTCTAATAAACCAAAAATGTACATGTGTTTTCTAATAAAGGTTGAGTCAAGTGATATCATATAAAAGAAACCAAGGATTTGGTTGTTTTCAATTTTTTAGTCACTAACATCAAGTGCTTCAAACATTGAAACTCTTTATTTCTTATGAAAATAAAACCGATGAGCAGGATAGCGGCCCAGTCATTTCAACAGTCATCCCTGGCAGGATGAATCTGCCATTGAGCAATGAACTCTGGGTTAGTGAGAGTGACTTTACCTTCAGTAACTTGCATGTTGAGAAAACCCAGTTTAAAAGAAATAACGGACTCTGGGAAGATGCCGCCCCATGGAATGGTAATGAACCGGGCCATCATTGGCATCCCAGTTTGAATGCAGTCACTTTAAAAATGTTGAACATGCTTTTGTCTGTTTTGCTTTTTACTCTATTTCTGCTCTTTGTTTGATGTCTCTCCTTCCCTCTCTTGTTATTTTTCTCCTTCCCACTTGCTCCTTTTAAAAGGTCTCGTTAACACTCATTAACGAGTGTGGTCCAAAGCTCCAAAGCAAACAAGCAGGGAGAAGAAAGGGGATGAAAGAACGAAAGTTGAATTTCTCTGCCAGGTTTCAATGGATTGCAGCACCAGCTAGGGCACCAGCCAGTTTTTATAGGAACTGTTGTAAGTCCACCACCCTTTTAGTCTCCACACAAGGATGACCAGAATGGCAAAAGTTGTCCAAACACTTAAAAGCCGGCTTTTCTGAAAACTGGTTTTTCACAGAATAAACAAAATGCATTTTTATGTTCTGTAAAGACCAGTCATCTCCCTCCACCCTGAGTATTGTGCCAGTCTCCAAAAGGTGGCCACCCTCAAACCATGCATAGTACAGGAAGGGACGTTTTGGTTCTCAGCTTTAGCTAAAAGTTGTAATGTGGAAGTCATTAATAAAGACATTGGCATTTCTAGATGGTATCAAATTGACTAAGAAGGGGCTTATGTGTGCTGTTTGCATTTGATCTTGTTAATTTCAAGAAATGGGTTTTGCTTTTAATCTCTTATTCATGAGGATGATACTTGATTCTTTCACTATTTGCCTTGCTTATCATAAGAAGGAGCCTTAATATTAATGCATATATCACAGATATGTATTTAGCAAATTAATTCCTTTTTTAACAAATACTTATTGAGTTAAACAATTTATCAGGGATCACTGTAGGCCTTAGAGACCCATCAATGAACAACACAGGAAATAGTCCTGGATCTCATGAAACACATATATTAGTAAGAGGGACAAACAATAAACATGATAAATAAGTATTATTATAGTATGTTAGTGGTAGATGCTAAAAAGAAAAACAAAATAGAGAAAGGAAATTGAAAGTCTATAGCTAACAAATTTAGATACTATACTAAAGAAAAACTATATGAGACTATGCCATTAAAACAAAAACCTAAAAAAACAAATATTTTTTGTAATTACAAAAAAATACATACATATTGATAAACGGAAAGTAAAGAACAACTCAGAAAACCTCAGAGAAAAATTGAAATAATTATCTGTAATTTTGCCATTCATAGTTAATCTTTATTTAAGATTCGACACAGGTATGGCTGGATTGTGTGTTTGTGTGTGTGTGTGTGTGTGTGAGAGAGAGAGAGAGAGAGAGAAAAGAAGAGACAGCAGAGGGAGAAAAGGAGAGAGAGAGAGAATATATAGCTTATTTAGGGAATTGGGATACTTCTCAGTTTCAACACTGAGTCCGATTCTTAGGCAAATCATCTTTGAAAACCAATTTTAAAAATTTTCAGGTTTTGTTGTTAAAATGATATACTATGAAAGATATAACTGTACATACATTTTGCCCACACCTTAAAAATAAACTATCATGTGAAAACGTAAGCACATTTAAAAAAATTGTTTAGCCTTAAATTGCAGTTTTGCCTATTTGGATACTTTAAGCGGCAAGAAAGAGAAGCTCTAACTAACACAATGGACTTAAACAACAAGGAATTTATGAAATGTTTATTTGACCTTGAGAAAAGATCATGTCTGTAAAATGGGGCCTAAGTTCAGAGACGGCCCTCGTGTTTCATCAGCTCCATGTCGGTGACGATGAGTCTGAGACCCAGAGTCATGAAGCGGCTTTTCAAGACATCAACATAAGGCAGAAGCAGAGGCAGGAGAGCATTCTCCCGCAGGGACCCGAAGCACACAAGGAAGCCATTTCATCGTCTCCCCACAACAGTTTGTCAAAATAAAAGTGGCTTTTGAAATTATCATATGCAACACATAGGACTGCAATATTTCTGATATATCTCAGTGAACTAAATTCCAGGAATAGCAGAGGGACTCTCATGGAAACAAAATGTGATAGGCTTTGGGTCATGTGAAAGGCTGCACATTAAGTAATTTTTAAAAGCAAATTTGCATGCAGTGATTAAAAACTGCAAGTCACAATTGGCATATAATTGATGTTTTATAGTAAATATATTTATACCTATATACATTTTCCAGATAATTATTATTCACATTATTTAGGTTAAATAAATAATATTATTCACATTGTTTAATTATTATTGGGAACGAAGTAAAAACACCCCCTCCATATTTTATAATTTTTCAATATAGTAGAATCTTTGATTACTATACTCCATCATATCATATTGCATCAAACCCTTATTAACAGTTTTAGTAAATATTATTTTTATTTTATACATGGGAAAGTCAAGCGCAGTGGTGCCATGTACTTTACCCAGCACAGCAGAGATAATGAAAGACCCAGATCTGAAGTTCAATTCTAGTTTTGCTCACACAGTACACTCATTCAGGCTATTCCTTTAAGTTTGGGAGGAAACGGCTCAGTGATAAAGACACCTGCATCACATGGTTAACTGGGTTAGAAGTCCTCAAGAATTTAGCTCCAGTCCTCAAGCATAACTGGCATCCTCAAGAAGCCCTGAGAATTCTGTATGCCTTTGGTCAGCAGTGCCTATGTAATGCGTCGTAACAAAATTGCATGCAACATGAATAAAGGCTAATAAAAATCTTGATATAGCAAAGCTTCACTCAAGATATTTAATCCTCAATTCATGTAGATAACAATTTTACCATAACCTTATTCCCATAATAATCATAATATATTTTTATAATAACACTATTTTGAAATGGTCTACAATTATTAATGAACTCTGGATTGGGGAAAAACTAATAACATCCTTTCAAATTCTTTGATTTTTATACTTTTTTGAAAATTCTCAAATGGAAAAGGCCTATTGGCAAGAGTTTCTTAAAATGAAAAGCTTAGCTTCTCTGAATCAAGCATTAAGATTTTGGTTTATCAACTAAAAGAAATCAGAAAAAGGTTGGTAAGTAACTATGTCAACTTACTGTGCAAATCATGTAAAAGAAAATGGCGATTTTAAATAAACTTCTAATGTTATTCATCCAGGAGTGGTCACAGAAAGAGAATTTTATAATAAAACTATAATAGGCATTTATTTAAAATATTAAATAAACTAAAAAGGAAATGACCGATTAAAGAACATATTCTGGATTTGGTAACAGCCAAGACCTCTAAAACAAATACAACAGGAGGAGCATTTGTACCCAGGCGATACAGGGCACCAACATTTGTAGTTCCAGCATTTTGTTCTTCAGTATGTTGGTTAACAGTCAAATCCATATTTCTGTGATTTAACCATTGAGAATGGTGTTAATGTGTGATTACTGTACGTTGACTTGACCATGAGTCAGTCAGGATTGCTATTGAACATTTCATTGTTAAAAACTCATTTAATATATATTTACCACACGACATTATAAGAAAAGAATGTGAGTCTTGTTTTTTGAGACCAGCAGGTAGAAGTCAACACGGAACAATGAAAATGACTTGTTGGCTTGTCTTATACTGGTTGTAACACAAATTGAGATTCTCTTGTTTGTGATTTATTGTTGTTAAATTCAGCAATGACATGAAGTGAAACTAGCATAACAATTCTCAAAGTATAATTTCATAATAACCTGTTATTGAGTATAATTAAGCATGGAATATTTATTCGTTGATGGCTTAGGAGATGATCTTGCATCTAAATCGTGCTGGGAGCTAAGTTATTGTTATCTTTTTAAAGACGTTTCATAATGTTTCCGCTTTTTTATACATTTTCATTGATTGAATTTTTTTATTTCAAAAATAGCCCAAAGTGTAAGAAATCACCATGGTACCATCATGAGCTGGTGCAAAGGAAAATTTAAGGCACTTGGGTATTTTGAAAAGTCTTTTTATGATCTTACCTTTTGAAATAAACTATTGAATTATTGGGCAGCCTAACGGATCAGACATAAACAGTTCAATCCTGCATATTACAAGGATAATATTATAGACTTATTTTCCTTCCTGTAGTAATTTATTCATTTCTTGCTGAATAATATTTTAAAGTTTTATTTAGACACTTTAAACATTAGCAATATTTCCATGTATTTAATTTAATTCAACAACCAGCATGCGCCACTGCTGAAGAAAAAACAATCACTGTCATTTTCCTGAAAGACTGCAAAATGGGAAGATGAACCTTTGAAATAATGGTCAGCCCTTTGTCTATTTATCTAATTTCTTAATTGTAGTTTTCTGGGCCTATATGTTTTAATGATTTTCAGTGCTAGTCATATATCCTCCCTGCTTTATATTGTAAGTCTATATTATCCAAGTGAATTGTGAAAAATGAAAACAGACACGGAGAATAGTGGAAAAGCCCAATGTTTTAGAAGAGAAGGAGGGAAACGAAGAAAACCAGACTTCTCTATATTAGAAATGCATTCATAAACTTCATAATTTTATTAAAACACAAAACTGATACCCATATGCAGATTACTTTCATGTTGCTGAATACTTTTAGTAATCGCTAAATTCTTCTTGAGATTTCACTGCAAATATGCAAAACGTACTCTTTTAAAATTATTTCTATACTTGTTGAAGCCTGTCATCACCACCAATTACAAAGATTCACAGTTACTTGTTTGTATATTTAAATTCCCTGAATTTGACTTGACTGCATTTGATATAGTGATAACTGCTGTATTCATCCTTTCTTTGTCTTTTATTATAGCAGGTAAAGATAAGATAGCTTTGGTTGAGTGACAGAGCAAGGACAGCTACTCGACTTAGAAATGGCCTGTTATACAACCTGGTCTTAAGTCTCTTTTAGTGGTGCTTGAAGAGCACTCGAAGCAACTTAAGAATAGAAGCAGATGATTAGCCAATGCCAAACAGAGGATATTATGTCACGGCACGTCAACCTTAACGTTGTATGAAAAGAAAAAAAAAGTATATAAAGCATAAACCAGTCACCGAGTATCTCAGGTAACACACAGAGATCATTCTATTTTGAAGTAGCATACAGCCTGTTTGGGGGCTAATGTTTTTAATTTTTAAATTTAAAAAAGAAGTAAACATTTAAGCGCTCTTAGTTATCACTCAAATAACATATACCACAGAAAAATACGCAGAGCCCAGTACATTTTTACAAACTAAGCACATCTGCATAACCAGCAGGAGACCAAGACACGGAGTCTGTGCAGATACGGGGCAGGCCCATTGAGTTTCATTAAAGTCATTGCATCTCAGAAGTAATCACCATCCTCACTTCTAACAGCAGGTAGCTCTTCCTAATAAGCGGAGGACTTTTCCACTTCCTGGAGGAATTAACTTGTTTCCGAGCTTGAATGCCAACCACATGAACGGAATCCCCCGCGTCAGGCCCACTTCATTGTGAACCCCGAAGCAGAAGCTGCATCCATCGATATGCGTCAAGGATTCATTCCTCAGGGTTTTTTCATGTATTTTATCTTATTTATTTCAGGGAAAAAAAAAAAAACTTATGAGATAGCACTTTTGGTTTTTTACAAACGCAGCTCAGAGAACTTCTGATTTCTTCAACTGCACATATCCTACAGACTGCAAAGCTGGATTCTGAACTCAGAAACCTGCTAATTCAGCATTTTCCTACTTGTTTGACCAGGGGACCCTCTACTCACTGAACACTTGTAAACATCTTGGCAGGACCTATTTCCTGCAGACAACAGTTTGGAAAGCATTATTCTGATTCCAAATCTAATCAACTATCCATTACACCACAGATGTCCTTAACGAGCTATGATTAAACTATATTTAAAACAGTACAGAAATTCGGGCTATCAAAATTAAATTAGTCTCAACATTCCACTCTGTGACTTTAGGTGAAGGACACAGTTATAAAGGATTACTTTAGAAATGTCCCTATTTAAACATCTTTAGCTATTTTTATTCCAAACATCTTAACTTTCAAAATTTAATTCCAGAGTCACTAGTTCTTACATGTCTGATTCATAAAGACTTAGAAAAAGCCCACCTCTTCAAAATTACATCTCTGTTTCCTTAACCATTAGAGTCAGATGCTATGGCAGGAAGCCAGGACTAATATGCATCTTTACAAATGTATACAAGATGGGAAGGAGATGATAGTCATACTGTAATCTTAGAATTATAGAAAACAAGTTCGTGGGGGAACATATAAGGGAAATATGAGTATAAATGCCTAACGTGTATGCATGCTTTTCCATACTAATGACAACTAACATTTGTGCAGAGCTAATTAGATGCTGTGTAGTATTTTAAGTGCTTCCCATTGAGTCATTTATTTAGTATCTCCAAGCAATGAGGTGGATTCTACCATTACTGCTTTTTGAGAGGTGAAGGTACTAAGTGACTTGACCAAGGCTGCCCTTCACAAGTAGTAGACTCTGATGGAAACTGCGACCATCTGAAGGCAAACCCTGCTGTCACCTGTGTTAATAAATTTCCTTACAGGACCTCAGGAAGTTCACTGACACCTTTCCAGCTAACGCTAATCTCTCTCTTTTCAAAATTCAAATAGTTCTGTCTCTCTCTCTCTCCCTTTCTCTCTCTCTCTCTCTCTCTCTCTCTCCCTTTCTCTCTCTCTCTCTCTCTCTCTCAATCCCCCACCCACTTCCACTCCCCATTCAGCCAATTTTAAATATCTTTTGGTGGGAGGAGACCAATAAATTTATCGGAAGTATTACTTTTCTTTTAATCTGTCATGAATGAATACAAGAACAATCAGAACTAGAAAATACTCCCTCTTCATCCTCTCAGTGTTTAAAAGAGTACTTTTTGCACAGTGAATTCAGAGATACACTAGAACTGGCAAATGCAAACAAAGGACCCATGTAAGGTTTTTTCCAGTTTCATAAATATTTCCTGTGTTTTGCATGCATGTGAACAATGGTGATCAAAGTCAATTACACCGATGCGAAGAGGCAATAGCCCTCTTTTAGTTAACTTAGATTAATTTTTGCACCGGGGATACCAATATTCAAGACCCAGAAACAGGCAAGGGTAAAATTAGCGTACACGAGCCTGATGTGTCAACATTTCTATGTTCTCTCTTTGTTCCATGAAGACCTCAGACCTGTCCTCCCTTCCTGTGAACAGTGAGGCAGTTTCCGCTAATTTCAGGAATCAACCCGTAGGCAGCGTTAGTGCCCTGCACTCCAAGTGAAGACCTCAGTCTACCCAGCACTTCCCCCTGGGGTGGGGTTGGGGGGTCTCCCAAGGAGCACGTGACTTCAGACTATGACTTGTAGAGCAACTGGTGCTCATTTTCCTCACTTTGGTGCTTTTCCATTTCTAGGGAGCATTTTATCAATTAAGCCAGGCCAGACATTTCCAAAGATATGAGCTTACCCCTAATTCCCTGAAAATAAAGCACACTTTATTTTAAATGTTGAGAACTAAAGCTTGCTCATCTGTACTTCAAAATACCCAGAGATGGAACTCACTTACATTCTGACAAAGGACACCCTAAATATGAAAATTTTATCATCTGAAATGTAGATAAGAAGTCC
The DNA here is from genome assembly GCA_004026545.1 of Mormoops blainvillei. Lineage (NCBI taxonomy): Eukaryota > Metazoa > Chordata > Mammalia > Chiroptera > Mormoopidae > Mormoops > Mormoops blainvillei. The sequence continues at coordinate 24,538 of PVJD01001064.1, forward strand.
CTGCTGTTTTGTCTTTCATGTTAAGTTAAAAAATCAAAAGGTTCAGTCTGGCATTATTGCTTCAGTGTGAAAAAGTAGAGCCCACACATTTCAAATATGATCATGGATTCACTGTGTACATGGTATCAAGGCTTGAGATAAATGCAAATAGGTTTTATAAAAATTCATTCATTTCTTCACATTACAGACTGGAAGATAACAGTACTTTGTTTCATTTTTGTTTGTTTATTGGTTTTGCTTTTGCTTGGGAGACGATTTTCACAGGGTGCTTTAACCGGCCTGGGTACTTCACTTTGATGTCCCATTTAGGCCCCCCAGTGACGTTTGAGGTACACGTGAATGTCACAAGCCTTCTAACAGATGACCAAACAGACTGAGGGAGGCTAAATCATTTGTCCGAAGGCCCATAACAGGTACCAAGCTTATTCAAGGTCAGAATCCTGCCTCTTACCACCGTATTCATTGCTCCCAAGACTCTCCCAAAATTACTCATCCTTTCTCTTTCCAGTATCTCCCAGGCACTTCTCGACAAGCCTTCACTCACGCTGCTGTCAGCTCCCCACTGCCAGGACAATCATGTGGCTTCCACAACTTAGGTTGTTACCACAGCTGCCGCCGCCACCAGCAGCCGTTACTGCCAGAGGTCCCCAGTGGAAAGAATGTTTTCCCTCTGAGTGATTTCAGGTCTATACTTAAGACTGCCCACACTCCCCACACGGCCCTGCAAGTAACAAGGTTTCTTTAATTTCACAATCACCGTTCGCACAAAAAACCATGAGCTGCTTCTCGAGGCAAAATATCATAATATTATTATTGAGCGTCTGCCATATAACATTATTTTGTTTGATTTCAGCAACTCTGTAAATTACCTTACAGACTAAAAACAGAGGGTTAAGAAAGAAGGGCAGATGTGGAATATAACCTTATTTCATACTTGACAAAGGTACCTCCCCATTGACTAAAGTCTGGTATTTCCTGTTGGGAATACATTTTTTGGCAGCTGCCTTCCCCCGGGGAGGGCCCTACCTTCCCAGGGCTCCTGTCCCCCACGGAAGTTGACACAGACTGTTTTCTTCAAGTGTGTTTTATTTTTTCTGGGGAGAACATGAATACGGTCCCCCACTGCCACAAATCCTGCAGCCACATTTCCCACATTTGGGGGAATCGCAGGGGTCAGCACCCCCAGGAGGCAATGGATAAGGTTCATCCTGGGGGACCACCCTCGTGATCATGGTGTCTCGCTTGCCAGGTAAGTGTAAGACTGTTAATCTTCATGTTTTCAGAGCCTCTCAAGGCTGCAAACGTATAGACGGTGTCTTCAAAATCATAAGCTATAAGGCTATGTTATTCCAAAGTGGATTCCCAATTTTTACATGACCTTGCTGATAATAGTTATCAAAACTGGATAAATGCCCTCGCCGTTGAGTCTGTGCTTTCCAATCAATTTTCTGTTTCCAGTTTGACTTCACAGATGCCTTAGCTAGGAGGGAAGTGCCCCTAGAATGAGTGGGAGGGCTTCGATTTCTGAAAAGGTCTAGAGGACCCAGGGGTGTCCAACCCGCAACCCACAGGCCACGGGCCACCTATGGCCCAGGATGGCTATGAATGCAGCCCCACACAAATCTGTAAATTTACTTAAAACGTTATGAGATTTTTTTGTTTTTGTTTTTGTTAATGTTTATGTATTTACTGCATCGCCCAAGACAGCTCTTCTTCTTCCAGTGTGGCACAAAATTTGGATGTCCCTCTCTAGAGTCTCATTGGGATTCCATTTCAGGGTTTCCAAAACATTGGTTAATTTCACATTATTTTTACACATTTAGCCAAATCTGTATATTGCATGGTTTATTATATATTTAATATTTTACTTTAGATTCACTCTCACATTTTTAATCTATATAATCTATGTGAAACAAACAAACCAAAAAATATAGAGCAACTCCCTAAATCACAGTTTTTATATGGCAGGTATAGTTTCAAATTCATTTTTAATACCTAAATGAACTTTAAAAATGTATTCACTAATACACCACCTGAATTATCCCAGGAGCTACCAGCTGGCTGCGAAGTACATATTGCCCAGCACAGTTAAGGCCTATTAATTAGGCACCGGCCTCTGTGTATTGAATGAGTGCCCACACCTAACAGATGTTAGGTAAATGAAAATACCAAAACCCTAACAACAGCTGGATTTCTTCGTCAAATTTAGTTTACGCTTTTGCAAAGCTCACACGTAGACTTTTACCATGGTCAAACCCACAGTGAACAGTCATGCTCCATGACGGTTTCACCTCTTTTCTCAATTTCACTGACTCCTTTTCTTACTTTGGTTTTGAAAAATGTTTTAAATATCTCTGTGGCAGGGAAAAAGAATCCAATCTTACTTTCCTTCTTATATCTCTTTTAAACTTATCACTTTTTTTTTAATCTTCTCCAGAAATGACCAATTAATTTTCTCTTAAATTAAATTCCACATTATCTCTAATTTCCCTATAATTCTTCATGGCAGTGTTTACTTCCAAAAACAATATAGTTATGATTTTATAAATCACTAAGTGAAATAAAATTAGTTAGTTTAGGGTATGACAAATTAGACCTACACATAAAATCGAGTCAGTTTTTTTCCCAAGCACGTAACAGAAGGGCGCCTTGCTCTACTGAGAGTATGAGAAATGATACAAATCTATGATGTTCTACAACTTTCCTTCAAAGATATGTATATACTCATTAAAAGTTCAAAATTGAAAGGTAAAGTTCATGACATTCTTTTGCAGTTTCCCATTATGATACAGTTAAACGAATAGCTCTAAAAGCCTCTGATTGTCATCGTAATTCAATAAAAGAATATTCTTGGAGCACTTATTTTGAGGCAGCCCCCTGTGTAAGATGGCATGGGCATGTTATCAGGCAACAACCCAGCTAGATAGATTTTGCAAAAGCAGAAGAAATTAGTGTGCAAAATAGGAAGGTCAGCATTTTGCATGTAGAAGGGACTTGAGCCTCTCCTGCTGAGTTGCTAAAGCAGGTTCATGGGAGGCAAAGTGCAAGAAACTGCCAAATATCAAACTGTCAATTCCTGGGCCAACTGAGGGTCACCATGCGGGTCACCAACCCGGACCAGGCATGAGGTAAATGCTGCAGGTAGGAATTAAAAGCTGAAACACAGGAGGTGCAAATCAGATCGCTTCCACAATAGCTGACTCTGATCTGAGAACAACAACCAAAAAAGCAAACAACTCAGGTATGAATTTTGGTTACTATTTCTGAGTTTAATAAGTATATTTTGAAATTTATCAAGGAATTGTCCTCACTATTCTCTTCCATTCCAAAGCTGAGTGGGTTAGGTGGTATAACGCAGACGTGTTTGATGGCTCCAGCGAAAGCTCCAATGACTGTATCAGATCCCACCTTGTTTTCTGTCTTCTGACCAATTCCAAAGCTTAGACTAATCACAAACACAAGTCTTATCCTATGAGAAGCATCTCATCTTTCTTTCCATGGAGGAGGGGTATTTCCAAGACCTAGAATATAGGCACAAATTCCCTCAGAAGTTTCTGTCTTTCAGGCTCAAGGTATCTTTACCTGGGGTCAGTCCCCAATTTGCCTTAATTCCTTAACTTCCAATAGTCAGGTCAATTGTTTTGATGTTCCCTTGGAAATCCCAAAGGTCGTCACTCCCCCTAGTTTCCTGTTGCTGGATTCCTGTACTGAGGCCTGATCCATGTGATGGGAAACCAATGCTTAAATGTATAATTTCGCTCTTCCTTCCCCTGTGCCACCCAGGGGCCTGATACTGCCTGTTTAAACTTACTTATTGGCTTTCTTTCCTTGCATGTACAGACCTCCCAGAATCCTGACCTCATGCGTAATGACTGAATTCCTGGATATAATGACACACCCACAGAACTGGTTGACCTACCCAGTTCTGACTTTTCTTGGAATTAAATCTAAAGGTTTTGTATCCTCTCTTAAAATGGCCCCCACACCTCGATCCTCTTCTCTTCCAAACAATTTTCTCTGGCTAGATCAAGTTTCCCAAATCCCCACCACTCACACCAATTTAATTTTTTAAAACTTTTATCCCCATGCAAAGGATCTAGTTTATGCTTGGTGCCAAAAAGACAGAAAAAAAATTACTCATAGACCCAGTTTCTTTAGACATATTTCTAACATATTGTTAACCTCAAAGTCCTAACTGATCATAGTTTAGGAAAAATGCCTTATATGTTCATTAAAATAAAAATATATTTTTATAATTTATAATTACATAATTAATATTTATATGTTTTATAATTTATATTCATACAATTTTTATTTATATATTATATACTTTATATTTACATACTATATAATTTATTCTACATGTGTAAAATCTGTAATTAATAAATATAAATATAGCTATTTCAAATTATTCAAGTAAATTATTTTAGTAGGTCAAGCTTTCACTTCCTTTTAAAGAATGGAAAGAAATTGTGTTAATTTCATTTGAAGGTTACCCTGATACTAAAATCAAGGTCACAGCTTAAGGACTCTGTATCACCAAGAAGAACTTCCTTTGAAATCCTTCTGGATACTTCTCAGGAACTAGTAGAGCAGATCTCAACTCAGCACAGGAAGTAGGTGATCCTAGCTATTATTAGAATCTTCCGAGTTTCTCCAGAGGCACCAACCAAATATATATACATTAACTCTTTCCATTTTTTTACAGATGCTTTATGTGAAAACAGTGTTTTTATATCTCCTAGGAAAATAGAGATTTCTCAAGCAGCTACTATTTGCTAACTTAAAATTAAAGGCAGTTATATATATATATAATATAAGTAATGATATATATTATATATTACTATTTTAATGTAGTAAACTAGAGGTCAGCAAAGTTTTACTATAAAAAGACAGATAGTAAATATTTTAGACTTTGTGGGCCATAAGATATTGATTGTAACTAATCAACTCTGTTGCTGTAGCATGAAAGTAGCCATGGACAGTATGTAAGCAAATAAGTGACAGTGTTCCAATAAAACTTATTTGCAAAAAATAAGTGGCCAACCCATGGGACATAGATTACTTGCTGATTCCTGGTAAAGACTATAAAACATGTGATTATATTGGAAAATACATACTTTAACATATGATGTAATATATATATTTTACTATGAAACATCGTTTAAACGGATATATTGTGTATAATTAGCTGTGAAGGAGTGGAAATTATTCCAAAAGCATTCTGACGCTCACAGTGTGATGTGCTCTTCTAAGTTTCTGATGTTTTCTACCTCAGTGGTAGAATCAATTAAATTCAAAGCAGTTTCTTTCAAAATAACTAAACAAATAAATAGACTATTGTATGCAAGATTAGAGAATGACTTCGACTGTTTCCTTTTTAAACATTTAAATTAACCATGTGATCTAATTAGCAAATTTAAAAGGCAACAAAGGCATTTTTCCAATTTTAGTTTTTAATGGTCTATTTACCACTTGCATTTTCTATTCTTTTTTTAAAAGAGAATAAATTAATTAAACGGAGCTCAATGGACTGAATAGTAACAAGAAACACATCTGTGGTCATCACACAAGGCAGTTTTCTTACCAATATAACTTGCAATTTCACAGGAGTTGTGCAATAGTCCTCAGTTTTCATGGTTCACTCAGTCCTTCATCTTCATTTAGAAGCCCTGAGGTGCTTCTAAGGCAACCTAAATAAGACAATGTATGCAAAAACCTCCAGTATTTACTCACAAAACATTAAAAAGAAGGAAATGATCCCTTCTTGAGAACGTATCATGGATCATGGAAACAATAGTTTTGCTGAATATCTGACAGATATGATATGTATATCATTTGTTCATGCAAGCTCAGAATCCTCCTAATGTATCAGTATTTCAACTCCCTCCAGTATCTTCAAAACTCATGCTAAGGAGGCAAAGATAGTTATGGATGTTGAAGCTAAGGGAAAACTTTTTTAAAAAATATATAAACTGGTAGTTTTACTTACTGGATCTTTCTGAGTAGAAAGAGAGAGCAAACTAACTCACCTCGAGTCTCCCTGTGGTTCCCAATTGCTCTTAAAGGGGGGTTGTATCATTTGGCACCTTCTTTGGATTGGAAAAGGCTTACATCACCTAGTCTTGATTTTCTTGGGTTGGAAAGCTGAAAATCAATTGAAGGCTATTTCAAAATTATATTATCTGCTTTGTAGAGGGGTTTTACAGAATTAAAATGGAGCTTACTATCATGGGTAATGGGTTTAGAGTTTAGCACTACTTTTTCTTCCTACGAATGTTTCCCCATATATCTCTTCACTTTAAGACATCACACTTTCAAACAAAGTCCTAGTTGTCTCATATCTCTCACTCAATCTTCAAATATCATACACAGATAAGAATTCTTGTTTGTTTGTTTTTTCTGGGCATTAGAAAGTGAAGGATTCAAATGTTCCCACTTTTACTTCTCTGTTATTTTTCTCTTTGGAAATTAGCAACACATAATTACTCATAGTCACCATCTGCTACGTCTAGCAAACTCAACTTGAGAGCACCGAGAGTACGCAGTTCCTGTTGGCCAGTTCTGGTCACAAGGTCAATTGGTTATGAGTTTTGTCTCTAACAGGGCTCAGCAGCCCTTTGGAAGCTTCTTTGCTAAGGGCGTGTACTTCCCTGTTACAGGTGGCATGACCTCGCTCTGGGATACTAGCAATTTTCATTGTTACTTTTGGAGTTTGCCAGAGACTGACTCTGCATGATGTCTTTTTGCTTTGTTTTAAGCCACAGATACACCTAGAGCCATGGAGTCTACTGTATCACGTGGCCGTAAGGGCCAGGCTGCTTCTAGCAGCCAATGAGCCACATGTTCCTCTGTGCCTCACTTGTAACTAGAGACTCTCCACATCGCTTAATAAATGGATTGTAGTAATATTCCTCAACATGGACTTGAAGACATTTACCAGCTTTGTGCTTCTGTTTTAGTGGAAGGAGATGCAAAAAGTTCAATAACTTGTCCTTGACTTTGGACAAGTTACTGGACTTTACCTCAGATAGCTAGAGCCCTTAAAATAATGCCAATATAGAAGGTTCCTGACTGTTTTAGAGTGGATTTTCCAACCTCTGGAGTACATAGTTCTTTCTATAGCATTCCAGAATTGGCATTACTTGTTTACCAGTTTCAATCAATAGAATGTCATCAATAGCGTGGAACAAGAAGGGTTCTGCAGAATATCCAGTTGGACTAAGACCCTTGGGACTATATATTGTGACCAAGAGCAAGAGATTTAACAGAACCCTGGGGCAAGACAATGGATAAATATCATTAATTATTACTTGTGTCCTGCTTGTAATTCTTTCTAATAACTTTGAAAAAACAATTCATTCACTGGATTGATAGCCATACCAGAGAAAGTGTTAATATGCTTTAGTAAAAATACTGCATCTGACATGGAAGTTTTGATTTGAACTACTACTTAGGTAAGTTTGTGGCAGTAATCACTCTACTGTGGGGGTCACGGGGAAGGAAGGACAGGAGAGTAGGAGTTGATACTGCCACCGTGGAGGTCAAGGATTGACTTGTAAGGCACCTGATCCATTTGAGAGCTTCTGGATGGTCTCTAAGCAAAAGTGAAAGAGTGAGGTTATGCCTTTCAACAAGAGAGAAGGCACATAATTGTTCAGGCTTAGTCAGTCAAGGGAACCTGGACGTTCAAGGTTCTTTGGAACATTTCTACCCTGAAATTCATGGCCCCACTTTTTATTTATCAGAGCCTTACTTTGCCATCAGTTCGATGGACTGAGTATTCATCTCTGAAGTTCTACAACTCTTATCTAAAACTATCTGCTGCTTTGAAGTTCTGCTAGTCTTATAAGCCTGATCTTTCAATTGGTCATTTCTCCAGTTATAGGGGATGAGGCCTTTTAAAACGCTGCTAGTGAGACTCTCAGAGATCCACATGTCTTTCTGGTTTTATATTTGAGCTCTTCAAACCTGTCATCTTTGCCATTCAAATCATGAGTACTAGTCACATGATATCACAGTCAGTCTAATTGCTATTGACCTATGCCTCTCAGAATCACATTGCACAAGCAAATGAATCATTCCCACCTGCATTCTATTTCAGTTAACCTGGGATGGGAAACGGTAGTTTTATTGCTTTAGCTTCCCAGGCAATAACAATGCTCAGATTCTCCATCTACCTTCTGTGATGCGGTCCCCATTGCCACACAGCCAGCATGTGGGAAATTTGACACTCGAATCCCTTTTCTAAGGACTGCTTCCTAAGGCCACTCCTTGAACCAGATGTATAAGATTAAATTTTCTAAAAGCAGAACCATAAACAGAATTTGAGTGCATGTGTTATATTGGTGGATTATTCTTTAGGAAAAAAAAACTTGTAAGGAAGTGAGAGAAGCAGTATAAGGAAGAGGAAAGACGAGCAAGTGTTGTGCCTCACGTTAAGTCTACCCCTGATCTAATCTGTGGGACACACTTAAGCCAATTCACATCACTGAACTGCCCCACCTTGAAGCAAGGGGGATCAGGCTTTGTACCCTCATATCAGTGAGTCATTTGCTGTGGGCTGTCCCTAGTGGTGGTAACTGAAGCATGCCTCTAGCAGGCACCACCCGTAGAGAAAGGGGGATGTGTAGTGGGGTGGTATAGCCGACACTTCTAGCCACTGGGGAATGTGTACACTAGCTGGTGAAAGGAATCCAGGTGGGACACCAAAAGCACCTACTATGCTTTAACAATAACAAAAAAATATGTTACAAAGCACCATTGTTGGCATTTATTCTGATTCTAATAGAATTTTTAAATCAATGCACATAAAATGCTTCTAATATTATTATATAAATATATATATTTCCTGATGAGGTATAAAATATAGGAGTGTTTATTCTTTTACTTAATAAATTTTTATGGAGCACCCGCCATGTGCCAGTTGATTCTGTCATATTACAGAGGGCTTCATCATGCATAGTCGCCTAGCAAGGCTATTAAATGTCTTTGGGCCCAAAGTTCTTATGCATCACCAAAGTGTCTTTCAAAACAAAGTAAGTTTGCAGCTACGGTAACCTATAATGAAAACATTCTATGAGGTAATATTTATTGCATCTCCATAGTACAAAAAGGGAAACATTCAGTCAACACAATGTACTTTGCAGATTACATACATGACAGAATACATATGCGCTCACTTAAACAAAATCAGTGTCTTAATATGGCTCACAGATTGGCTCCAGGTCAAAGCAATTCAAATCAGGACTTGCTGAAAATGATCAACAGTCACATTTGCAAGGCAGTCAACACTTAGGGATATTATACTACAAGGTAGAAAACCATATGTCAAAGGAAATGTAAATATCCTGAAAGTCATGAGAGAGAATGAATTGCCATTAGTGAAGACTAGAAAGTTAACTACACTAGCCAATTGCAGACTATGGATTAAAGCTAAGGAAGGAAGTTCACAAAGCGCTCATTCTTAGGTAAAATAAAAGTGTTTTATCAGTTGGGATTATGCTGTGGTAATACATTAATCTAAAAATCTCAGCAGTTTAAACAACAAAGGGTTAATTCTCCCGAGTGCAAGATGATGAGGGTGGATCAGTGGGGTGGCTGTGTTCCCTCAGGTTGTTGAAGAATTCATCACCAGATTAAGATGTAAACAGAGATCCTATTCTCAGCGGTGGAATGGAGCAAGAAAAATCACACACTGGCTATTAAGTGACAAGTGTCACCTTCAGTCCTTCACTGTTATCCCTTTTACCCCATCCATTGGCTCTGAGTCCCTCAAAAACATATTCTAGGCACTGGGGAAAAACCAGAACTATATATACTAGTGTTCATTAATATGTTCACAGGAAATATTCCTAAGTTCAAAAAGTATAGATATACTAGCATCCATATTGTAGCCTCTAATAACCATTTCCCATTAAAGGTAAACAGACAATAACTGATTAAGTTCTCAGACAAGAAACACATGAGAAGAACCTAGAATATCTTATTTTGCCAAAAAGCAAGGAGACTATCAGAGGCTACTAGGCTTTTGTCCAAACAACAAAGGAAATAATTGAAATTTCCAATGCCACACTGAGCTTAAATATAATGAAAGCTGCAGTGAATTCTTATCATCAAGTATGCTAAAATCCATGCATTCTTAATGATATGTAAGGGAAAAAGTAGTTTATCACATTTGGAGGATGTTCAGGAACCAACTCTCTCTTCTACTGATTAATAAAGGAAAAATAAGCATTCAACATGCCCTTTTCCTGTAGAGGATGTACTTCAGATTAAACAAATAGCTCTGGGAAAAGTTCTTTATAAAAATAGTATAACTAACACAACCTAAAGGAATACTTTAATTAGAAAAAATGGTCATTTTGTTAAGCTCTAATAAAATAATGTAACTACATAATGATTTGCATTGGCTCCTAATATCATAGAAAGGGTGACAACCAAACTGATGTGTCTTCTGATAGAAGCACATGACCACCTATGGAGGATTCTTGCCACAAAATTGGAACCTGAATCTGAACAGATATGTGTCTAACTACTACTAACTTACAGAGAGCACAAGGAAACATCGATGACTTTGCAAGATGCAATCAGCAAAATCTAGGACACCGGACAACCCTACAGGTCAAAACTCCTGTTTATTCCAACAAGTAATTTTTGAGAATAAAATAATGAAAGAGGAAGTCTATAAATTAAAAAGACTTCAGAGACTAGCCACCAGATGCAAAGAATAGACTATTTTTTTGGAAACTGTTTCAACAAACCAACTAGAGAAAAAAAAATGAGGTAAAATTATAAGGATTTTTTTTTAAGTTAAGGGTTGATTAAATAATTGATTTATTAAGGCATTGTTATTTTTAGGTAGGCAAGGTCTGTCCAGAAGGTATCCAGCCATGTGTAATGAAAAACAGAGACATTTATTGAAGAAGATAAAAGACACAAGAAAGATTGTACATAGGACAATGACATCTCAGTCCCCTTTGGGGCCTCACGCAGTTCTCCCAATTGCCATCAGCTGCCCCATCATATTTTCCTGAATCTCATTGATGGTGATTTTCAAAGGTGATTTTAGTTTTGGGAAAAGCCAAAAGAATCAGGGCACCAAATCTGGGCTGAGTCACCTGGGTGATTTAATGTTTCACCAAAAAAAAACTCTGTACAAGACGTGATGCGTGAGTGGGTGTGGTTGTGATAAAGCTGTCAGTCACCAGTTGTCCATAGCTGTAGCCTCTGGATCATCGTAATAGTTTCCACAGAGGAATTTTCAAGCATAACACAAAATGTGATGCAGATGCGTTGCTCTACTCGCTCAGTAACTTTAAACATGACAGGCTCACAGTACACATGCTCACTCAACAGTGTCTACCGCCCCCACTGACTAGTACAGTGAAGTCGTCATTGTTCATGTATGTGCATTCCAGTCCTTGGCTGCCAAGTTATATCAATGTTGCACAAACAGCTCTCGTTATGTTAACAAAGGCTGGAGTTTTTCCAGATAGACCTAGTATAAATGCTTTTGGTCATGTTTAAAGCATGTTATTATATAAAGCATGAATAAGAAATTTTCTGAAACTAAAAGCTAAATTAAAAACCTAAGAATTCTCATTTAATTTGATTCATTCCGTAAATTGGTCACAAAGCTAATTAGAATGTTTTCTAAATGCGCTCAGTCTGGATTTTAAACCTCACTCCATATTCCTCACTTTATCCTTGTCAGCGCTGATTTTGAAAGGTTCCTTGCTCTACATATATCATGCTTTCAAATTTTAATTGCTAATATTTTTAGGAAGAAGTCAAATTTTTCATTAAGTTCTAAAATGGTGTCATATAATTTTACCTCTGTATGTAGGAGATACTCTTTTTAGACTGTGAACTTCTTTAGCTTAAGGACCATGAACTATTTACCTTTTAATCACAAAAAGTGCTGATAGTAGGCAGCCAAGGGTCCGGCACAAATAACACTGCTTTTTATTACAAAATCTTTTGCTGCAAAATCATAAGCATGCAGTTCTGTAACATAACAATATCACACTCAAGCACACCATATGACATTTCAGGTGAAATGTTCAAATTAAAACTATAAATTATGACACCCATGTTATGACCCTGCCAACCCCACTCAAGCAGGCCTTGTTTCTGCTGGAGTCTGTATGTCACTAGTGTTGTATAGAATCATGTGACTGAAAAATGAGTGATCAAAAAAGTGAACTAATAAATGGTGTTGATAAATCATTCTCAGGTGACTGTTTGCCATGTAATGTGACGTCCTAATACCTGGAGTAAATTTATTATAAGTCTCTCATTCACACCTCCACTTCACTCCACCTCCACCCTCTACTTAAGGAAGCTAGAAATTGAATTTAAAAATCACTGTGGCAAGTACAACTTATTCATAGAAAGTTGATTCAGAAAGTTTGAGGAATAACAGAATTGTTTAGAGTTGCCATGCATATTTAAGAACTAACACAGAATTATTCAGTCAATCAAATTTAGGAATGAATTTTTTAGAAGAATGATCATTACACTATTTTGTTAAAAACTGAAATATGTTGGGAAAGTTAGAGGGTTTCCAAACCTTAAAAGACCCTTTTAAAACATATTTCAATGCCAAAGACATGTGATACAAAAAGTATTTTTTTAGGAATAAATTTTAGATATTTATCATAATATTATAAAATTACCTACAAGGCTAATTTGCAAAATCACCAATGGCCTATCTATCATGACCAAGCCATTAGAAATTATTTAACCATAAATGACTATATGATCAAGTTAAAATAAAACACAAGCCAATCATACCTTATTTTCTCATTCTACTATCCGGGACTATTCAAAATCAAATAACAACATAAGCATCAAGAGTGAAAAATAAAATCATGAGGAATTCTATTGTGTAATGTTACAAATTATTTTTGATATGAAAAAATATAAACACAAATACCTAATATCTTAATAACATGTTACATTGTTTAATGCAGATGAAAATTAAACACCAGATATTTTCCTTTAGAAATTATGGACTATCCACCCAACCTCATAATATAGAACCATATGGAACGTCTATACCATAATTCAATTGTCATGTTTTTCTTTGTTCAATCAAGGAAATCTAATTAAAAAACTCAAAAGATATTATCTTGATTACACAAGTTACAATGACACGTGGTCCTGTACATAAAAGCCTAAGTGGCTGATATGTTATCACTTTTGTTCTTTCTACATAAAAAAAAAATCACCACTATTTTGTCTCTTGGACCAATTATTTAAATGAGCTATTGATTGCAGTCTAATTAGAAAAGATGCATTTAAGAGAAGACAATGACTGTACTTGACACCCTTAACATAGGGACTTAAACAGGACCAACGCATTGAAATGTATTTCTAAAGAAGGAAGTAGAGTTGGAATAAAGGTGGAAATGGAAAGGTTGGCAAAAGTATTTCACTTTACCCCTGATTGTAGAAATTAAACATGTATGGAAAAGATTTTTAATGTCATTTTTTTCACCTCAAAAGTACAGATTGAAGCATTGAAATTATTTTAAACACATAACTATTCTCACTATAGTCATTGAGGTTTTATGTCTGAAGTTATAATGATACTCAACAATAAAGTTAGCCAAGCAATTTCTGTTAAAAAAAAGAAAAAAATCAAAGAAACATTAGGTAAGAAACTATAAATTGTCAATGTGTGTTGAATAAAAGTAACCCTAGTATTATAAATGAAAATTATATAAAACATAGGATATGTTTATTAAAGAAATTGAAACAAATATAAGAATTTATGCAGAATAAATACAGTAACATAATGGCAAGAAAAAATTATTGATTTCTGTCATTAACACATTTTTTTCATATAAGGGAACTTGAAGTTCTAGCAATATATAATAATATCAGTTTAATAATGTGTTTCTTTGAAACTTAATTACTACCATCTCTAAGAATGAATATCTTTAAGAAAGATAGAAGGAAGTTACAAATTATAAAAATGGAGCTCAACTCCCTTCTATTAAAAACTGCAATAAATTTTGTTATAATATTCACCAACCTACACACAACCTTGTATATTTCATCTTTAAGGTATACATTAATAGAGTTTGACAAATTTTACATGCTCTTCTTTCTAGTGCACACCTGTGTATAGTATTATTATAACTCAGTTTTATTGTTTTTATTTTTATTTTTTATTATTGTTCAAATACAGCTGTCTCCAATTTCCAAACACCACTTTCCCCCGCCCCACCCCACCCCCACTTCCTGCCCTTAATCCTACCCCCTTTTGGCTTTGTCCATGGGTCCTTTATGTTTGTTGAAGACCCTTCCATTTCTTTTCCCCCATTGTCCCCCTTCCCCTTCCCCTCTGGTTACTGTCAGTTTGCTCTTCATTTCAGTGCTGCTGGTTATATTTTGCTTGCCTATTTGTTCTGTTGATTAGGTCCCACCTATAAGTGAGATCATGTGGTATTTGTCTTTCACTACCTGGCTTTTTTCAATTAGCATAGTGCTCTCCAGTTCCATCCATGCTGTCACTGAGGGTAGGAGCTCCTTGTTTCTTTCTGCTGTGTAGTATTCCACTATGTAAATGTGCCACAGTTTTGGGATCCACTCATTTCCTGATGGGTACTTAGGTTGTTTTCAGCACTTGGCTATTGTAAATTGTTCTGCTATGCACACTGGGGTTCATAGTAGGTTCTTTTGAATTGGTGATTCAGGATTCTTGGGGCATAATCACAGCAGTGGAATTGCTGGATCAAAAGGTAGTTCCATTTTTAGTTTTTTGAGGAAATGCCATACTGTTTTCCACAGTGGTTACACCAGTCTGCATTCCCACCAGCAAATTACTTAGGGTTCCCTTTTTTCCACATCCTTGCCAGCACTTGTTGTTTGTTGATTTGTTTATGATGGCCATTCTGGCTGGTATCTCATTGTGGTTTTAATTTGCATCTCTGATGGCTAGCGATACTGAGCATCCTTTCATGTGTCTCTGGGTCCTCTGTATGTCCTCCTTGGAGAACTTCCTGTTCAGGTCCTTTGCCCATTTTTTAATTGGGCTGTTTGTCTTCCTGGAGTGGAGTCATGTGAGTTCTTTATTTGGAGATCAGACCCTTGTCCGAGGTATCATTGATGAATATATTTTCCCATAGAGTTGGTTCCCTTTTCATTTTGATGTTTTCTTTAGCCATGCAGAATAACTCCAAATTTTTAACAAAAACTTGAATTTAAATGTACTCTTTAACTAATAGAAAAAAAATCTCCCTTAAAGAAGATCATTTTTACTTCTCTCCAAAGGGCACAAACTCTGTGGAACACAGTGTGCGTTGCTGTGGTACCAGCCGGAAAGGCTAACCCAGAGCATGTAGCTCAAGGCCAAGTTGGGATGAACATATGTACATGGGTAACACTGCGAAAAACAATTTCATCTGAAAGTTTTTGCCAGATAAAAGGTATACCCAAGAATGGATTATAAATGTCTGGCTCCTGCTGGGAAGAGCTGTTTGAAGGGGCCATGAAGAGACAATGAAGGTATTTAGATCGGAGAGTCATGCAAAAACCAAAAAATAATTCTGGATCAATAAATTCAGCATAGCTACCCTTGGAAAAATTGGAGGTAGAGATATGAGGGTTGACACTGCTTCTGTAACCCAGGGGACAGAGTGACTAAATAGGAGAGCTAACAATAAGAAGGAAAGAGAGAATCCTCAGGACACGTTATTACAAAGGAAGTAGAAAAACCTCCCTCAATCCTAAGCCTTTTACGAACCCAGTACAAATGACCATTCCTACAGAATCATCTCTCTTCCCCCATTGCTTCACAGAGGGCTTTTATTAAAGTTCTTTTGATCACAAGCGGCAGAATTCTAAATCTGCGCAAAACCCAACTTGATTTATATGGCTTGAAATAATTCAAATGACCATGGAAGTGGCAAACCATGCTTTCTGACATTGTTTTACTGACATTGCCTATGACACATCATCTTTCCCCCAGAAATGGATTTTATTGAAGAAGGGAAATAAGGGGATGAGTATGATTCATGGGTGGAGGATGTCATAAAACCCCTGCAAAGGCTCCTCAAGGAAGAAAAAGGATAAATAGGGAGAATGATGGCTATAGTTTAAAGGAATATATTTCAAGATATGGAAAACCCAAAATTGTCAAATGCCCCAGAGTGATAGTGTAACCTGCTACTTCAAAGAGCTGTGCTTGACTTGACAGTATCACATTCATTTCACTCTTGATAATTGTTCATTACATTTTTGTTTATGTTTCCTATGTATTGCTGTGATTATAAAACAGGATTATTTTACAAAACAGAAAACTGATATTTATACAAATATATTATAACTTTAAGATTCAAAAGTTGAACTACTCATCCTGAATTTATTAGTTTTCCTAATATAATCAGCTGTCTATTGCTTATATTGTTTAATAAATTTGCCTTTAATTATCATAAACCTGTATTACACTCAGTCAATCTTAACTGAGAGTGTATATCTCCAAGGCATTTAGCAAAATACTACATTTCGTAAGTTTTCTGAAAGTCATAAGGAAGAAGTATATGCTCTTAAAAGATGTAGATTTTGGAGGGAATATAACTTTCATATAAAAAATTCGCTCAAGATAGAAAAAAATAAGTGGAGATGGAAAGATATAGAGAAAAATTGTTGTAAAACCTTTGGGACTACAGAGATATAAGAAGCATTTGCCATTGGTATTTAGCAGGTTGCCATGGAGGATTTCTCGGAAGTCTTGCTGTGTTTGTAAATGTCCCTGAAGGAAGGTTGAGCTCCGCGTCAGCCGTAGAACTCTTCATAACACCTGACGGACAGTCTTCTGTATGTTCAGAACTCTGGAATAAAAAAATCAAAATGAACTTCTTGCTCTCAGGGAACTTCCTAATTTGCATGGAGATAAGGAAGATAAGGCATATTCCATCTGAAATTATGAGATGAAAACATACAAATAAAAGCAAAACAAAAAGTATGTATTGTATTCAGCAGATGCCGATCAGCATGAGTCATAAAGGGTGGCAAGGGAATATGGGGAGATAGTTGCTTAAGTTGGATACTGATAACAGGATAATCGATTAAGTTGGATGTAGTTTAATCATACACTTTTGATAAGGGGAGCAAAAGGAATGAACTTTTTAAAAATGTACTTTACAATCTTTGACCATGGAAAAGTAATTTAATTGCTCTCCGAGTCTCTGTTTCCTCTCCCATAGACAAGGAGTTTTGAAACATGGCACAGTCCAGGTTCTGAAAAAATAGAGTCTAATGTGAAGAAACTTACACAGTAACGTTCGGGGGTGGGGGAATGAGGGTTGGGAGATGTGATGGCACCTCAACAAGAGTGAGGGGTACAGGCAGAAAAGGAAGGAAACAAATAAGAGGTTGTGAATTGTGGAACTGTCTATAGCTTTCAAAGAAAAACACAGGCTGTGACTTAGACAGGGAGATCACATCTCTAGGTTTCCGATCAGTCCATCTCGTGGAGAAATGAAGGAGGAAGGAAGGTGGAGGCTTCTTTGTATTTCTTGCCTCTCACCAGTGAAAGTTTGCCTTAGGGGTGCTAAAGTCACCCACACTTTCAGGTTCTCAAATCCAGTCCCTTTGGGATGCTGTAGGGAAGCCAGATCTCACACTGCATGGATTCTTCAAGCCCAGAAGTAGACTGAAGAGTCATGGCCCACATGGGTGCAGTGGGGTTAAACTGGGGTCCCAGTGCCAGTGTTGCTCCTGCGTGGGCAGGGGAGCAGAATGGACCATACTAAAGACCAGTCCTGTTGCTAGGGAGGCAGACACAGGCACAAATCCAAGAGTCAGGTGTTGAGAGCCATGGCAGGGGCATGGGGCGGGACCAAGGGAAGCTGGGGGCGGGCTTAAACTGGGTCAAATACAAGTGGGATGATGTCTGAGGAATTTACCAATTTTAAGATTCTGTAACCATACGGGTCTCTCGGTATGGAACCCCAGAGCGCTCAACAATTCATCAATTGAGGCGATTCAATAATTACAGAAAAGTCCATTAATTTTCCATTGGCACCATTCCAGGGAATAGCAAGAGTTTATTATGCTTTTTTTTTTTCTGTAGCAATTTCTGAGTTCAATGAAATTAAGTCGAGAAGTGAAATATGGAATCATGTGCTTAAAAAGATGTGCTACAGAGACAAATCTGGCCTCCGTCCTGAATTCCATAGACAGCCCCTTATTGCTAACAGCTGTGCTGGTTTGGGCTCACAATGCAGCCCCACATTCTCCTTCATGCGAAGGACCATGCGCGTCTAACACATAGAGATGACTTTCTTGTATCTACTAGATATATATGCATGTAAAGGTGAGTGATTGCATTCTTTCCTTAAAAAAAAAAAGAAGCTGTGTTTAGACGAGAATTTTGGTAATATTTTCAGTTTTATAAGCCTGCCCTAAACAGTCTTTATGGCTGCATATAAATCCTCAATCTTAGAGAATCCCAAAAAGGCAGTCCATTTAAAGATTAAGTGGTAATAACAGAAAGTAAAAGTAAATCCATTATATATGGTTAATGGCCTCCTTGTTCTCTTGCTTGCTTTTGGTACCGTGCACAAAAAAACTTATGGAACGGGTCATGCTTCTTCACGTCAGGGCAGGGGCAGCATGACCACCGAAGAAACTCACATCATCATGGATGAAAAGATGTACAATAGAAGAAATAGCCCTCTTCTGGAGTTTTGTGACTTGCACCCTTGAGTTGTGCAGTGCACAACCCGGGCAGCGTTTTGGGTGACGCTGGAAAGAAAGTGTACTGGTGCTTGTGGCCATTGTTATTTCTATGACAGAGATTAACTTCATTTGCAGGTGATGGGATTGGTATCCAGAAAAAGCAAAAGGATTTGTTCAGTAAAAAGGGAGAAAGTAGAAAAGAGCCCAGGTCTTCTGATTCTTTCTCCAGCATTATCTTAAGATTAAACCCTTAGGAAAAAGAAAATTGAATGAAGTGTCACATATTCGTAACTTTATACCCCTAAACCTTGACGCTGTGCTGCAGGTTAGAGTGTTCTGTTGATGTCTGGATTTCAAGTTAATCTGAATTACAAGACTATTAAAGAAATAACAAAACACTGGGCACAAGAAAGGAAGACAAAAGGTAACCAGGATCAGTTTGCTGAGTAAAATGACCCCTTCGTTAAAGCATTTACCATCGGAGAGTTTGAAACCATTAATACAAATAATATATTTTTTAAAAAAAACAGTAAAAACAGCTATCAGTAATTACAAGCCAACATAGGTGGAATGCTCGTTTATTCCTTGTCATGGAGCTAAGTGCTTCATATATATTATTTCATTCAGTTATTTTGAGAAAACTGTGAGGTCGAAACCATTAGCCCTTCTTAATAAATGAGAAAATTAAGCATCGAGTTGTGTTTGAGGGGGGGAGTCATTTCAAATTAATCTACCTTCATTGAATATCTACTATAATACAAAGCAACTTTATGTTCACTGTTGTGTGAGACAAAGACGAATGAGACATAGTTTCCAGCTTGGGCGATTTGCAGTCTAGGGAATCAGAGAGGCATGCCCACAATTACAGGGCTGTGGGTTTAATTTATTCACATCCTTACAATCTCTCATTATTATGGAAAATGAATGATCTGAATATAAAAACTAAATGAACTGTAGTTGTGCCCGATGATGGCTAAAAGAATAAGTAAAATTAATGAACCCATTAAAGACAGGTTTTAGAGAAAATCCCACTGGTGCTTCAAATAAAAACATATTAATAATTCCCCTCTAACTATTCCCCACACATAAAAGAAAGAAAATAAATGAAAAAATGGAAAAATTAAGATGCTAATTTCTTTTAAAGTCATCTCCCATTCCATTGCCTAAGCAAAGTTATTAAACAAATGGAAAGCAGACATAAGGAGGGATTCAGAACACATTAGCTTTAGGAAAACCGGTTGAGTCAGCACACTGCTGTATCACATGTCCTCTGAAAGGTGTGGGTGTGAGGAGCTGATGGCTGATTATGACCACAGAGCAACTTTGTTTGAGTGAGTTGACATCCTAAGTCTCAGAGAGGACAAGGACAAGGAAAATGACTCCAGGGTGAACTCTGGATTGCCCTGGAATGATTAGAGCCACAGAGCTTCCAGCTGAGACTTGCGAACGTTTCAAGGATATTGCTGCGTTCTTAAACATCTAGGGAAGCCTTGGCATCCAGGGCTTACGGCACTCACAACTGCTTCGCGGTTGGATAGGGGCCTGTCCCCTGTGAATCCATCATCAAGTGTCCCCACCATCTTCTTCCATTACCTCACTGCTTTTGATATCTACAGAGGGTGACACAACCGTATAACACTTTAAAGCTGTTTTACTATTTTGGGCAAAAGCAAGGCAGGCGTGTTAGTAAAAGAATGAAAGACACTGAAATAGGATTGTGAGGAGTGGATACAGGACAGTTTTCCTCTCAGGAGAGAAAAAATGGCAGGCTCACTAATTGCTTCAGTTAACGTATGCTGTCACAGCTAAGTTTTCTCCTCAATTAGCTTGACTAATTAAAGTATTTATGCTTTATTTACATAATTTTTTATAGCTGAGTAGGTGATGTTTATCATGGTTAATAGCAAGTAGCAGGAATGGCAGTTACTATTTTCGACCAGTGGTTCTGACACTGCACTTCCTGGGCTAGAAGGACCAGCATCACCTAGAAATTTGTTCCAAATTGCTAGGGGAAAGTGGCGGCAGGAAAATGTTGACATGGGGATGATGGGAGGGGGAGCAGGGTGGAGGGGATAAAGAGGAGAAAAAATGAGACAACTGTAATAGCATAATCAATAAAATATATTTTTTAAAAATTGCTAGGTTATATCCAGACCTACTATGTCAGAAACTGTAGGGCTAGGGTTAATGAACAGCCTATTTAAATGAACCCTACAGCATGTTGAAGTTTGGAAATCACTGTTAAGGCTCTCAAAGACCAAAAAGGGTAAACTAATTTGTGTAACTGACTTGTGAAAGAATTAAATTGTTGGGCCATTGGCTTCCTGGAACTTCAGGCCCCAATTAAAAGCGCTCAAGTTCCCATTTTGTGAACCTCTATGCTGGTCAAACAAATTATATTTACTGGTAAAACATAATTGTAGGTTGAGCTTGACCTGATGACTCTTAGTTTGCAACATTGGTTTTAAAGGTTTAAGTATTCAGCAACACAATTTTGAAAAAAAATTAACAATTTTAAGACATTTTACAGGAAAGAAACTATTTTACGTTCAGCTTACTGTCCTGCCACCATCCTTGGGAGATTATCACATATCCGAAAATTGCTGATGTCCGATTGGTATGTTTAAACTGATTACCTGGTTTGATGATCATAAAGAAATGGAGGAAATTATAGCTCTTGGACACTGATGACCATAGGTAGGCATGCGGGCAATTCATCCAATCTGGACAAGCATTATAATTTTTAGGGATCAGTAGATTTTTTTTTAATAAAAAGGAAAAAACACATATGCACTATTGCTCAACCAAATTTCACTTATAAAATACAAGGCCCAGAAAAATTTATTATGAATTTCAAGATGATAACAGCAGAGTGGTGCCTTTTTGAGCAAGAGACACTGTGACAGCCCAGGTTTTGCACCTAGAAAGCCAGCTGTGAGTCCAGTAATTTTTATTTCCTATGGATACTGTTTGCCTATAATTTATGAAAATAAATAGGTAAAATCTAGGGAAGGCGATTTGAGGAGGGGCAACTAAAACAGAGCTATTTTACAGATGGGATATATGATATGGCTGGTTGGAGCTTGCAAAAGATTTCAAAAATAATTGTGAACATTAAACATATATAATTCATCTTAATGTGTACTTCCAATAAGACTTTGCTTTTAGTTATATTTATATGTAGACCATTTTAGGGTGAAAATATCATAAAAACAGGAAGTTTCCTCTTAATTATTTCTGTGTCTTGATTAACCTATAATTCATTATACTGAGAATGTCATTTGGTAACCAAATTTTCCAAATGAATGAATTCAAGTTTTCGGAAACTTATACAACCATTTTCAGGTCATATGGGTGCCATAAACATTACTTATGAAATCAGTGCACCTTCCAGGTTTCCTAAATGACTCCCCAAATATAGCTTCCAGGAAGAAAAAAAAGTATATCAATGGATCACCTTACATTTAGGCAGAATGGGTACTTGCCTTCTCAGTGAGGTCTAGAGAAACACTTTCAGAAGGCTTCCTTCCATCTCACTGTGAGACACAGCTTTGCATGTTGCCTGAAATTTTTTTTCACTGCAGAACCACTAAGTTGGTCAAGGAATTACATTGTCAACAAACACATGCTCCTGACTTCATACTCTGTCAGGGCAAAACAATATTTCAGAATTGAGCAAACTACTGATTTCATAAGACCATCTTGTTGCTCTTAAAACAAACTCCAAACATTTTATGATGGCTTCTGGATATTTTTAAAAGTAGGCTACCTCCTACCTTTTTGTCCCATGTCACATCATTCTACCATGTGTGGAACATTCTCGGACACACTGTCCTAGACCAGGCTGAGCTGTGTTCGTTCCTGACTGACTCTTCACTCAACTGGCCTTTATTCAACCTTTGAATCTAAGGAGAAAAATATCTCAGGGGGCCTTCCCTGACTTTTCTGTCTAATAGACTGCCTCCAACACCCCATGACATGCACCCACCCCAATCACTTCATCCTCCCCATGCTTACCTCCTTCTTGGCAATCATCACAATTAGAAATCCTTTTATTTTTATTTGGCTACTTATTTATTTAGGGGTCACCTTTCTAGAACATAAACTCCATTGAAGCAGGGACCTACCATCTTGTATTTCCCCATATTCTTAATGTCTATAGAAGTGTCTGACCCAGAGTTGACATTGACTATCTATTGATAAGTGTTGAATGAATGCTGAGTGCAATATAAGAAAAGTATATGTGAGTGGTTCTTTTGGAGTAAAGTTAGTGAAAAGAGAAAGAGGGAAACCGCGGAAAGAAAAACCAGAGGAAAGAAGGCTATGTCCATCCTGAGACCATGTCACTGATAATCTAGGGGAGGACCCTCAGTAAGAAGGCCTGGTGTGATAATGGAGGAGCAGCCAGATTCTGAGACCTTAGGGGAGAAGAAACGTCAGACAGGGAAACGAGAAGAAACTAAAATGCTAGATTTTCCTCACAATGTCTTTATGGGTATAGCTTTATTGAAATATGCCAGTATTTATGAGAAAGCATTCTCAAAATACTTTCTTATTCTAAGAGTGCTGGTGATTTACTTTCTTAAGAATGTGTGCAAATCAAGCAACACCTTATTTCGAAGACTGAAAAATTAAAAACTCTATGTGTTGACTGAGGCCAGCAAATCAACAACCAACCCAGGTGCTGCTAACTGAAGCTCACAGATTTAGAAATCACTGGCAGTTATTTTCCAGAAGAAGATACTTTGTCAGGGTTAAATTTCAAAATCAACAGCCATTCTTCATCAACCTCCTTTACACTCAATTATGACTTTTTTTAAAAAGAGCTTTTGAGAAGTTTTCCTTGTTTAGTCACAACTGGAGGAATTTTATTTTTAGTTTTGACCTAAATCAAATAATGTTGAACCGTGAGTGTTTTTTTTTTAAGTGGGAGGGGGAAGGGAGTGCTTTCCCTATTTTAAGAAACCTGAACTCCCGCTGCACTCAGCAAAACCACCCTCAATAACCTGAACATGCAAACTTCAAAACTCGGCACTGTGAGAGTCTGATGAAGGAAAAACCCAGCCAAAGCCAAATGCGATAAAAAAGTGCCTCATATTTTAAAAGTCACCCAGATTTAAATAGCATGTCTTGACATGAGAGAGAGCACAATTTCCTTCATTAAAAAAATATTATCTCCATTTATAATGGTTCGGTGAATCATAATGCATCTAGAAAGCTTGGTTTAGGGACCGTAATTATGACTATTCAGATCAGAACATTACAGTTAAGATGACCAATGGCATGGCACTCACCAAAAACCATCTCCAATGAGCTTCTCCAACACTCTTTCCCATGACCAATAGGTGACAATCCAGATTATCATTTGGATGTTGATTTTGACCCTCAAGTCTGACTTCAATTATCAAAATCCTTAAAATTATCACTACATTGGTTGGTATTTGGAAAAAGCTACCCAAAATTATCTGTACTGTATTATCTCAGGGTGGGGACTTGTTCCAAGAATCAGTGACTGACTTTTTAACTCCTCTTTGTTTTTTATAGTAATTTATAAATTAATACCCCATATCCACTACTGGAAGTTGCAAAAGAGTGAAGCTAATTTATAGTCACATATCATAAGAGTTCCCTTTTCAGTAGCTGAAAATAGATACAGTACTTCATTTTGTTAAACTGAATTGAATGCTTTGAGAAACATGTCTTATAATCAATATGAGAGTGTTCTTCTTGGTTGATTACGGAATGACAGGTGAATCTCTATAAGATCATCCCAGGCTATTATGATAGTAAAATGATTAAGAACTAAGACTTGCCTATTAGATAAAATGATTTTACTTTTAAAAAGTTTTACTTAAAAATTTTATAATTATATAATATCTGATTGCGAAGATACGTTAATTATGCTTTCTTTAATGATTGGTGATTCTTTACCCCTCAGTCCTATCTCAGTTTATGGAGGTGGAGACGTGGGGCCAAGCATGGTGGTATTTGTTATGGTGGTAATAATTTTGGTGTCAAATGACTTGGTCTTTCACTTGCAGTTTCCACTAGAGACAAAGTGAGACTTACTCACTCTCCCAGTTAACTGCTCTTTCTTTTTTACTATTTATAAAAGCCAGAGTTTATTGTACGTATTTTAGTTCCTCAAGGAACTGGTAGTTGTGTACCAACTGACTGCTTAATAAGTATTATTCACTTGCTTTCTTGGCGTTAAAATGTTACATATTTTGGAAGAAAATCAGAAAGCTATAAATCAGAGGAAGGAGATTCAACAGGACGTAACTTAATCACAAATAAAACACTGACATCATTGAAAAAATTAACAATCTAAATCTTGTTTTATAACATATAAGATTATGTCTGCTATTAGAACAAAGGTAATTCCAAAAGTTGAGTAGAGCATTACATAACCTTCAAGGTGTGTTATTGTCTTTATGCAATCTGATTGTGTAGCCCTAAACAGTTTTTAATAACAGTGATAGATAATTCAAATCGACTTTGAAGATATTATTTCATCTTAAAAGTTATTTAAAATCCTTTTACTAATCATATTTGCTGAAAGAAAAAGTCTATAAAAATAGTATTGTGTGTGGTAAAACATTTATTTGGTTAAAAAAGACCATAAATACATTGTCTTATACTCAAACACTGATTTAACCTTACTAGATATTTTAATTGTGTTCTGAACTTAAAATCAATTTCTCTAGAGCTAACAGGCGTGGATGACAGACATACCAATTTAACAAGGTGAAAGAGTGCCTTGGTAAAGTGCCAGCAACAGAGGTGGGGGTTGGGTGATGAACGGAATGAAAAGAGAGGCAGCCATTCACACTCTGTCTCCATCGGGCTACGCAGTTGCCAGAGAGGTTAGCTCCTAGAGGAAACTGTCAGATATAGTGGCATTTTTTTCTCAGTAAGAGATTAGAAAATAGTAACAAAGACATTACTGCCAGCAGCTGCCAAAGTTTTTATTTCCCAAGATATCTTAATCAGACCCTTTAATGATCGGTGCTATTTATTGTCAGTCTTTTTTTAAACTATACTGATTCAGCTTGACTCTGAGACTCCACATCCATGGTAGAACTGGGGAAAACTTGAGGGAAATTCAAATATCCTTTATACCTTGCCTGATAAGGTATTCAGCCAACAGTCATAAATATGTGCAAGGACTACAATGATCCCTACTGTAGTCTCCAAATTCTTCTGTAAATGATTTGTTCATTTTCCAAAACCAAGATCATGGTGAAATTGCGTGTCACTGTAAACTGGATATTGCCCATCACTATAAAGA
Source organism: Mormoops blainvillei (assembly GCA_004026545.1). Taxonomy (NCBI): domain Eukaryota; kingdom Metazoa; phylum Chordata; class Mammalia; order Chiroptera; family Mormoopidae; genus Mormoops; species Mormoops blainvillei. The sequence goes on from PVJD01001064.1 coordinate 50,525, forward strand.
AAGGTAATCAAGGGAAACATGTCCATGAAGTTCACTAGCCATACTGGTGATGTTAATTGCCTTGGTAAAGTCATGGCAATAATGCCTGCATCATCAACCAATCAGATTCAGTCTTTAATTTTTTGTTTTGTTTTGTTTTCATTTTTTTCTTTTTTCTTTTTTATTGTATTTTTCCATTACCATCTACCCACCTGACACCCCCCTCCCCCCACAGTCACCGCACTGTTGTCCATGTCCTTGAGTGCTTTTCCCCATTTGCTCAATCTCCCCTAACTACCCCCTGCTGCCCAGAGCTGTCACCCTGCTCTCCATCTATGAGTCTGGCTCTATTTTGCTTCTGAGTTCAGTTTGTTCATGAGATTCCACATGACTGAAATCATAAGGTATTTGTCTTTCTCTGACTGGCTTATTTCACTTAGCCTAATGTTCTCCAAGTCCATCCATGCTGCCACAAAAGATAAAATTTTCTTCCCTTTTAGAACCAAGTAGTATTCCACTGTGTAAATGTCCCATAGTTGTTTTATCCATTCATCTACTGATGAACACTTGGTCTGTTTCCATATCTTGAATTGTAAATAATGCTGCAATGAACATAGGGGTTCTCATGTTGTTTTGAATTAGTGTTTTGGGTTTCTTTGGGTAAATTCCTAAAAGTGAAATTGCATAGATCAATGGAACAGAAGGGGGCCAAGAAATAAATCCACATCTTTGTAGTCAATTAATATTTGACAGAAGAAGCATTATATTTGACATATAATGGGCTAAATATAGTTTTATTCAATAAATATTATTGGGAAAGTTGGACAGATGTGTGCAGAAAAATGAAATTAGACCACCTTCTTATACCACACACAAGAATAAATTCAAAATAGATTAAAGATTTAAATGTTAGACCTGCAACTGTAAAAATCCTAGAAGAAAACATAGGTAGTAAAATCTTGGACATTGTTCACAGCAATATTTTAGATGATATATCTTCTCAGACTGAGGAAACAAAAGAAAAAATAAGCAAATGAGACTACAGCAAACTAAAAAGATTTTTCATAGCAAAGGAAACCATCAACAAAATAAAAAGCCGATGGAATGGGAGAACATATTTGCCAATACATCTGATAAGAGGTTAATACTCAAAATTTACAAAAAACTTATAAAACTCAACACCAAAAAAGCAAACAATCCAGTCAAAAAGTGAGCAAAGGACCTGAATATGCACTTCTCCAAAGAGGACATACAGAGGCCCATAGACATATGAAAAGATGTTCAATGTCACCAACCATCAGAGAAATGCAAATTAAAACCACAATGAGATACCCTCTCATAGTTGGCAGAATGGTTGTCATCAATAAATCCACAAGTGCTTGCGAGGGTGTGGACAAAGGGGAACCCTTTTGTACTATTGTTGGGAGTGCAGGCTCATGCAGGCACTGTGGAAAGCAGTATGGAGATACCTCAAAAAAAAAAAAAATGAAACAGTTTTATGACTTAACAATTCCACTTCTGGGAATTGATCCAAAGAAACCTGAAACACTAATTCAAAAGAACAGATTCGTTTTTTAAGGTAAATTGGCTATTCATACATACATGAGCTCTGGTATAAATCAAGAGAAATTTGGTAGTTATAAAACATTTTTTCCCTTTGTTTTTTTGAACATCTCTGCTAGAGATTGGAAATAGTCCTCTTTTATGGATAGTATTATATTATTTATCATTATTTTATAGGTTTTTGTTTCAAACATTAATGGACGTTAAGCTATTTATGCTCTTTCAAGCATCATGCCTCTACAAGAAGGAATATAGGGTGTATGATTTAATTTGAGGATTAACAAATCTAAATGTTAGCAAAATCATCATTCAGTGTTACATGCAATCACATATATTATCTAAAGAAAAGTAAGTTTTAAAACATGCCAATCTATATATTTATCTTGAGAACAAAATATTTTTTGTTCACTTTAGGTGATTTTAATATGCCATTCCCCTACCGGGGATGTTCTTCCTTCAGAGAACCTCATGGGTCACTCCCTCACTTTCTTCTGGTCTTTTATTCGAGTGTCGCCTTATTAGGGAGGTTTTGCTGGTCACCAGCATCAGACAGCATCCACATTGTTTCTTCAGCTATCCCTCTCCCGCTTCCTGTTTAACTTTTCTCTGTAATTCTTACATAAGACAAAGTGTATATTCACGTCTTTGTTTACTGCCCGTCTCCTAACCCTACACCAGCAAGTATCATAACGTCATAGACTTTGAGTCATTCGCTGTCTTATTTCAAACCCTAGAGCAGTGTCAGGCACAAAGATATTCAAAAGGCTTTACTGAATAAATAAATTAGAAATGAATACACCATATAAGCAAAATTTAAAGAAGCAAAATTGGAGGACACCTGTTTGGGGGAATATCTGCTCAGCATATTTATTTTGTGCAGAAATTGCTTCATGTTCCACCTAACCCTTTGCACCCACGCACGTGGCTCATGTGAGCTCTGATGTGTGTGATTGGCTCCCTATCCTCTGACCACAATGAGCCTGTCTGGTGAGCATTTTCTGATGCGAAATGGGCAGCCTTTTTCTCCAAGTTTTCATGCTGAAAACATGCTAATCAGGAGTGGAGCACAGTCCTAAGCTAAAGTACTTAGAAGCTGAAGCAAATAACATCCATCTCTCCTTATGTGGTTAAAGATTAGTTAAGACTCTGTCCTGACCAGTGTGGCTCACTTGGTTGGGTATTATCCCACCAAATGAAAGGCCATGGGTTTGATTTCCGGTGAGGACACAGGGACACAGTTTCAGTCCCTTGTCTGGGCATGTGCAAGAGGCAACTGATTGATGTTTCTCTCACACATCAATGTTTCTCTCCCTCTCTTTCTTCTTCCTTTCCCCTCTCTCTAAGAATAAATAAGTAATATCTTTTAAAAAATTTAGTTAAGATTCCAGAACTGTTCACTGGCCCATTTTATGCAGAAAGCTGGACAGCTGTGAGAAAACACAATGAGGTCAAAGACCTAGAAAATATGACACAACGGTGAAATCTTAAGTCAAAGTCCAAAATCCTGATTTCCTAAGGAGTACTTTAGGTAACAGAAAGTTTTCGACAAATTTGGGGAAGAAATAAATTAACACTTAATTCATGAGCCAAAAAATATTAAAGCGTGACTTTATTTTTAATAACTTGTCTAGTGTTTGCCTCTTTAGAGGCAAGAGCAATGTATCTATTTTAACATGGGTATAATTTTTCTACAACATGACTATTAATTATAGTTCCAGGTCAAAAGCATTAGGTCTACTCTCAATGGGGATATCAAGACTGAGTATTTTACTGCTGTTGACAAAAAGCCTTTGCAACAGCATCTGATGTAACCAATGGAACACCAACCACAGGGAGTCAGATTTCATTTCATAGCGATCAAGTTATTCCTGGAATTTTATTTAATCATACCCTGACTCAACAGCCAAAGGAAATGGATAAGATGACCATTATTCTTATTTGGTAACAAGATAATAATATCAGTGGTTCTATAGCCTAGTAACCAAGCCCTAGAGGGAAGAGATTATAACCTATTTTTCTAATTTTTTTTATTGATTGATTTTAGAAAGAGAGAAGGAGTGGGGAGAGAGAGAGAGAGAAAGAGAGAGAGAGAGAGAGAAAGAGAGAGAGAGAGACATCAACCCCTTGATCTACTCATTCATTCATTCATTCATTCATTCATTCATTCATTCATTGATTCTTGCATGTGTCATGAACAGGGATCAAACATACAGACTTGGTGTTTGGAGATAATGTTCTAACCAATTAAGCTACCAGGCCAAGGTCCTGTAATCCATTTTAAATCAGAGAGTTCATAAAGCCAAATAAACATTACAGTTCTAAAATAATTATCATTTTCTAGCACAGCAGGAAAAGCTATCTCAGTACAAAATTTTTCAGCATTATAACTTTGTTAAGGCTAGTGTTGTGGCCACAGCCAGCCTTCCATTCTAGCCATTTTTCTCAGCCTTTTTTTCCTTCACAGTTATTGATTCCGCATGAACATTTGAGTTAATTATATCCAACCAATATGCGTTTTTGCACAGCCCAAGAATCCATATGCTAAAATTCTAGCCTCTAGGACCCTAGGATGTGACCTTTCTAGATGTTAATGATGATATTCATAGTCCTCAGTCATATCTGTTGAAAAACATGCTATTATTTTCATGTTTATTTATTTGAAGGTAATATGCCTTTTATCTCTGGATACTTTTAAGATTTACTGTATCATTATTTTTAGTAATTTGATAATAGGACTTGATGGTTCTCTCTTCCTTCTTTGCTTCCTTCCTCCCTCCCTTCTTCCTTCCCTCTCTCTCTCTCTTTTTTTTTTTTTGTTCATTTCTTCTTATGTCTTTTTTCTGTGTGCAGGATGCATACCTACGTGCACCAAAAAAAGTCTTCAGGGTTGAATATCAGTATGTTTTTTTTCTGTGTGCACGCATATATGTTGAGCATCTTTGTGTTTGTTGGGATTCTTAGAAATGTGAGATGATAGTTTTCACCAAATTTAGAAAAGTTTTGGCCATTAATTCTTTAAATCCTTTTCTGGTTCCCTTTCCCTTTAGAGGCTTCCATTACACAGATGTTAAGCTACTTAATGTTGTTCCAATTGTCACTTAGGCTTTAATTATTTCTGTTAGACTTTTCCCTCTGTTTCTCACTTTGAGATTTCTACCGTTATTTCTGTTGTTTAAATCTCTGCTTCTCTCCTCTCCTCTTTTTTTTTTTTTCTCATTATGTTTGTGTTCTCTTTTAAAGACTGGAGTACTTGAATATGATTACAAAAGCTTTTTGACATGCTTGGCTGACAATTACATCATCTCTGCCATTGTTTTAAAATGTAGATTTGGTTATTATTAAAGTATGGCAAGGTCAATAGATTAGGAGATGGTTGCCCTTTGAAAAGAGATTGTCATATTCATGATCTCAAGAGGAACAGGCCCACCACTCCGTGAAAGACCACACATAGCCAGTTAGGAAGCAAAGAGAACATGGGGGAAACTGGGACTACACTCTTTATTGTGATTTCTGTAGAAAGAACTGTGACAAACAAAGGTTTGAGATTGGCTAGTTTGAGTAACTTTAGCAGGCTCTGGGGATAAGGATTGCCCCTAGTTGTCTACTACCTGACTCTGGGGTGATCAGGACAGGGAAACAGGGGCCTGGAGTGAGAAAGCCCGATAAAGGAGGTGGCTGGGGCACGGGTCTGAGTCTACTGGTTTGTACGAGAAGGGCAGGCTTTCCGAGGAGACCTTTTCTATCTCCAGGAACTGGCTGACCCTGGGAGGAAGTGCCCCTCCCATAGTCAACCCTCACCAAGAGGACAAAGTATCAAATACGAAAACTAGAAAACGCAGTTGTCACAGATGTGTCTGCATCTTTTTATATTGATTGATTGATCTCCTCCTTATGGTTAATATTTCTCTCCTTCTTAGAATGTTTAGTACTTTTTGATTGAATGCTGATTATTGTGAAGTTAGATTGTTGGCATCTGGATTCTACTGTATTTCTTGAAAGAGTGTGAACTTTGTTTTCGTGGGCAGTTATTTGCAAATTAGTTTTATTCCTTTGATATGTTTTTAAGTTTTAATAAAGCAGGTCTAATTAGACTTCAAGGAATTTCAGCTCTATTACCAAGGCAGAAATGTACTTTTCTTTATGAGATCATGTTTTTCTCCTCATTAATGAAAATTATGAATGCTTAAAGTATACCTAGAGTGGGCCCACACTATTTTTTCATAAAACTGTGAAGTGGAGTTAAGCATGTAAACCAAATGTTTAACTGAACGATGGCATAGGAAAAGCGAGGATACTGTACAAAGTTTTGACCAACAATAAAATATGTAGACATAGTAATATATTAATTCCAATGGATTCAGAATAGTGGAGCCTGGAGCAGTCTGATGAAGCGTTACAAACGTGTAAATGCTTTAGAATTTGAACATCTGTTATGCTGCTAACCTAGTGTTGTGCTAAGTTGAAAAAATATCACGGTAAAAAGAAATACGTACCTGGCTCTCAGGAGCTTATCCTCTCTTTGGTTACAAGGACAAGTAAATAGTGCTACCAGGTGGATAAATATTTTGTGCTAACATGATAAATATATGTTAGTCATTAGACATCAGGAAAGCCACCCAAGAGGAATTTGTACAAGGCGAGGCCAAACAATTATTAACATTTAGTCAGTTAAAGGGGCAGGAGGACTGGGAAAGGGGTTAGAAGCAATTTTTGGCAGAGAAAGCAGCTTGTGTAAAAACCTGGAGGCACAAGAACAGTTAACATCTGTGGCGTTCCCAGTATAGCAGTTCCTTACTGCTAGAACATGGTGGCCAGAAAGAACGAAGTGTGGCACCCTAGCAAGGCTAGACAGGTAGGCAAAGGCCAGATCATGGAGTCCTTGCAACGCAAAGGAAAGAGTCTGCATCTCAGAGCAGTGGGAGCTCTCAAATGGTTTTCAGAAGTGCATTGTAATGGAGATGGAAAAAGGCATAGTTAGATCTATGGATGTGAAGTTCGGGAAAGCGATCTGAGATGGTGGCCCATGCTGATACTTGGGCGATAAGCAGAAGATTCATCATGAGTGTGAGTTTGCTGGGGCTGCTCACAATCTGGACTGTAGTATGTTTATGACATATATGAAACCATGGATGAATGATAATGTGAACCTATAGTTCATATTAAGAAAAGGCATCTGTTTATATTTTTACTTTTGTTGTCCTGCTGAAGGCTGGTGTGACACAGAAGGATGCCTTGGTCAATACCTCACTGGGTAATGAAATGAGTATGAGAATAACACAGACAAAAAGATGCTGTTAAGCCTCCATGAGAGGCTGAAATCGAGGACGGAAATAGAGCTGGTCTAAGGGATGATGAGGATTTCTTAGGAAATTAGAGAGCAGGCCCAGGCTTCGATGTAGAAATTGGCAAGCAGGGGAAGTGAGAGTCACTTGGATCTGACTGTGGGCCATCTCTTCTGGAAGCTAACACAAGGCCAAGGACAAGAGGATCCAGAAAGTGAAAGAATGCCAACTTAGAATTTTATATCCAGTCTTCCATACTCATAGAAGTCAAGCCTCAAAATACTGATCTGCAATTGAAAGGCAAGGAATCATGCTAAATGAGGCTCCTGTAAGGACAGAGCAAGGGAAAGTAGAGAACAAATTTGAGAGCAAAGAGGCCACTAACTTCCAAACAATGATTCTGTACACTACTTTCCAAATCCTTGCTGTCATGATGACAATTTACATAAAAATGAGTGAATCCCTTTTAATACATTTGCTTGTCTCCACACCACGAACATATAGGCTAAAGCATTAATTGTGGCATTGTACTTGAAGATTACAATTTATCACTGCTTTTCATGCCACCAGTTTTTGTTAGGAAGATGCCAAGGTGTCCTAAAGCAACTAGGTGGAAAATAAAACAACCTGAAATTCAATAAAGACACTAAGCAAACAGTTGACCGTTCAAGTCAAATGGCCTTACCATATATAAAATATTAGCAAGAAATAGAACAGGAAAGTCGATAATTTACTATGCATTTTATTTCTCTCAAAATAATTTTTAAGTAAGGCCCATTTATTATTTATATTAGCTATCTGTAACCCCATACATCTGCAAAAATAAACTAAATACACTTTAAAAATGCATTTTTTTTTTTCAGGATGAAACAAGATTAACACAGGGGCACCTGAGTGGGGCTGCTTGAGTTCTATTTCCGCACCACATTGCATAGTTCCCTGATCTTGGTCGAGTTACTTAACTTCTTTCGCCCTCATGTTTCTTATACGTGAAATACAAATAACAACAATACACCCTTTATGTGGTTTTTAAAGTTAAAGTTAATTGCGGCGTTTCACGCACTACGGTCAGCCGACGGGAAGCACGGGACCAGAACTAGCTGCTACATGGCTGCTGCCCCATCACTGCTGCTCTTACCGCTCTCACAGTTGCTCCTGGAGAGAATTCCCTTTGTGTCCCTTTTGGAATGTTGGAAGGTATTTGCTTTTCTCCAGTTTTCCAGAACCTTTTCGATCTCCCCATAATCATAAAAATCTTTATAAAGTCAATATAATTTATTCTAAACGTAAGACTTTTAGTTGTTTAAAGCTTCCTAGATATGAGTTTACCCAGTGTTCATTTATCTTGGGTTATATGATGTTCATTCTTCTCCTTTTCCTTCCACAGATCATTGTTATCAGATAATTCACTAGAAAAATGAGCATTGACTTGCTTTTCTTTTATCGGGGTTGCATTCCTAAACACAGTAAGTTTATCTTTCTTGCTCATCATATTGTTGTAATGGGAAAAACATTGTTTGTATGACTGTTAAACTAGAAATATTTACTCCCTTTTGATTATCTTAGACTATATATAGTAATGTTATACCATTCTTTTCTATTCATATTCTATAACTTTTCCTTTAAAAAGTACCTAGAATTTATTTGCTTGCTATATACCAAACTTTAATAAGTTTGGAAAGTTTTCATTTAATTCTCACGAAACCCTGAAATGTAAGTAAAATCATGTCCTTTACTACTTAGATGGGAAACTGAGGCACTAAGAGGTTGAATAACTTGACAATATCATTTAGTGAGTAAATGCAATAGTTAGGATTCAAACTAAGGCAGCCTAGTTTCAAAGCCTGAACTCTTAACTACCATGTTATTGTATTTCTATAATTTCATTGCAAAGATCCCATTTTTTAACTACCTCTATGCCATGCTCTGGCTGGTGTGGCTCAGTGGATTGAGCGCGGCCTGCAGACCAAATTGTTGCTGGTTCGATTCCCAGTCAGGGCACATGCCTGGTTGCAGGCCAGGTCCCTGGTGCAGGGCACACCAGAGGCAACCACACATTGATGTTTCTCTTCTTCTCTTTCTCCCTCTCTTCCTTTCACTCTAAAAATAAATAAATAAAATCTTTACAAAAATAAATATTTCTATGCCTATGTTTTGAGACCTATAACACCTGCAACTGTGGTTTCAAGTATTGATACATCATTTTTTATATTTGTTACATATATAACATATAATTGATAACTTGAAAAAAGTCATATTATATCTACATATGTGTTTACATGTTTATCTCTTCTCTTAAAACATCTTATCTGTCAGAATTTCAAGCTATGCCTTTACTTTCTGTAAACACTTTAAAACTTGCTGGCTAGCTTACTCAAAGATGGCAGCTCACGTTGGACAACTCCTTTCTTCCAGGCCCTTTGCTACTGCAAACAATAAAATGGCATAGGCTCTGTTTTCCAAGCGCCCACCATCCTCTTCTGTCCAAGAGCCCATCACGCACTCCTTATTGATAAGAATTATATCAACTAATGTAATTTCTTTAACCCTTTCTTCTGCCTTGTTTCAAATAGGATTCGAGGTGTATTCAATCTCTCTGCATTTAGGTGAAAGGGATTTTGTACATACAGGCTGTTCGTTGAGAGTCTTCTCTTAGAATTTGAATTAACTTTTGCACCAGTTTATTATCTGCACCAGGAATGCATCATTCATTTCTTTTAGCTGGTAGGAAACCCAAATAAAGTCATATGTAATTTCCGTTTCTCTCTCTTTTTTCCTGTGCATAGTATACTTTCTTTTTCATAAGGCCAATGCCTCTTGAATAAACAGGCCTTGGATGAAATCACTTTAGTCCTCAGATCTGGTATCCAGTTTGTGGCTTTTAGTAAAATGCAATCTTTCTAGGTATCAGAGTCAAGGCATAACAGTCCCCTACAGCATTGATTTTCAACCTTTTTCATCTCATGGTACACATGAACTAATTACTAAAATTCTGCAGCAAATCAAAAATATATTTTCTGCTGATCTGATAAAATGTAGGTATAATTTTGGTTCATTCACACCAGATGGCTATTGGTATGTTGGCTGTTGTCATTTTTTTTTTTTTAATTTTAAAGTCTAAGGGAAAAGAGGTCAGTGCCCCTGACTAAAAAGTCAGGTATTACATGTTTTAAAAATTCTTGCTGCTCACTGGTTGAAAATCGCTGCCCTACAGTGATACAAAAGCTGTACTTTGCACCATACAAGCTTTATTTCATTTCCTCACAACTCTACAAACAAGATATATTATAATCATTCGAAGATAAACTAATGTAACTACCTTGCTGTGACAGGTTGGGGTTCTATCAAATTATCTGAATCTGTATCCAATTCTCTTTGCTTTTAAACAGGTTTTCCGAGGTTTGACCTGTCCAATGAGGATTCACAGTCTTACTAATAGTGGACCTATGCAGTTAGTCATCAAAGTGACCAAATGCCCTTAGTAAATCTGGTGACCCAGAACCTATCTTTGGGAGCACACGTAAGCCAAAGAAGGTGGACAGTGTAGAAAAATACATGGCCTGACTAACAGTGAAATAAGTAATCTCACCAGCTTGGAAAGATGGTGGCAAAACAGGAAAAGTAAATAGTAAATATTTGAATAGAAATAAATGCTATGAAATAAACTGGAAGGGAGAAAGGGAATTTGCATCTATTTCCAAAGCATGTTAGAAATGTCAGTAAAACTTATAGTGATTGAGCAGTCATTAAACAGAGGCATTTGATCAAGACAGAAGAAATGAGACATAAAATAATTGTGAAGCTGTGTTTTCTTTCCTAATTAGATTCTCTCCCATGAGAGGACAATTTGTGGAACATCCAAAATCCACATTGTTATAAAATATTCATCATCAAGTGTTTTACATAACAAAGGACTAGATTGCCTTCTATTTTCTGCATACGTATTATATATTTTTTGTCTCTTTATGAGGTTTTCATATTTTTATTTATTGACAGTTCTATTAACCTGCAGACGAAATGACTTTGAGGAGGTCAGGACAAGGAATTAAAATTAAAAGTATACTTTTGGAAAGTACATTTGTTAAAAACTTATCAATTTATAAATCTCAACTTACTGTAATGCAAGACGCTTCAGAACTTCCCCCTACACGATCCTATAATTCCAATAAGAAAAATAGCAAAGTGAGCAACAGCCAGGGCTGCCTGTTCCCCTCAGGTGATCTGTAAAAGATACCAGGTTCTGATCACTGAAAGAAATAAATAATTTGCATGCAGTATTTTCTTATTGTCTTGTCCTATTATCAATTAAAATATACGGTAAAGTGTCAGGTTTACCAAAAGTCATCAGGACCTCCTGGAAGAAAAGTCCAGAAGATTCTTGTCCTTTATGCTTTTCCACAACTCTGCTCACAAGTAGAATGTCAAAGCAAAGTCAAAGAGATAAAGCGGTGATAGACCCTATAAACAGAAACCTCCTACCAAGGAAGTCTAGGAGTTTTCCACTCAACTTTGAATTCTAGTTGAGGCAAGCAGGAAATAAAAAGGCAAAGAGGAAAGCAATTTTGAAGAACAAACTCTGAACTTCAAAGAAAATGGATTTAAAGCCTAACTTATTCAAGAAAATGATTAAGAAGAAAAAGAAAGTGGAATGTAGCCATAAACACAGTAAATTTTATTTTTAAAATGTAATTTACAAAGTAACTTTAAAAATAATTTATAGCTTCTGAATTCCTCCAAAAACCACATATTTATAATTTAAAAAGTAAGAATTATAGCTGCTTTCTAAGAAAATTACGCAATCGCGCAGTCCAATCTTACGCAATTTTCTATCTCCTATATTACCATTTCTCATAAATCTACAGGTATTACAATGCACATTTTTTCAACGTGACTATTTGGAAATCACCATCGGTCTTCCCAGTTAGGTTAGCAGCAGAGGAAAAGAAATGTTATAACTCTAAAAATCTAATACAAAGTGTAAACCCTGAGAAAGAAGGCACTTACTAAAAAGAGCTCCTGGTGGCTAACCGGGCTCATAAATTTAAAAACAGAGCTTAGAAGCCATTTCTGCCCAGGAGCCTCTTGTGCAAACTACACTTCAAGGAGGAGCCTGCCCTCACCTGCCTGCCTGCACTGTGTTTCTGCGCTCTGAGCCAGTCCTTGTAAAGGAGTTCCTGGAATCCTATTTCAACCAAAAGGACTGAGGGCTTATCGATCCAATACGAGCTGTGCGGCTCTGACCAATCCAAACAGCTCTATCTTGATCAGAGTGCCTTTTGGACCAATCAGACTTTGAAAATTTGGAGTCCTCATTTGCATGAGGACAGGCCAATCAGGGGCCAGGGGCAGGGGATTCTGTCCTGGTAAGCCAGCTCGTCTCTGGCTCTGGGAAGCCGTTACCCTTGAAGGCTGCTTTTCCATGGCTGAGCCAAAAACCCTGGAGCAGAGCGAGCAGACCAGCACAAGTAAGGGCAGACTGGCACAGAACAGAGCAGACCACAGCACAGTGGAGGGAACCAGTGCAGAGCAAAGCCAACAGGCACGGAGGAGAGCACAGCTGTCTAGCCAAGAGGGCCTTGACCTCGGGGCCGGCTCACGGTCATGCTGTTTTCATAGCCGTGCTGTACGACCATTGAGATCTTTGCACAAAATAAAGTTTCCTTCTTCATCGCACCCCAAATTAGGGATTCCTGTTGGCATTGCATTGTCACCAACGACCATAGGTGAACAAAAGCATCAGTATTTTAAAATCTAATATAAGACATAGGAACTAAACTCAATGCTTTAGCAGATAAAATTACTTATTCAAGCCAACAGAGTATTAATAAACAGAAATGCAGGTATCAGTTTAGTCACTTGTTAAACCATAACCATTGTCATTTTCATCATCATTATCATCACTCGAGAAAAAATGTGGAAAACAGACTCCCTCACTGATTTTTCTCACCCATGAGAGACAGGAGAGGAGAGGTGGTGGTTTAAAATCTTCGGAGATGATAAGCACTTACCCAGTGTTTGAGAACTTCTCAGACGTGGATAATTGTCTTTTCTGAAATTGATTTCTCGTAATTAATAAGTTTACTGATAACTGGATAGAAGAAAAATTTCAAAAATGGAGTTATTCTACCAAAGTACTGAAGAAAAAACCCATTTGTAAACTTTAGCCACTAATTTCAAGTCCAGTTGAATACTGAAGTCTCCTAAGGCAGAATTTTTATAAATTCATTGTCCTAGATCCCAATTCTAGAGAATTTACTTAAGTGGGTATTGAGTGAAGATTTTTCTGAGTGATTCTATTAAAATAACAGCACAGTAATGGGATCCAGCAAATTGTATTTTAACAAGCCCTCCAGATGATTCTTACACGTGCTAAAGATGGAGGATTGCTGTCCTACCCTATCTCATGGAGGTACATGAAAGAAAAAAGATGAAATAAAAACAAAACCAAAGACAATATCAATTTAAGCCATTTTTTTTATCATGTTGACTTTAACTAACCATATACCTAAACCCCTTCTTTAAAAAAACAAAATATTTTTCAATTACAGTTTACATTCAAAACTATTTTGTATTAGCTTCTGGTGTAAGACAATCATACACTTTACAAAATGCAACCCCCCAATATTTCTAGTACCCAACTGGCACCACACCTAGTTATTATATTATTGACTGTGTGTCCTATGCTGTAGTTTACATCCCTGTGACTATTCTGTAACCACTAATCTGTACTTCTCAACCCTTCATCTTTTTCACCCAGTCTTCCACCCCCTTCTCCTTAGGCAACCACCTATAAGCCTCCTCTTGCACCAGATGGTTTATGTAAGTACATGTGCTTTAGCAATGGTGGGAGAATTGCTTGGGTAAAAGAAAATGCTAACTATATAAATATTATTTGGGGGAAATGGATGTTTCTTTGGTAGATTGCAGTGATAATAAAAAATAACAATTTTTCTTCTTACATCGCAGTGTTGGCTACTAAACTGCCTCTTATAAAATGCACCTGTGGTCTTACCCAGCCATCGGGCTATAGCAATGCCCCTCATGAGTGCCAGTGGCTTCCATTGTCTATGGCTGCTTTTGAGAGACGGATCACAATGATTATCGTGACAGAGACGATGTGATTCCCAGAGTCAAATATATTTACTATCTGGAACTTTAGAGAAAAAGTTTGCTGATCTCGCCATATCTAACATATCCAAGAACAAACTAATTACATTTTATGTTTTTCTTCTTAAGAGAAAAACAAAAGTTTATTCTTAGCCTATGGTAAATTGATACAAGATTTGGATTCCAGTAGAATGAGATTAAACTCCCTATGTAAGATCCTGGCTATTTATAACAATCCTGGGTATGTTCTGTTGACCGTGCCCTATTCTATTTTCATGACAAGAGTAGTTTATGCACCAAAACTACGTGGTCATATTCTGTTTATACTTAAGAGGACTATTGTTGTTTTTATAAAAAGCAGGCATTTTTCTCTGAAGAAAATATTCTACCTACTCAAAACTTAGTTTCTGGCATCTCCACATTAGATTTATCCTACTATTAAAGAATACACTCAATTTACAAATAAGCATGGTAGATTTGATAGATACATGGTTCCTCTTTCTCCTAAGATCTCACAAATATGTCAACAAAGTTTTGTTGTTTTTTGGTTGTTTTTTTTTTGTCCTTTTACCACCTGACTTATTTCACATAACATACTGCTCTCCAGATCCATCCATGCTCTCACAAAGGGTAGTAGCTCTTTCTTTCTTTCTGCTGTGTAGTATTCCACTATGTAAATGTACCACAGTTTTTTGATCCACTCATTTGCTGATGGACACCTGGGTTGCTTCCAGCCCTTGGTTATTGTAAATTGTGCTGCTATGAACATTGGGGTGCATAGGTTCTTTTTAATTGGTGTTTCTGGATTTTTAGGGTTTCATCCCAGCAGTTGAATCTCTGGGCCAAATGGCAGTTCCATTTTTAGTTTTTTGAGGAAATTCAAAATTATTTTCCACAGTGGTTGCACCAGTCTGCATTCCCACCAACAATGTACTAGGGTTCCCTTTTCTCCACAACCTCACCAGCACTTGTTGTTTGTTGATTTGGTTATGATGGCCATTCTGGCTGGTGTGAAATATCTCAGATACCAGAAGTATCTGTCTAGTATCTCACTGCGGTTGTTGTTTTTGTCCAACAAAAGTCATGCACCACCAACATCAAAAGAATGGAAGAGGATGAAACACCAAGAAAATATGAGAAGTTTGAAAATTTACGGATAAATGTTACCTGAATTAGCAGACCACAGAAAGTGACAACTAAGCCAGAAGCATGAAATCCCTCATCAGGCCAAGCTCCAGAAAGCCTCAGAAACTGGAGGCACCAAAGAGGTAGAAGATCTCAGGCAATAGTTACCTGCTTGGATTTTGTTTCAATTTTCTTACCATTTCAGGAACATGGTAATTACTATTTGTTTTGAAATGTATGTTTTATATAAGTCAACCTCATTTATAACATCAACAAATACTTATATAGATTATGGAAGATATAGCTACCTGTATTTCTGATGTTTATTTCTAGATTTATCCCTTTGTAACTTTTGCACATGATGAAATAAATATTTCTAACACAAAACCAGAAAAGCCACACCTACTTGAAATTCTGGGACTATACTGTGTGGTCATTCAAATATGTTGTACATTTTTAAAGCCCATAACCCTAAATTACATTTCAAAATTTTACATATATAAAATTGTCTGATTTAGCAAAAGGAAGGTGATATTTACCTGCAAAAGAATATCAGGAAACTACTTCTAGCTTAGAGGAGATACTGACAAAATAAGCCTTTATTTAATTGTGGACCTTATCTTCCCATATACAACCTTGTAAGGCTTGATTAAGCCTTAAGATATCCTTAATTCTCAATTGATTTTGTTTGGTGATACAATAAATATATTGAGTTATTTCACAGGCATTTAAGTTTCCTTAACTTTGTCATTTCACGTTATTCTGTGTCTGCTCTGCACTCCTAAAATTCAATGATGTCTGATCATGTTAACGTGGAGGATTTGAGAGGTCAGAAGTAAGAGGTGGTTCGGTAAGAGTCCCCTCCCTTCCCCAAATTAATGACCATGCATGTGTATAAATTAGAGAGTTAAAAGAAAATAACCTTACTGTTCATATAACATCATACTTTCTATTCATACCATGGGTGATGTTATAAGGTGACCGGTTTCTCACTCATCAACCTCAGTGGTTTAACACAAAGGAGATCATCTCTCAACTCAGTGGCAGTCCCCCGAAGATGCATTGTCAAGGAGCTTGCACGGAGTGAGTAAAGGTCTTCCACTCAGAGATTCAGATTGACAAAAGTTCCCTAATGTTCAGTAAGGTTGCTTTGGACTTTGATGTCCAAAAGGCAGAAGGGAAAAAAGAATAAAGAAGGCGTATGTGTTTTTTGTTTTTTTTTATCAGTGGCCAGGAAGAGGCACCCTAGCACTCTCTGAAAATGAGAGAGAAAAAAATCAAATGTCCCAGTTAGATACCAGGGGACGAAGACATGAAGACCCTGCTTAGGCAGTTGTGGAAGGTGACCTATGAGCTTTTGATGGATAACTGGTGTCAATATTACAAAGGGTCACTACTTTCTCCTGTTATCCCAAATAGCTGTATCCAACAACAGGAACATTTATTA
Organism: Mormoops blainvillei; assembly: GCA_004026545.1. Classification (NCBI taxonomy): domain Eukaryota; kingdom Metazoa; phylum Chordata; class Mammalia; order Chiroptera; family Mormoopidae; genus Mormoops; species Mormoops blainvillei. Next base: position 67,028 of record PVJD01001064.1, read on the forward strand.
AACTTCTGCTGTTTGCAGAGTCCTGCAATGTATTCTGAAAAAGTAGAGATAAACAAAAGTTCATGGTTCATGCCAAACACTAGTAATATTTTATATTAGTTGGCTAGGCCAGACATAAAAATACAAGATACTGGGTGGTTTAATCAACATAATATTTTTCTCACAGTTCTGGTTACTAGAAGTCCAAGATCAAGGTGTCAGCAGGATTTGTTTTCACTAAGGTTCTTGGGATCTATTCTAGGCTCCTCTCTTTGGCTTGCAAGTGGACATCTCTGTCTTCACATGGTTTTCCTTCTGTGTGTGTATGTGTTCGAATACCCTGTTCTTTTGAGAACATCAGTCTTACTAGATTATAGGTCACTCTACAAACTTCATTTTAACCCAACTGCCTGTTTTAATACCCTGTCTTTAGATACCACTTTCTGGGGTATTGGGAGTTAGAAATTCAACATATGATATCTGGGGGAACACATATCTTAGAAAATATGTTTTAATATTTTCCTATTCATTTTCCTCAATGAAATGATCTATGTTTATTTCCTCTCCAGTTTAATATCTTGTGATGGTTAATTCTGTGAGCCAACTTGATTGGGCTAAGGGGTTCCCAGGCCGCTGTTAAAATAGTATCCCTGGGTGTATCTGTGAGAGTGTCCTAGGAAGAAATGAGCATTTGAGTGGGTAGACTGAATACAGAAGAAGATGTCCCTCACCAGTTCGGGTTGGGGGCTGGAACAGAACGAAAGGGCTGAGAAAGGGTGAATTCACTCTCTCCGTGTAGGTTGAAACATCCTCCTTCTTCTGCCCTGGGACATAAGGCACTCCCAGCTCTCCTGCCATGGTACTCAACCTGGGACGTACACCATCATTCCTTCTTTTCTCCAGCCCAATTCTTGGGCCTTTGGACTCAAACTTACATCATTGGCTCCCCTGGTTCTCAGGCTTCGGACTCAGATTGAATTACACCGTTGTGTTTCCTGTTTTTCCAGCTCACTGATGGCAAATCCTGGGGCTTCCCAGCCTCCATAATTACGTGAGCCAATTTTTATAATAAATCTCCTCATATTTATTGTAGGAGATATCATCAACGTAAGAAACGTCCAAACCTGTAAGAATTTTTATGAACTTATTTGAGCCAAACTAACAACAAATGCCAGGAATCAAAATCTCAATGGATTGAGAAAATGCTTCAGAAAATGGCAATTTTGCACCTTATTTTACACATTACAATCAAAGGAGGAGGTGTAAGGAGGGCCACATGAACTTCATTGGTGATAATTTAGGGAGGTAGGAGACAGCAAAGTGGGGAAACCCCTGCGACTGGATAGAGAGTAAAATGAAGAGACACATACTTCTTCCACATTGGTGGGTGCAGGGTAGTTGACGATGGGCGCTTGCAGCCTATAGAGATGGCCTTTGGGGAAACAAGGTAACAACGGGCTCTATGGTCTTGCACTCCGGTGAGAGACTGTGCCCTGAGGGGTCTGTAAACAGGGATTACTCAGACATTCCTATGGTATGTCATCCTGGATGCAAAACCACAGCAGACAGGCTCCTTCAGGGTAAAGGTTGACCTTTGTCAAGGAAGATACAAGCCTAGGGCGTAACTACCCATCATGGCGGTCTTTTAGTTAGAAATTTTTTATTTCGGACTGTCCTGTGTGGCTACTTTTGGTCTCTGAGCTTATTAAGGCTACAGTGGAGACCTCTCTTGAGCTTTTAAGGTTTAGTATGTGGCCCCTTTTTTCATACACACACACACACACACACATACACACACACACACATACACACATACACATATATTTCCTATTGGTTCTGTTTCTCCAGAGAATCCTGACTGATACACTTCTAAAGTTATTTTTTTACATAGTTGAGAAAAAATTGTTTTAGAGAAGAGAGAAATAATCTCACTAGACTAAGTATAATTGAGTTGTAATTGAGAAAAGCATAATCAACCATAATGTAAATTATTACCTCTGTACCTTTAGGATGGAAAATAGTATTTAAACAGTGTAAACATATCAAATATTCTCAGGAAACAAAGTTTAACTTGTCCACATAAAAAGGGTACAATTAAGTAATACACTGAAATCATTCCGTTTAACAGGATTAATTTTGTTTCTTTTATTTTGACTAAAATGTAAAGACTAGATCTAAGAGGTTATCGGGGTTGATAAGTGCTTCTGATGATGTGTAGAATCTCTCTTCATGTCACATGTTTCAGATTTGAAGGGCCTAAGAAGACAACAAACCTTGTGAAGTTCCTCTGTAGTCTTGGGGATATATATAAAAGGAGTCATTTTAACAACATCATGAAAATCACATTTTTAAAATTCAAATGGGATCACAAAGTCCATACAACTAATATGTAAACAATTTCAGAGCAGACCTAAAATCCATGATGATATTTAAATTTCTATTGGATAGAATGTACTTTAATTGCAATTAATCCTTAAGTTTTTCCAGAAGACAGATAAAGAACTCTCATGCCAAGTGGAAAAAATCTTCTGGGGAAAAAATGTAAAGGAAAACTCCATGGTCTAAAATTAAAATGTAAAAACAGCCCTGCTGGCTTCCTCACGTAGATCCACGGTGATGGTCCCTTAGTAATCAGGGTTCCCATCTCACTTTTACTTTTATTTTTTCAGTCATGTTAACAATGCTGTTCACTTCCCATCATCTGTTTCCCTCCGGTGTCCCTGGTTACAGACGCCCGCATTCCTCACCTGAGCCATCGATGTAGATGTCAAGGTCCCAACTGTGGCCATAAAACAAACTCCCTGTGGCTGAAGCGATCCTGCCTACACCACGAGCAAACCCATAGTTTTGGTCCCTCTCAAATAACCTCTAATGAGCAAGGCTATTTGGCCCACCCTCCGTAATCCACGAGAACAAATGGGCAGGATGACAGGCAAGCAGTTGGTGAGCTCGTTTTTACATGCTGCAGCATTTATTTCGAAAATCCTTAAGGAAACCCTACCTTCTACAGGACATCGTTTTAACCAATAAACCTTAGGGAGTGAGATGTTTTCTCTGCGCTAACAGAAAACTGACCCAGAAGTGAACTGCAGCAAGAAGCTTGATTTGGCACTTGGAAAAGAAACTTTTCTGACCACTCAGCCAGAACCCCGGTTTTCATTGCCAGATTTTAAAAATAAAAAAAGTCCTAAGAGCTACACAGGTGCTGCTGGTGGGCTAATTACAGGTGCCAAGTCAAATGTGTCTTCTCTGGCAGCAAGTCGGCTCAAATTTATGGTGCCTTGACTCAGTTATAAAAACACACCCTTCCATTAGCAGGAATGTTATGCAAAACGTGCAGCTCAGTACTGTATGAAGATTAATTTATCTGAAGTTTACCAGTTAACTTTGCACCTTCCCAAATTAGGTAACAATAATATTGTCCAGAGATCCACAGATAAATCTGCCTTTAATAAAACTGCCATCAGACTAAATAAGGAGTTCTCAACTTCAGTACCACTGACATTTATGGGCCAGATAACTCTTTGTCATGAGGGGTTCTACTGTGGATTATATATAGGATGTTTAGCAGCATCCCTGGGCTCTGTCTAATAGATGTCTGTAGCATCCCCCCATTACGACAATCGGAAATGACTCCGCATGTTCCCAGGTGGAAAAAAAAATCCCTCTGGTTGAAAATTACTTGTCTAAAACTGGCATGCTACAAAAGAATGCCTACAAAGTTTCTAGGGCCCAATGCAAAATAAACATGAGGGCCTCTTGTTCAAAAATACTAGGAATTCCAAGATGGCTACAGCAAAGTGTTAAACCAAATGATCGGTCATTCTAAGTGCACAGTCCTTGAGGCCAGACAGGTCATTAGCTCATGGTGTTGGTCGTGATGTCACAATAGTCTGCCCCATTCTTCAACAGTGCAATGTTAATTAACACACATTCGTATTTCTTATAACATAGTGGCTGCTCCCACAGCTGCTGACACCCCACATGCTTCCGCCTTGTGTGTGTTCAGCACTTTCTTTCGCCACCACCTTAGTTAGTTCCAAACCACTGAGGCACCTTCTGTCTTGCTTACCATCCTCCCAGGTACTCACCTCTTGACTTGCCCTCTCATTTCTTCACTCACGCGGGCATTGGAACAGGACAAGAGTTTCTTACTTAATGGCTAGTTTTCTTTCAACCAGGCCCCTGCTGCCAAGTTTTCACCCATTACCAGGAAGTTGGGTTGTCTTGCAAACTTCGTTTCCTCACTCCATGACCCCCTTACCTCCCACAGAAAGCAATGTGCATCCCTACAGCCCTACCACAGTCCTGCCCCAGGGACCCCAAAATAAGTGATCCCAGTCAGCTTGCTGAACACAATTCCACTGAATGTGACCATTTTGTTTTAACCAAAAATTGCCACTTACTGTGGTCTTTCTGCGGTGCCAGGTATCAGCGCTTGACAGAGCACTACAATTCTGCATTTTGCAAATGCAGACGCTGAGGCTTTTTGCAAATGAAGAAACCCAAGGCTAAAGGAAAACTAAAGCCCGTTCAAGATCACGCAGTGAAACTTAGGACCTGAAGCTGCGTCCGTTGAACTTCAAACCCTTGACATGAACCACTGTCTTACCTCCCTGTGACCTTCCTGCCCACAGGGAGAGTTGTGCTGATTCTTCCCATCGCACCACCACCTCTGAAGATGCATTTGAAAACCAGGGGGAAACCATTGGAAGATACATCACATGCTCTCAGTGAGTGGCTTCTCAACGGGAACAAAGTACTGTGGCAGGCAAGCCCGACCGATGCTCTGCTCTTTGACCATTTCGCAGAATACAAAACAAAAAGAAACTGAGAAATCTCAAGCTGGCTTTTTTTAAAGACAACAGTTTACTCTAACACAAAGCTTTATTTGCTTCTATTTCACAATTGATCCTCATTATAATTGGTTTCTGAGTCTATATTGTAAGGTTTTCAGCCAGAAATATAAAAGTAATTTTAAAAGTGAAAGATATTTGATTACTAAACATAATTTATAAAATATAATGTCCTATTTGCTTGCTCGAAGATATTATTTTATTCTCTATTTTCACTCTCCAATCTGGAACTTTTCTTAATGACTTTTACCTCAAAAGTCTTTACACTGTCAAATGAGACACTTTCCCTTTTGAGGTGTATATATAGATAGATAGATCCACTCTTTGCTAATATATGATTCCTCTATTTACATGTGAATGGTACTTTAGAAGTCCCTTTTGCTGAAATAAATTTCTCTATCCAGAGCCGTATGCCACTAGTCATTTGTAGTAGTTTATGCTGACCACTAAATTTAGCCATTGTAAAATAATCCCACGAGAAGAGAGGGAAATTTAGAATCATGTAATAATGAACATCTTTGTATTTTTTCAATTTATTCAATCTGCCACAGCCATCTGTAGGTCACAGGCCCTACATGGGAAAAGCACTACATGGTCCAAGAATGTGTGAGAAAGTGAAGCCATTTAACGTCCAATGTCAGAAGAGTCATTTGTTTTGTGCATGTAACCATTCCAAAGTCTTGAGCAGTTAGGAAAAGTCTGAAAGAAAAAAAAAATTCTTTTGTCAATTGAAACTGCTAAAATGTGAGAAGAGTCTATAAGCATTTGCGGGAAAGATGTCCACCTTAGATCTCTCCACCTTGACAAAATGCACAACTGTGTACAGAAAAACTAAACTTGAGAGACAACTGATGAACAATATAAGGTTTTTTATGGATAAATCAATAAATAATGAAAAGGCACTCAAGTATAGCATCATTCCCATGGTTAAGAATCATAACAAAAACATAAAGCGACCAAAAACTACTTACCATCGTGCCAGGCTATTTGCTTTTTCTGTGAATTGTATCTGCTTCCATTTTGCAGGAGTTGTTAATGGCTCCCTCTGAATCAATGTCCCTTTCTTTGGCATAGTAATTGCCCTTTAGTTTGCTTAACTTCCCTAATTTAAAAAAGGAAATAAAAATAAAGGTCCTTCCCTCCCTCCTTCTCTCTCTCTCTATCTCTCTCTCTCACACCTTTCCCAATCAAATTTCTAGAGTCCTTGGATCATCACTTTTTTAAAGCCCTCATTTTCTCCTCAACCAATTGACATCCAGTTTTTATCTCCATCATTTATTTTATATATCAAATTCCTTTGTAGTCCTTAACTTTTTTGTATTACTTTTAGAGTTTCTGATCAATGGCCAATCAGAAAAGCCTTAGTGGTAGTCCCCTAAAGTTAAAACCTGGCTCTGATACCTACTTTCGGTGTGATCTTAGATAAATTACTTAATTTCTTAGAACCTCAGTTTAGAGGTGATAATAGCAAATCCTTCAGATGGTTATGAGGATTATTCAGTAAGACAGTGTGAGTAAAACAGCCATCATAGACCATGGCACAAAATTGCGATGACTAACAGTTTTGTTAATATTATTAAAATTTATAGACTACTAATAATTATCACTATTTAAATGCCATGTGCCACCTCCTTATCATGGTGTCACAATGATAGACCTGAAACCTGGTCACCAAACTACATTAAGACTACCTTCTTGGAGGTACCTCACTCTCCTCAATAGCTGTGCTTAAAGCTTTAGCTCAATACCATTCAACCAACCAAGCGAAATAATTATTGTGTTCCAATCATAGTGATTTTAGAATTCAACTGATTAATTTAGTTTTGCCATTTAAAGTAATCATCTCGTGGAACACGTTTAATATTAAGTAACGAGCATAAAACAAAAGATATACTCCGTAGGAACCCTACAGTTCAGTAGACTAAACTCTATAAACAATGACTTGGAAATTTCAAAGCGAAGGTTCTCCTTTAGAATGTGACAATGTAACAGTTATTTTTCTGTAAGGAGAACTTGGAAATGGTAAGCAGGATGGCCCAGGTTCTAGAAAATGCCCTCTGGGATACAACTTCACTCCTTTTTAGGTATGTTTACTACTGAAAGGGCGGCAACAATCCACGTCCAAGTATTTCAGGATATTTTTAGTTTAAAATCATAGAATATTTTTTTATGCCTGTCATACTGGATTCCTTTACTGAAAGCAGAAAGTATTTATTGATCCACGGCACGGTACTACGTAAATGCTAGATGTAGGGAATATGAGAGACAGCAAAGATGAATATGCCGTTTTCTCTGGGAGACTGGACAGAAAAGATGTGTCTACCAGGAGCAGGCCCTAGATCAAGATTTCGACGCCTGCGATGGTGTGTATATTTCTAAATACATAGTCCTCAGTTTCTTGTTAAGAATTGGAACAAATTTGGGTGGATGGATGGATAAATACATAGATAGATATGCATTCAAATGTATATTGTCATGCAAAACATTGTCTTGTTAGGTTGTATACATTTTCATAACAATATCTGCTCACCATACATTTGGAACTCTTCTTTGGAAACTGACTCCTAAAGAAACTCATTAGTCTTAAAAAATGCTTTCTATTCACAAGGTAGTTTTTGGAAAAAAAAATTTATCCAAATATTTTTATCCAAAATAATAATATTATCATCCAAAATATAACCAAATATTATATTGGATATAAATTTAGTTTATCAAGTTTGGTTCCAATTGTTATATAATAAATTAAACCTATTTTGAAGAACAAAATATCTGATTGTTAAGAATATCCAAGAATAATATGAAAGACAATTCTGAAGTTTGAGAATTAAACTACAGGTTCTTTCTAAAATCCATACCGTGAACTAGACTTAATCTATAGATTTTTGCCCTGATTTAACTGTGTTCATATGCTGTACCTGTGCAGTGTGTTTGTACCTGCATGCACACACACTTTGTTAATCACATTTATTCTTGCACACTGTTTATGTCATTTTTTAAAACTTTTTACAAGTTCTACAAGACTAGTTTTGAGGAAGAATAGGCACTAAGTATGTTCCAGAGACATGCATCTTAAACCTCTATGATGGATAATTTTATATTTATATCTGTGGCTGTTAATTTTATGTGCCAACTTAGCTAAATCATAGGATACTCAGATGTTTGTTTAAACATTCTTTCTGGGTATGTCTGTGAGGCTGTTGCTGGATGAGATTATCTTTTAAATAGATACACTAAATAAAGCAGATTTCCCTCCTTAACATGAATGGGCATCATCCAGTACATTAAAAGCCTGAGTAGAACAAAAAAGGTGAAGAAAGGGAGAATTTACTCTGTGACTGTTGAGCTGGACCTCAGGCTTCTCCTGCCCTCCAAGTGGGATTTATACCATCACACTCCTTTTTGTCAGACCTACAGATTTGACCTGGAGCTACAGCACCAGCTTTCCATCGTCTCCCTCCTACAGATCGTGGGATTTCACAGTCTCCACAAACATATGAGCCAACTCCTTTTAATCTCTCTCTCTCTCTCTCTCTCTCTCTCTCTCTCTCTCTATATATATATATATATATATATATATATATATATATATATATATGCCTTTCTCTCTATATATATCTATATCTATATATTTCTATATCTATATATCTATATATATCTATATCTATATATTTCTCTGGGGACCCCTATCTCTCTAAATAATCATGTTTAAATGCTAAGCCTTTGACATTTTCAGTTGACTTTTTTCCTATGGAAAATAAAGATTTAGTTTGTTCATATTCATTTACCTCATGAGCCCATCACACATATACAAATTTTACTTTACCCCATCAATCCATGATGGTCATATTGTAATATGGTCCATATCAGTATTTAGTCTTATCTATCATAAGTTGAGCAATGTACACAATAATTATTTTTCTTCCTGCAAAATGTTTTTCTTTCCCTGAAGTTTATATTTGTCTTGCGTTTCTTTGGTTTAATTTTCTATCTTTTTATCTTTATTTCCAGATGCTGTTCCAAATATAAATCTTCTCTTGGTGTGGTACACTTGAACACAGTAAGTATCCCAAAAATGTAATCTTAAAAATAATCTTCCTCAGCTCATTCTGACATGCTCCAAATAGAATGTGGTTGATCTGGGCCCAAAACAAAGCTGCAGCCTAGGGGCCTCTTTCTCTGGGAATCCCCATCGCCAGCCTCTCGTACTGAGCCTTCGTACTGAGCCTTATGGCTTCCTGTTTCCTCATTTTCTCCCGAACTTTAGCAGGACACACTCCTTTGAAAATGATTCATGGTTATGGAATGTAATATTTTTTAACTCTTGCATATTAAAAATTATATTATCCTTAAAATAAATATTTGCTTCAGCTAGTATAAATATTTTGTTGTAGATCACTGTGAAAAGAAGTATGAAAGTATTTTTAATTGCCTTCTGATGGACCTTGAGATTATTATGCTAAGTGAAAAGAAGTAGTCAGAGAAAGACAAGCACCATGATTGCACTTAAATATGGACTCTAATGAACAAAATAAACTAACAAAAAGGAATACAAACAGACTCATAGATAGAGATAACTGACTGACAGCTGTTAGAAGAAAGAAGTGTTGGGGGTTTGGGTGAAAAAAGTGAAGGAACTAAGCAAAACAAACAAACAAACAAACAAACAAATAAAACTCATAGACAACAGTATGGTGATTGCCAGAGGAAATGTTGGGGGGGTTGGTAGAAGAGGGTATAAAGGGGATAAATGGTGAGAGAAAGAAACTTGACTTTGGGTAGTAAACACACAATATAACATACAGATGCTGTATTATAGAATCATATACCTGAAACCTATATAATTTTATTAACCAATGTTACCCAAATAAATTCAATAAAAATTAGAAAAAAGAAATTTGATGATCTAGTATTTCCTCTCTTATATAAAACTTTCTGTGTGGAAGCTTCTAAAGGGATTTTTTTTCCTCAACTCTTTTAACATTTCACAATTATGAGCCTTGGTCTGGGTTGATTCTCATTCATTGTGTTATCAAACAGCAAGTGAGGTCCTGCTGCCTGCCACCACCCTCTAGGCAATATTCTAGAGGCAGAGGTTTGGTGGAAAAGGTAAGGAGTCTTTATTCAACAGCTTCACAATTTTGGAATAACAGCTTTCCACAGGCGTTAGTCACTTAAGCCTATCAACTAAGGCTGAAATCTTTAACTCTTGAGCTACAGCTTTAATCACTCAAACCTATCAAGTAAGACTAAAATCTTTAATTCTCCAGTTCCCCTATCATTCCTCCTGTTAGTTTTTAATTATCTTATTTCTATAAGGTTAATTTACACACTACAACAACATACAATACAAAAGTTACACAATTTTGGAAGAATGACGGGGTTCCTCCTCAGAGCCTGTCCCCTCTAGAAAACCCAAAGGAAAATAATCCTATCGCCCTCTGCCAGGTCAGACCAATACTAGGCTGTGCCCAGAGTTCTTTTGCTCATTTAAAATACTGTCCTTTGGGAAATGCAGGCAGATACATCGTGATCATCCAGGCATTCTCTGCCTTCCATTTACATCTTCCAGCCCATAATTCCTTGTACACTGGAAGTGTTCAAGTTCTCAGCCAATTCCATCCTAGACTGTTCATCATTGCCTTGGGCAACCTCCTCCTATGGTCTCTTCCTACTCTGCCCCAATGATCTGATCAGATCTCTCTGTATCATATCAATTGTGTAAGGCATTTGGTGAGCCCTTATAATTAGGAAACCCATGTATTTTAGTGCTAAAATTATTTTTAAATATGTTTCTTTGATAATTTTCTCATCTAAACCTTCTATTTGGGTATTACTGCAATGTTGAAAGTCCTAAACTGATTATTTAATTTTTTTATCTTTTCCTTATCCTTATGTTATATCTTTGTCTCCTTGCTTTGGTTTCTAGAATTCCACAATGTTATCTGCCAATTCTTCCACTGAGTTTTTCATTTCTACCAACATATTTTTAACTTTGAAGGTTTCCTTTACATTTATGAAATGCTTCTCAGCATACGTTTCTTGGTCTATTCTTGGTTGTCATTTTAAAAATATTAATTTTTAAAATTTTCTTCTACATATATATTGCTCATTTGCTACTTATCTCTCTCATTCTGTTTTTCAAAACTGTATTGCTATTATCTGCTATCCTTTTCAATTTGTCTTTATTGGTTTATTGTTTTTTAATTATTTGAAAAATTTTAAGGGATTCCATTTTTAAAGACCTTTTAAAGACTCCAGGCAAATTTATGTATTTATCTCTCCATGTTTAACTAACTTATATACATTTGTCTCAAAAAATCCATCTCCTATTCTTATGAATTTAATTCTTCTCTTATTCTTCAGAATTTAATTTCAAATTCTTCTCTAGCTCATTAACTTAATACAACTTATATGGATCTCTCATTCTTCTTTCTTGGGCTACTCAGTTCCCACTGCATAGCTGAGTGCATCATCTATTTTTCTTCCTCTTTTCTCCTTCAGTTTGTACCCCAATCTTATTGAAATATCTAGACTTTTTCCAGAGTGTTCTTTTAGCCATGTTTCCAAATACAAATGTGTCTTGATTTTCTGTTATGTTCTATGCCAGTGTTGTCTGATAGAAACTTACTGGAGCCACAAATGTGACCACATATGCAATTTAAGTTTTCTGGAAGTCACATTAAAAAGAAAGTAAAAACAACAGGTGAAATTAATTTTAGCAATAAAATCAATTTAATTAATAATTAATTGAATTAAAATTAATTTAATTAGTGTTTTAACACATAATCAATTTTTTTTCATAGCAAATCTTCAAAGTCTTCATGTGTGTTTTACATTTTTAGTGTCTTTTAAATTGGACCAATCACATTTTAGTTTCTTTAAGAACATAAGACTAGTGGCTACCATATAGTTGCAACATAAATCTAAGAAGTCATGGTACCTGCCTCCTAATAGCTTATGGTCAAATAAGTCAGGCCTGTACATTAAAAAAAAAAAAATGAATGATGACTACAGTGGAGAGGTTTATCTAGAAAAAAATGCATGTCAATAAGATTACAGTTGCAGAAAGGACATTCTCAAGGGAGGAATGCTTACTCAGAGTATATAAAAGTAAGTTTATATTATTAAAGTAGAGGGTACATGCAGGACATAATGCTGAAGAGTTAATCAGTACAGATTTCATCAACATTGCATGTTAGCCTAAAAATTTGAAACCACAGGGGACAAGTAAATACTATTAAGCATGGAAAATTTGTGATCAGATTTATGTTTGTGACTATACTCAAATTGTACTGTAGAGAACAGATAGAAAAAGGGTCATACTGGAAACAAGGAGATCAGATAAGAATCTTGAGAAATCAGCCAGTCAAGAGGTAGCATGAGACAAATATAACAGTGATTGCGGGAGTTCCAGGTGAAACAGGTTGGGGCCTTTGAAAAAGGCAAAATCACAACATAGTGACTATTTGGATGGGTCAGGAGGGGTAAACAAGGGAAATTAAGCGAGGGACATTATTATGACCCTTCATTTCTGACTTTGAGAGAAGGAAAGGTTTCATTCCCTAAGATCTAAATTACAAGAGCAAGAAAAGATGATTTGAGTATGAAATAATTTATGTGAGCTTCTTGATTTCATCGTATAAGACAAGCACAAAAGCACCTCCTATGCCTCCGAGAACACTGGACCACGGCTCTTGGAAAAAAAGCTTTGCCTCCTTCATCACGTGCAATTTTCCTCCAGCAGCAGAGCCCATACACATAACAGCAGTTCCTCTGCACCCTGACTGCATCATCATGTGGTGACAAACAGTGTGAAATGGATGAGGAGTCAACCCAACCACTACTGTGACAGACTTTGCGATCATCCCGTTGATGAAGACGTGCGTTTTCTTGGGATCTATCCCATGAACAAGTGTGTTGTATTATGTAACATATCTTGAGCATTCTTGACAGGCTTTTATTGGCTTTCTGCTTATCGATGGCAACTATTTACTCTGAAAATGGGAAGCAATAATATTCATCTGACAAAGTTTCCCTTAAAGCCACTTCCATGGCAATGGCGGGATTCAATTATATTTTTTATTCCAGTCACTCCTGATAAACAACAAATTTGAAGAAATAAAAATAAAAAATCTGAAACATAAAAAGAAGAAAAGATGGTTTGAGGTTAACAGTGATGTATCACTGTGCATTTGGGGTAGGGTCTCCTGTTGAAAAACTAAGTAGAAACCCTCATTGAGTAACTAAATGTGGGCCTGGAGCTCAGCAGAAATACAGAAAGATAACTGTAAGAGTAGAGTTTTCAGTGACCTAAAACAAGACACAATGTGGACGTTTTTAAAAGGATGAAAAGTCGAATGAAATGAAAGGACACTATATTGAGCCTTGTTTAATGCACACACTAAACATATATATGCAACAAAATAGAAATGAAACACTTTACCAATGACTTGCTTATATATTTTACTTGGCAAGACATTACATTTTCCATATTGACAATATAGAAGATAGGTTTATTAAATAAACTCAAACACAGCCAAAGTGTATTATTAAATTTTTTCAAAATATGACTAAAAGACTATTCGTACAGCTCACCAACATGTGTTCAAAGCAAGACTATACAGATGAGCCAAGGTCAGATTTATTCACAGTAGTCACCTAGTGTTACCTTTGTGTCCCTGTGCTGTATTTACTCTTAACGATTTGAGAGCAAAAAGAAGGTTTTTCTTCCTCCTGACACCAAATACGTGGCATCTTTTCAAACACTATTTCTCCAACTCCCTGATAGTAATTACCTAGAAATAACATCAGATTTCATATAAGACTGGTCCCTACTTCAGGTGCCAATTGCAAGACCCAGTCCTTCTGTATGTCTAAGGGACCAGCTACGAATCAGGGGTTCCCACAATGATCTTCTCAGGTTCAACAGTTTGCTAGAATGGCTCACAGAACTGAGGAAAGCACCTTATCACTATTACCAATTTATTACAGAGGATGTTTCTTAGGAACAGCCAAATGGAAGAGACGCAGAGGGCAAGGTGTGGTGAAGGGGTGTGGATCTCTCGTGCCCTCTTGTCAAACACAGCACCCTCCCAGCACATGCAGAAGCAACCTGAACTTCATTGTTTAGAAGTGTTTATGCAGGTTCCATTGCACAGGCATGACTGAGTCACTGACCACTGGTGACAGAACTCTATCCATTCCCTCTCCCCGCCCTGGATGTTGGACAGTAGGACTAAAAGTTCTGTCCCTCTAATCACACAGTGGGTTTCTCTGGCAACCAGCTCCTATCCTGAAGCTATCTAGTAGCCTACCAAGGGTCATCTCGTTAGCATAAATTCTGGTATGGTTAAAAGGGGTTTATTGTAAATGATAAAATTTCTCTCTCACCCCTATCACTCAGGAAATTCCAAGGACTTTAGAATCTCTGTGTCAGGAACTAGAGACAAAGACTAAATATAGATTTCTTATCAGAGCTTCCCTCATCAAGTTCATACTTCATACTTCAGCATTTTGTTACCTTAAAAAGTTTAGCACATTTATAACCTCTCTCTAGAGGAAATGAGAACAGATTTGGAAGCATTTGGAATAGTTTACAATTGTTAAAGAACAAAAGTTTGGTCTAGTAAATTTGAAGATCTAATTGGCTTTATTTAGCTGTTTATGAATTCCATTTAGCAAGTAGAGAGGAGCCCAGAGAAGCTACACAATATGCAAGGCTTTTATATGCCAAAACTGGACAAGACAAGAAAGTTATTAGCAGAATTTAAGAAAAAGAAAAGAGAATGGAAAAGAAAGGATTATTTTAGGCAAGATTACCTTCCCTTAGAGGGAGGCAAGGATGTTATTAAACAGATTGGTTCATCTTCCTTGAAGGTATAGAGAAGGCCCATGTGGTAGTTACCACATTGGTACCAGAAAATTCCAGGCTCATCCATTAAAAGTGCATTCCTGGCGAAGGCTAAAACTTCCACTGATCAAGTTTGAAGTCTAAGTTCAGTGCCAAGGGCTTTAGACAAAGATTTGGGGACTGCTGTTTCCACTTTAACACAATCTCAAGTCATGTGACATTATTTAAACATCATTTTAATGACTTTATTTACAGAATTAAAGTTAAGGCAATAATAACAATGAAAACATCAATCAAACACATACAATGTGCCAGGCTTGTCGTGCCATGTAAGTGCCTCACATGATTTAGTTTAACCCTTACAAATAAGCCAGTAATGTAAGGATTATTTTCAGGCCCATGTGCAGATTTTTTGCTGTGTACTCTCAGATGCATTTCTCCCCCTCTTCCTACTCTCTTCTGCCAGCTGACAGTGTTTCAACTGGTAGCTAACTGGGTTCACCCAATGGGAGGCACCGGGGTAAGACTGGAGGGTAAAGGGAAAGCTGAAACAAACACAGTTCATTCTCTCTTTGCCTGAAGTAGCAAGAGTCTTCCTTCAGACTGCAGCTCTTGCTGCAACACCATCTGTGCCACCCCCCAGCGCCTCCATGGAATGGCTCCCATGGACCCAGGATCTGGAGTTTGGAAGCGCTACCTTCTCCTGTTGCCCCTTCTACCCCAGCAGGACTTGGGGGCTTCCTGCTGTGGCTAATCTCTAGGATACCTCAGTAGCTTGCGTTTGGCTTCTAAGCTCGTCCGCTACTGGTGTGTAGTCCAGTATGATATTGATGTGGAATATTTCTGCTTTTACATACATGAGGTACATATGTATGATTTATATACTTACTTCATTCAAGATCATATATTCATGCTTAGAGAATTTGAGAACCTAAAAGCAATACGGTGATTGAACCAGGGTGAGGTGTCAAGTAAACAATTTCAAGATTCCACATTTTTAGCAATAAATTGAACTGGCTTACTCTAAAACATACCAAATTAAATTAAGCTTTAAAATAGAATATAATAACCTACGCTGTACTAAGCTCTGAAGTGGTAATTACACCTAATGTTTGCAGGTCACTTCCTGTTGGTAAACATTATTCCAAGTGCTTTATATGCATACACTCATTTAATCCTCATTCCAAGCATGTGAGGTATTATTATTATCTTCTTTTATGAATTATTTTTATTAGTTTTTACAACAGTTAAGAGTGAACTCCATCTCAGTGGAACTTTCAAGTTCAAAAAAATATTCTTATGCACCTTCTCTCTCCCTCTTTTGACTGCTTTTAACCTCTCATGGGGCACTAATCATGTGGCGCTATATTAGTTTTTCATTGCTGCTATAAAAAATTGCCACAAATTTAGTGGCTTGAAACTACTTATAATTATCCTCTTCTAGTTCTGTAGGTCAGAGGTCTCCTTGAACTACAATCAAGCTATTGGTAGAACTTCATTCCTCTTGGAGACCCTTGCAAAGAATGTTTCCGGTCTTCTCCAGACTTCAGAACCTGCCATGACCCTTGGCTTACAGCCTCCTTCCTCCCTGTTCGATGCCAACAACAACAGGTCAAATGCTCATTTTGCACCCCCTGGACTACCCATCTGCCTCCATATTTCCCTTTTAGAGACCCTTGTATTTAAACTGGGCCCACCAGGAAAATCCAAGGTAATCTCTCCATTTTAAGGTCAGCTGATTAGCAAACTTAATTTCATGTATAAGTTTCATTCCTCTTTTCCAGGTCATAGAATATCTTTGCAGATACCAAGGTTTATGACATGAATATTTTTAAGGGAATGGAACATTGTTCTTCCTTGTGTCTTTTCAGGGTGAACTAATTATTTTCCTGTTAGAGTCTGAACTTTTCCACAGAACACCTCTTATAGTTTTGTGCACAAAATAAGCCATCAATAAAAACAATCAGAAATGCCTGACACCTTTATCAAAGCTGTCCACCAAGATCTTGTTCTACTTTGTGCAGGAAGAAACTGCAAATCCATAGAAGAATGTTGCTTCTTTTTTTGGTTGTTGTTGTTCTACACAGATCAATCCCAAAATGCATGTAGACTATAAACTGCTCAGGACCTTGAGTTGTTGCTAAAGTGTGTCAACAGGAACTTTAGTATCAGCCCATGAAGAGAGAGAGAAATGATAGAAAAGAATCAAGTGATGCCCAGTTACAGATCACAAGGTAATGTGGCAGCAGGTTCTATGTGACATGAGTCAACCCCCTGATCCCACCTTCACCCCCGTCTGGAGAATTTTAATAACACGTCTTTTGATATTTCTCTTCATATATAAGCTCAAACATTAGAGCTTCCTATTTCTCAGCCCCAGAGCCAAGAAGTGGCAGAACAATCTGATTCAGTTCTTCCAGGCCCAATCCAGTTTGTTAACACTTTTAGGAAAAAGTTCACTTGGGGAGTGATGGAAAAATGATGCAGTTGAGGAATCTGTACTTACATTATCTTCATATATAGCTTATGTACACACTAGATCTGTCACACTGAAAAAAATTACAAAATAGAACATGATGGCATATGATCACCTAAACCATCAAGAGGGAAAAAGAGAGAAAATAAGTGAATGAACCAAAGGTCACTATATTTCAGACTCAGCGGTCCAACACGCAAGTCTGCTGGGAAATTCTCAGAATTTTCACACACAAGTTACAAAAGCATGAAATTAGTCTAGAAATGATGACACATCAAGGGGAAGAGCAAGGTAAAAATCTAGCTATATCTTTTCTTCCCCAAAGGTTATGGTCCCCTGCGGGCTGAAGAGGAGGGTCCAGAGTGCCGGGCCTCGGGGCTCCCTGGTGGGCTGTGCGCCCGGGGGAAGCTGCAAGCACCCATCCGGCCCACCTAATATGCCACCGAAGCCAGAAAGACTGTAGAGCAACCTGACCCAAAGCCAGCACGCTACGGCTGAGAAGGCCCAGGGAGCTTGTGGTCCTGCCGGAATTTACGTAGCCGGTTTATGACGGAGGCAAGCAGAAGGCCTGGTGGCCTTAAATCGTGCGCTCGTTTGTCTGTTTTCTGTCTTGAAAGAAGCGTCAAGTCTGTGAAAAGCTGCCAGCATCTCAAATAACTTTATTTATAAACTAGTCTCTGGGATGCGAGTACCTGGTGAAAGGAAAATGACCAGGAGTACAGCCTTCCCCGGGACAGGAGGAGCAGGAGCGCAGCCACGGAACAGCCTCAGATGCAAAGGACGCACCTGCTTAGCCTGGTCATCATCCCTCTCCGCTGCAGGGGCTGTTGACCTGGCTTTGTCTTATGGAATGATCTCTCTTCTGTTAACTCTAAAATTAAAAGCAAAAGAACCCTTGCCTTCATTTGGTTTTGAAACAAGTAACAGCAAAAAAGGTTAAAATAATTCATTACAAAAGTTTTCTTTTTTTTCCCTTGGCAAATGCATTCTGTAACTTTTGTCGCCATGTCTCTGGCACTTTGCTCCATTCCAAGCTCCATGGACCTTGATTGCTGCTAAGTTGCCCCTAGAATAGAATTTCCTTCATGCCACTCCAACTGTACTTGGCTCCTGTTTCTGGCTTTGATTCCTGGAACACAATGAAATTGGATGTTCTGGAAGGCATGTGACACTGAGAATAGAACCTGACACCTTGGGGTTAGCATTTATCCAAACTGTTGGGTCCCAAGCGGGTAAATGACATTGCTTTATTTCATCTAGAAGAAGACCTGACAACCGGTCGCTGATACAGGAGGGTGGAGGTGAGTAAGATTTGTTTCCCACATTCACCTCAGGCCTGACAAGTGTGGAGCTCTGTATTTAGTTGTGCTTCAACTGGCCTTGAAAAATATACGGCCCAGCAAAGTGAGCCTATTTGTTTGTTTAAGGTGAAAATCCTAGACATAAATTTATAATTTTGACTTTTGGAAAATGCATTAGTCATTTCCGTTAAGTCATCTAATTGCTGCCACCTACGTAAGAAATAATATCTCTAATAAGTGATCCAAATCCTTGCGAGGTCGGTGGAAGGGAAGGCTATGAGGAGCTATGCTCCTTGACAATGTGATTGGACTTTCACACAATCCTACTCTTTACCATCTCTGACTTCTTATTAAGCAGATAATAATTGTCCTTTTACTTTCCTTTATTGCCAGTATTACTTGGGTTTACTTGTAGGTGAATATATTCTTAATTGACATGAAGTGTAATAAATAAATACATGTAATATAATAAATGTAAGTAATAAATATGTCATTCTTAAATTTTATATTTATAGATAGTTATTTTGTATTTAAAAAGATACATTTGACATGTACCATTCTTATTTTATGGTATATATGAGGAAGGACCCCAAAAAACAGAATTTATTTATAAGAAATTGTGCATTTATTCTTATGTTTAAACTTCGGTCACCTTCGAAGTACTCTCCATTTGATGCAATATACCTATTAAGATTTTTTTCTCACTGCCCAAAACAGTTTTTGAACTCGTTGATTTTGATGCCTTTTAGTGCTTCTGCCATTTTTTGTTTCACCTCTTCCACATTGGCAAAATGTTTCCCTTTGAGGACTTTTATCATCAGGAGAAACAAACAAACAAAAAAATGCCCAGGGTGACATCTGGTAAACAGGGGGAGTGGGGTATGGGCATCATACCATTTTTGGTCAAAAACTACTGAACACTAAGCAAGGTATGGGCAGATGCACCCATAAATCACCCATCATGAAATGGGCAAATGTGTTAAAAGTGTTCTAAAAAAAAATTCACTGAGGCTGAGCGCAGCCTCTCACGACAACACCAGCTGGTACACTGATACAGGTGGGTTCCTGGAATATTCACCTACCAGGGGAAGCCTGTACTACAGGGGGCTTGCCCTCCAGAAGGTAATACTGGTTTTTTTTGGGGGGTCCCCCGATATATGTATCTACACATGTATTTTGAGCAATAATTTCCATAATAGTGAGTAATAATTTCTCTTTTCAATTTTTTAAATAATTCAGGTCAGTCTTCATACCCATAATATAAAAATCAGGAAAATGTTTTGGCAAGAAAGACATTAAGATGATTGAGTAACAGAATTTAATGAAGAAACTGGAAGTCTAGTGTGTATTGATCATTTATTTTTTTATTGCACTTTCTACTCATTAGATCTCTGTTTTTTTTCACCATTCACCTAAGTTTGTAGGCATTTCTATTGTATTTCATTTTTCTGATCTCTCATGTAAGGTTTTCAAAGCTCTATTTCACCTTCAAACAAACTAGCAGGAGTTCTCGAATAAGAGAACAAAAAATGAGAAAATTATTAATGAAATAATTCAAGACTTAATTTAGATTTGAAGAAGTCAAACCTTTAGTCTTAAAGGTCTTCACAAAACGGTCTACAACATAAATTTTAAAAGGTCCACGCTGAAACCTGTTGTCATAACATTTATAACTCGAGTAAAAATAGAATTTTCATATTTTACCCTATCAAGGTACAAAGGTCAAGTGCAAAGGAAGGGCAATCAAAAGTTCACTGGATGCTAGAAGACAATGGGATAATGCTTTGCAAACTGAAGAGAATTTTATTGTTAAGCTATGTACAGTGTTATGAGATTTCACAAATAATCTCAGTCTCCTCTCTTAGGCATGTGGTAGGAATTTACCCCCTGCCTTTGTTAAGGCTAAATGCAGTGTTGATACTTTCTTTGCCAATTAAATGAGTAGCAGCCACATGCATTACTTCTAGGTGGCAGATGCATGATCTGTCATGCTCCCTTTACCTACCTACTGAATTATGGCCATGTGACTTTCTTGGTCAATAAATATAAGTGGGAATAATGCGTGTCAATTCCAGATGGTCTCTGCCGGGACCGGTGCATGGCAGTCTGTCCCCTGCCTTCCTAATTGCAGAAGCATTTGTTCTCATAGAGCTTGCACGGGCTTGAGGTTCTGCCTAAAATGGGCAGCGCTTCTTTCCAGTTTGCCCTGAATGTGTCACCGGTAAAATATAATTTTCATATGTTAAATCACTGAGGTTTGTGGACTGTTTGTTAAGGCATCTTAATCTAGTTTATCCAGACTGGTACAACCAAGTAATCTCTACCCAGTCAAACTATCAATGAAGAGTGAAGAAGAAGACATTTTGAGACATGCAAATAATCAGAGAGCTTAATCCCATGTGTAGCTTCCTTCAACATTACTCAAAAATGTATCCCAACAAATAAGGAAGTAAAACAAGAAAGGGAAGGATATGGAATGCAGAATCAAGTGAACTTGAACCAGAAGAACAATAAAAGGAAACCCTAAAACATCAAGAGGCATAGCTGGACTAGAGTCCAACCAGTGACAGTTGGAGTAGGCAAGAAAAATGGATTCTAAAATGAAGTTCTCTGGAAAACCAAGGGGGATCCTTTGCAATGAAATACAAGAGAAAAAAAAATGATGTAGACAAATAATGCAATTAAATAATAATTAGAAATTCCTGGAAAAACATATTTAACAATTTGCACACAAATGTAAAATCTCACATTAAAGTAAATTAAAATACTGTATCATTTGGAGCAATTGATGAACTATACAAAAAGAGAATTGTGTTTGTCTTTGAACTGAAAACATGTTCCTAAGTGACTTAGGGTTTGTGACAGTGAACCTATAAAGAATCTTATGTAATGTTCAAAAGTAGTTGTACTATTACAAGTCAGAAGGTCCCTCCAAGTCTCTAGGTCAAAAAGTGTAATCACAGTCCAGACATTGGAATGCTCACCATGTTAATAGTCACCATTGTAATTTTCTCTCCAATGTAAGCTTCCTTTGCAACAGTGCCATCCAATAGTTAGTGCTACTCTTAGGTGTGAACCTATACCCAGGAAGCTGGGAATGTAGGATTTTGTTTTCTTTCTTTCTCACTTCTTCTCCACTCCCCTATTTCATTAACTGAAATCTCTGGGGCTGGAGCATTAGAAGATCCAAGGGGAAAAGGGGTTCAGAAAATTCTTTCCTCAGCTGGTACGATTGCAGATTATCTTCATGCTCTCTAGGCTTGGCAGGCGTTTAAAGCTTGCTCTTTATCTCATGAACACTTTTGTGATTTCTCTGGAGGCTCCCTTGCTGGGCCTCGCTCAATTATAAATTCTCCGACATAGGCAATGCTGATTGCATCTCAGCTCTAGTTTTTCGGGAGTCTTTTCTTCATAGAAGTTTCTATTGAAGGAAGTCCGTTGTGGCCGGAGAGACAGCAGCTTTGGGCTGCCTGGGTCTGACCACATTGTATTAATGGAAAGCACTCACTTAGCCTTAGCCCAGAGGACACCGCAAGTTCCCTGTTGGTCCATGGCAGGCTCTTTAATTTTTTCAGGAAAACATCCGTCATAAATGCTCCATGTCTGCCAGCTTTGTGCCCATCAGACCCTCTGTGCAACCCGACTGAAGCCTTGCTCACTGCAGTTTCCTCAGAGAGAGGAAGTCAGAGACCCAGGCTTTCACTTGTGAATCAGGTGGCACTTAAAGCTGTTTCGACAAAACTCCTCTATAAAGTCTACCCATCAATGCCAAAAATCAGGACGCTTTTTACACCAGGGGTTTGGAGGACTGATTTGTTTGGGTTGCTAGACAAACTGTAAAAATCTCTAGCATATGACAGTAAACCTTTGTATAATTGAATATGGTGTAAGAAAAATGAGAGACACGATACAGGAAAAGATAAAGGGGAAATAATAATATTTTACAATGGGATGTAGAAAGCTAATGGGAAAAAGATGACAGCTTATAGGAGTTGCAAAACTAACCATTGGAGTAATAAAAATAATAATATAGCTGCCAACATTTGGAAGAAGAGATGCAAGATAAGTAAGGTTTTTGAACTAAATCATCATCATTCACGATGGGAAGCCAGTCGATTTCGTCTAAAGTGGAGAAACTAAACAAGGGACACAAAGAGTTCAAGATTACATTGGAAAATAAGAGTACAAACCACTCAACAGGCCCCCTTTGCCTCATGAGGCTGCTACTTGGTGGAGACAGAGAGGATGGTGCCACCCTTGTTCATCTCCTTTGTTGACACGCACAAGGATTAACTTGATAAAGCATAAACATTTTAGAAGTGGCATCAGTACTTGCTGAAAAACTGAATAAATTTCTTTATGATTGTATAATGTAATCTAAACAAATAAGAGAACCACATCTTTATAGAGGCAAAACATCATGAATCAAAAAGCAAAAAAGGACAACCTACCCGAAGAGTCAATAAGGGTTATTTCATTTATACGTAAAAATGTATTCAAACATACTAGGAAAAGGCTAACGATCCCATAACAGAGTTGGTTAAAAAAAAAGTGAATAATACATTTACACAAAACTATGTGCGAGAATTCCACAGGTTCACTAAATGCATTACCCTAACATATCTTTGGATTTAATTTGAAGTTGGGTGTACAGCCTTCTGGAGACTTCTAATCAAATTCCAGAGATAACTGGGGACACGTGGTGATATGGAATGTGCTGATCAAATGTCCTTTTTGGTGGCACAGCTCTGCGATCCTCCTCTTGTAGACATCCTGACAGACTGCAGGGTAATGGGCCTGGAGTAGGTGAGAGAGCTGGGCCTGCCCTGGGGCAAAGCAAGAAGGGATGCAGGGTAGTATCTGTCTTAAAGAACTATCAGATACAGTTCCAAGACTTCCTGTAGATCCTGGTCAACTAGCTGAAGATCATTTTTTAAAAAGCAACGAGCTATGCATGCTGAAAAAAAAAAAATCTATTGTTTCTGTATTCCCTGCCCTTTCTAAGCAACAATCTACGCCAACCCATTTCTTTATGGAAGTGTTTTCTTGATAAAGAAGTTAGACATGATGATTGTGAGGGACAGAGAGAGAAAAGATTCATTTGAAAAATCATGAGTCGTACCTTAAATAGGAAAGAAAATTAGAGCGCGAGAAATATCTCATAAGATTGGCAATGATATCTGTGAGATTGCTACCCTTCTAGCAGGAAGTGGGGCTGGAAAGTCCACCAGCTCCTCCAAGCAGGAAGTGGGGTTGGGATGTCCCTGCTTTCACACAAATCATAAGCCTTCCTGTCTTGTGATAACTTCTGCTTATTACAGCAGCCGAACCTCAGGCAGTTGACCATCAGTCCTCAGGGCATGCCCCAGAATACTTTTTCTTTAGCTTAGAATCACAAAATATAGATAATACTTTGTATTTCATAAAATCGGTTTTTATTAAAATTAGGTTTTCCTTTTTCCTGAGACCAAAACAAGTCATAAATCTCCTAACAGCCTCTATATTCAAGGGGAATACGTTTGATGTTTTCATTGAAACAAGGCAAACGTGGCTTCCACAAAAGATTGGAGCTATAGCCCAGAAAGGTTTAACAGAGGACGGTAACTTTATGCACTGTATCCCAAGGGCTGAGCATTCATGTTAAGAAAGGCGGTAATAAAGAACTTTCTGGAGCATCTCCCCACTTACTCACCACTCATGTCCTCTGCAGTACCAGAGGGCCGAATTCATACATTTTTTTCAAAAAACACATCACCAAATGAGATCCATATGAAAAGGACGTGGTTAGTATAATTGTATGGTTAATATATAGAATTTAGTATTATATGAATGCATCATATGTATTTTATGAATATAATTATATGTTAATATATAACACAATTTTAATATGCATGCAATTATACATAAAATTTTCCTCTCGGTGAAAATCTGGTAAGCAGCCTTATGTCTTTGTACATAGCGATGTTTTCAGCATTCTTACTCAACTTGAAGTACGCAGTGATGTAACCATCTGGAGGTATACTTAGTCATAAACTTATGCCTGTTCTCTGGTTACTTCTAATTCAGTGTATCAAAACATATGTGCTCTTCCCATGCAGCTGAGATGCCTGCCCAACACGGGGTGAATGTGCAAATTTGAGGGTGTTAGTTGAAGGCAGTAGCCGAAAGACTAATCATGAAGGGATTTCACCTGAAAGGCAGCCCTGAGACATTCCCTGTTAGGACAGCCTTCGAGAAAGCGTCCTGCCCACAAGGTTTTCTTTTGTCCTAACAGAAATCAAAAGTGACTGAGCATTGTATTGCAATTTTCCCAAACTAAATTTATCTTGGAATGGAGACAAAACAAGGATGACGCGCAAACTGAAGGACATTTTCCATTATATTTCTAATATATGTGGGCAATACTTTTCAGAATGAGGCTGAAAACTTATATGCCTTCTCACCTAGCCTTAGGGAGCTGCCTCACAGAAACTGCTACTACAGGGAAAATAACCAGAAGGAATTAGCGCCATGAACAAAAGAAGCAACGCGCGATAAACTCAAGTGACAAGCAACAAGATCCCAGCGAGAGCAAATTCTTTAAAAGGAACTTTTGGATCCCTTTGTTCTAGGTTTATCAGGGTGGGGAGCTTAATTTCATGAAGCGTAGAAAGAAGGGAAATGTGGTGCACACTCGCTGGAGGCAGACCTCTTAATCCTTCTAAATTGCTCTGTCTGGTTTAGAAAGATCTGCTTACAACTGTCATTGTACAAGTGTAAACACAAGAGCTCTCAAGTCCTTCTTTGTGCTTCAGATCATCCAGACATCATTCATGTCTCATTTTACAGGCAAACCCATAGTAGCACCACAGGCTTCTTTAAACCACCAGACCCCAGCGCGAGGCACATGTATAACCCGAGTCACTGCATGTCTGGGTTCCCCTATAAGGGCATTGAGTTTTATTCCCATCACAATTCTTGTTTATAGCTCACTGAATTTATAGCTATCCTTTTAAACATCTGCAGTCACCATTTTCTCTCTCTTTTTTAGGGAAAAGCCCAACTCTCTCTACAGGACATAAAACAGGTATTTTCTCCTAGTAAACCTTAAAGGGAGATGTTCTCTCTGTGCTTTTACCACTGAAATAAGTCAAAACGTAAGACTTCAATACTTTCAAGAGAATTAAGATGAGGGACTTGGCACTAGGCTTTTAATATTTCTGGAAATTTCCATTAGCCACAAGTCAGGAAAACAGGCCTCTACACCCATAACTTTTATTAATTTGTTGTGTGGCTGACAGTAAATCTCTTCATCTTCTTTGTGCTTCACAGAGACACAGACTTTGAAAGCCAGGGGGGACCTTAGAGTTTCATCAAAACAACACTCTTGTTTCAGGCAGAGGGTCCTGTATCCCGAACCACTCATTCACCCTCCCGTGGGGGAAGAGCTGGAACTCCTCTCCTGATCTTCTAATGTCACAGGGCACTTACTGTGCCCTCCGCTACGCTGACCCAGTTTCCCTAGCCAAGGCTTAATGACGGGTTTCCTATTACAAGTGCGTTGTAAGGATCAGACAAAATATTTGACCTGGAAGTGTATTAAAAAAATACTAAGTGTCACTCAAATGTAAGCTGTTGCATATTTTAAACTTAACAATGACTATAAAATGTAAGTTCAAATGCTCTGCTAAGAGTCCCTTACAGATTTTTATAATAATGCAGTGTTATCGAGAAAGACATCACCTTTCATGTTTCCAACATTGACAAAAATCTGTAATATTTACGAAAATATATAAACAGATATATGTGATGTACATATATAGTTCATATATATAACACATATAAATATATATGGAATTGCTATGAACTGAATTGCTATGCACTTAATTGTGTGCCCTCACCAAATTTATATGTTAAAGCCCTAATCACCCTCTAACGTGACTGTATTTGGAGACCGGGTCTTCAGGAGACAATGAAGAGTAAATAAAGTTGTCAGGGCAGGGCCTTAATGGAGGAGGACCGGTGGTCTTACAAGAGGAAGGTCCCTGTCTCTCTTCACATTCATGTACAGTGAGGCAGTCACATGAGCATACAGTAAGAAAGCAGCTATCAGGAAGCCAGGAAGAGAGTTCTCACCAGAAACAGAGTCAACTGAACCTTGACCTTTGACATTTAACCTCCAGAACCATAAAAAAAATTTTTTCTATTTTTTAAGCTCCTAGTCTGTGATATTTTGTTACAGCAGCCAGAACAGACTAAGGTACTACTTCAGAGTAAACTGCAGATGAATATAATTTAAGAACAACTGGACTGGAAAATACAGACTTTATGTTGAAAAGCATTTGGAAATACCTAAAAAGTCAGCAATACATGTTTGTTTTTAATAGTTCCTTCCCCTACCACTTCCTGACACTTCAGGCTTTTAAAGGTTGCCAATATGACACTCAGTGACAATATCAAAAGCAACAATTCAATTAGATTAGTGTTACCATGATTACATTCAACAGAAAAACATGGCATGCCTTATTCTGGAGCAACAGAAAATGTGGTGGTATTGCTATTTTCACTTCTAAAAATATAGCCGCCTGATAGGAGGGAGGGAAGCCCATTTTTTATCAGTAACAAAGAAGAATATTTTTAAAAAGAAAAATGATCTTTTGTGAGTTGCTTCCTCCCGCTAGTGAACTCAGAACTGTCCCTAACTGTAGCTGGTGTCAGGGTGCCACAAAAGCGAGGTTCTTTCACCCGCCGCTAAGCATTTTAATAGATGAAATGGCCCGAGTAGTAATTATTTTCAAGGAGTTGTTTTCCTCTTTCTCTCAAGCATTTGGTTTCAAGTACAGTTTCTTTTCTTTTTTTTTTTCTCAATACTGCTTTTCTCTTTTTTGTTGCCAGAAAATCCAAGCTCTTTTTCAAAGATTAGATTACAAGCCAGTGACTTTCCTTTGTTGAAAGGACAAGCTTTCTAACAAAGGAGGGGCCTTTCAGGATAAAACAAGGTGCCTTAAAGCACTAGGTTCCAAGATATTTGCAAACTTCATAAAACTAAGTAAACTGGTAACCTGTTTTACTATTTTAACATTAATACTAGTTTCATCTTTCTTCTTGAAAAAAAAAAAGGGAAGATCTTTTTATCTACCCCTCTGCCCCCTGCCGAAGCAATGCTATCAACACAGGGTACTGTAGCTTAAAATGGAAGAGTCCTTTACCATGTTATTTATTTTTTAAAATCTGAAACTATTTTGATTGTGCATCAAATAAATTGAATAGTCTTTATATTCATACTACCCTGATAAGCTCTTGATTATTTTCATCAGTTTAAATTCTGCAGCAAAATAAAAAAACAAAAGTGAAAAATATGTGGCAATGTAGACTCTCCTTGGTACTTTTCCCCATGTATTTATTGCAACCACAAAAGTGTTAAAGAATATTTCCCTTAGTATCAGGATGCCCATGTTATTAAATTAATATGTTTCAAAAGACATCCCCTCTGTAATGTTTACTGTCTTGCTTGGAGTTGATTTGAAAAAGAACCATAAAGCCCTAAAAATAGAAAAATAAGAGGAAATATGATATTCACGCTAATTTCCTTTGCCCAATTCTAACAAAAGATGTTCATTGGGTCCAGTCACAGAAAAGAAGATGCCTGCTACAGCGTAGCCTCAAGAGGCAGCGACTCGTGACTCTCCCTCAGTCCATGTCAGCACCCTGGTTTCCCACAGCCCCTGCTCCACCTTAATCACAAAGCCATCCCTTTCCCTCACCTCAGCATTTGCCTCCCGCCCCTCAGTGCGACCTAAGACCTGTACAACATTCACCCTGAACTCCTCCTTAATGACCTTACCCTAAACCATTTTCTGCAGCGTTTCGAACTTCCATCTCCATTGTGCCTTAGCAAACCCTTTCCCACCTCTACCTTCAGGACCTGTTCTTTCAACTCCAGTGCTCCTTCCTCAGACTCAGTCTCTCTCCCTCCCTGGGACCTATAATTGTCTCAGACCTTCAAGTCCAAACTGCAGGCCATTTTCATCCTTGCCCCTGGCAGAACTTACTAGAATTTTCTGTCATTCTTTCAAGCTCTCTCCTTTCTTGCAGAATTGCAGGAACTGCATGATGTCCTTCTCTTTGCCTGCTCACTCTCTAGTCCGACTTGGTTTTTTCAGGTCCTTGGAACGAAGAACACGTATCTCTATCCTGCCTTGGCAATCCTAGTGGTATTGTTGTTATTATTATTATCATTGTTATTATTATTATTATTTTGTCTAGGACCATGGTCCTTATTAAATTTCAGTGTTTTTTATGGGTTTTTTTAAAAAAAAATAAATATACCTAAGCCAAAAATAATGTCATTTAAAGTATGATATAAATGTAACTATCAGGACAAGATCTCTAAATGTAGGGTATACATTGTAATTGTATGAAATCTAAGACACACCAGCATGATAAAAATACTGAACTTGGAGTCAAAAAACATTGATTCCCATAAAGGATTACTTTGGCCTTGTATTTGCTGTTTGAACTTAAAAAATTTGTTTCATGTTCCTGAGTGTGCTCAGATTGTCTGTCAAGAAAATAGCTTCTTCACCCGCAACCGCTTCTGTGTCCCCTGTGTATCCCAAAGGAGGGGCCTGGGGCTGTGTTTCCCAGAGTCCCCTTCTCACTGTGGTTCTTGGCTTCTCTATGACAATGACAGGTACTCATAATGCATCCATTGTTTGGGGAGTATTGGATTGGATTATGAGACCAGTGTACACAGGTGTTTGGCTCATAGACGGCAGTTTGTCCTAAGCTCTGGCTAGAACTCACCAACTCACCAGCCCACAAGGCATGACAGTCGATCACTCACTAATGTCAGGTTCACGTCTATTTGAGGTGGAAAAAAGGAATCATTAGTTATCTTCCACCTTGAAGTTAGGAAGGGCCAGGTAACTAGTCATGGCCAATAGATATGGGTGGGCATGACTTACAAGATCAAGTGGGTCCTTGCTTTTTTTTCTACCATAATCAGCAACATTCCAGATAGTGTAGTTGGGGACCATGGGTGAGCATGGCAGCCTCACTGATGAGTCAGTCTGAGGGAACAATAAATCTTTTTGTTTTATTTTTAAATTTTTCCAACCTCACTGACATAAAATTGACAAATAAAAATTATATGATTAGAGTATACATTGAGATGATTTACTACAAGTATACATTGTGAAATTATTACCACGATCAAGTTAATTAACACATCCATCATCTCACATAGTCACCTTGTGTGTGTGTGTGTGTGCAGAACAGTTAAGACCTATTCTCTGAAATTCAAGTATATGAAAGGGTATCATTAACCATAGTCACCATGCTGTACATCAAATTTCCAGAGCTTATCTTACAACTGGAAGTTTTAAGAGAAAATTACTCCTAATCTAACACCATCTAGGCAGCTTAACCCTCAATTAAGAATAAAGGTTCAACGAAGACAATTTTAGAAAAATAAAATCACAAAAAGCTAACTCCCTTCCCCATGCACATTTTTCATAAATCTTTTCATGATTTTCATTATTTTTCATAAATTCATTTCATGAATAAAGGATGGCAGCCTGGAAGAGGGAGACATGAAGTCCAGGAAGCAGAAGATCCAACAAAAACATGAAGAAGCAGAGAAGGTCTAAGAGTGAAAAAATCCCGTCCACAGTGACAACTCGACAGGCCCAAGTGCAGGCCATCCAGGCCGGGTGGGAAGACAGCAAGCTCCAGGAGACCAATTTATAAATAAAAGTCTTATTTTTTTCTCTAAAAAATTATCCTTGAATATTTCTGAGCACACTGTTTGGAGATTTGGACTAATACAAGAATTCGGGGATTAATTGCTGGTACTCACACGCCAAACAAGACCAATAAAAAAATCAAAAATAAGAAAGAAAAATAAGAAAGAAAATATGACACTGAAAATAATATTTGTATGAACATACATTATAATCATTACTTTTGTATTTTTCCAATTATAGTTATGGTAGGATGAGGAGGGGGTGTGGATATGTGTGTTTGGAGGACAGTGGGTGTTTGAGAGGTACTTTTCAAATTAGGAGGTCAGTAATACTACCTTAATCAGAGTTCAAGGACTGGCAGCATAAGCATGTTATACAGGAATACGGAGCTCAGCAGTGGAAGCAACATCTGAAAGCCCTGAAGGTGGCTACTGCTGGGAAACCGGAATCAAGTGTGTAGCGGAGAAATTTTTTTCATAACTTCCATAACTGAGTTTAGTTATAAATAATAAAGAACAATTGGACTTTCGACCCTATGCACACTTTTACTTTTAAAAAAATACATTAAAAGTAGATACAGTTCTCCAAGGTCCTAAGATGGTGTGGAACATGGGGCGCTCCCAGCCTGAAGGGAAGCCCGCTGGCGGAGGCAGTCGGCAGGGAGAAGGGTGATGGAGACACAGAACGGAACCAGGGCGTGAAGTGTCTTGAAGGACATTGTAAGAATTAGGAATTGGCTTTAACACTAATGAGATGACCATCTAAGGTCATAAAAAGTGTATCATTTTAATGTTTTAACCAATAATGCTAGTTATCAATGATCTTAGAAATCTCAAAAATAAGTAAAAACTAAAGGTTCTTTAGGGGAGTTTCTGAGATTTTTATTTGGACCTTAAAACTCACAAACCAAAAAGGAAAAAATAAATAAATTGTTAAAACGGTAGGGGCGTAATTTCTTTTCAGATGCAATATTATGACTAGGATAAGTGCCCAAGAAAGAGTGCTCATTAAGAATCGGAACAGAATAAAGTATGTTTATTACTACACCTGCTCCCAGTGAAGATTACTTTGTAGAGAACTGAGACTACTTTTTCTCAGAAAGTAAATATTACCCGCAATTTTGACGACCACTTTGACTCTACTCCACCCAACAACATTTATTGCGTAACTGATTTTTATCTCTTCCTTTCCTTGATTTATATTTTGATTTCTTGTTTTCGAAACACTCTCTTTAAGTATTCTATAGCTGGAACTGACTTAAAGATGACTGGTCTAATCCCATCATTTTTCAAATAAGGTCCAGATAGAAAAAGTGACTTGTCAAAGGCTATGTATTTGCCTAGTGGCCAAATATGAATCTAACTCTTTTTTTTTTTAGTTCAGGTCTTTTTCAAATACATTAACTCAGAACCATTTTATTTACTAGGTAATATAAGCATGTTGTCTGAAGTGCCCTAGTTTTTCAAAGACACACAACAATGTTTGAGACCTAGAAAGGGGAAAGGTTTATTTACTTGAACATATTTAATGGGGATGTAAAGTACAGCATAGGGAATATAGTCGATAATATTGTAATAACTAGATATGATGTCAAATGGGTACTAGACTTACCAAGGTGATCATTTTGTAAGTTCTATAAATATCTAATCACTATGTTGTGTACCTGAAACTAAAACAATGTTGTATGTCAAATGTAATTGAAATTTTTAACTTCAAAAATATTTAAGAAAAGTATAATATTGAAATATATGATTACACCATTAGATAACTCTATGACATTAATTTATGTCAACTACCAGCTACAACATGACACCTAGTTTCATAGAGTTATATGTTAATGTTATTAAGTAAATTATCTGATAATATTTATTATTCTATAGTTAGGACTACAAAAACATAAAACAACCTTGATCTTGTTGAATAAGTATATTAAAAATTTTGTTTCAAAATCTATACTAGCAAAAATATTCACATCACACACATACGCACACTTACACATATAATTTTTGCAAGTTGTGAGTATAGTGGTTAGTAAAAATGCTAACCTAATTGAAGTTTTAAATTGTGTCTGTATAAAATTTCAGGTAATTAAAGTCACTACATTTGTTTTTTCTTGTCCTCATTGTCTGGGTTTTCATCTCTAAACTAGGGTTTGAGGCATATAAACCCTATGGCCTCTAAAGTTCTTTATGGTTCTAAATTCCCATAAGCATATTATGATCCTTCTCTCCTAAAGATTAATTTTTATGGAAAGAAAAAATTTTGCTGAGTTCCCTTGGGGAACACAGGGGTGATCTGGGTCAAACCACCTCCACGATGTTGTTTTGGATGTCCAGAGCTCCTTCTCCTCACTGTCTCATGTATTTGCTGATGTCAGGGCTTTGACCATGGATCATAAGCTGCAACCACCACAGTCTTTCCAGATGTTGACATACTAGGCAAATGTATTCTTTGTGGGAGCAGTTACTGCTGTGGGAAGAGAAAACTTGGAAGCACATTCCAGCTGCAGTCTGATTTAACTGAGGTAGTAAACATCATGGGGACGATGGTTGACACCGACCAGGTTCCACTGTAGGGAGGTGCACAGTCACAGGAGAACTGGTGGGAAGTGCCAAAAATAAGGCAAAACACATGAAGCAGTGAAGGGTGGAGAAAGGGAAGAGAATTAACAAGTTACAAAAGCGTTCACACAATTAAATCACAATATTTTCACCAATTAATTTCATTACCTTTCCTTAGTATATGTGAATTTTTGTACCCCCTTAAAGAGTTTTCTTCACCTCCAAGGCAGCGATAAACTGATCAAGATGCTAAAGAGGGTCACCTTTCTTTTTCACTCAAGTTTAATGTCTATGTTTTCCCTCCATCAATAGTATCTTTGGCAAGTTAACAATGAAGATTATGAGGGAAGTTGTTTTTTCTAATTCTCTATTTTCAAAAATCCCAGTATATATTAACATTCTTTATATATTCTTAAAACTAATGTTCTCAAAAACCCTATTTTTTTCTTTGTTGCAGTGCAATTATATCAAGCTATTCAAGCTTTGAAACCTCATGTTTGTGCAGCTACCAACACAATCTAAATCAGTAACTGCTCATGTAAAGAGTCTGATAGTTGCTCTGTCCTGTCTACTCAGACTTCCCTGATTTCTCATGTTCTGTCTTTCCTGTGTTTCTAAATTTATAAACACTTCAAATAACAGATGGCAAATGGAAGCACCAGTGGGCACAGAAATCAATCCAAAGCTTTTAAGCATGAAATGGCCCTGAGACCAACAGCAGAAGGAAAAAAGAAAAGGAAGCTTGGATATTTTTAAAGGGAAGAAAGGACTGACTGTCTTTCCTTGTAGTTTAGGGAACCATTCAAAAAAATCGAGCAAGTAAAATTGAGTAACTGAGAATGAATCCATTTTATTGTTTGAATCATGTTAATAAATCACATCGAAAGTGGTTCTGGACTTTTGGCTTACCCTGTAGGAGGAAAACTAAGTAATAGATTCACATCTTGAATGCTATAAAGTTTCACTGAAGTTAAGAACAATGCCTCACTCAACTTTTAAGAATTCCTATGAGTTCCTATATTAAAGTTTTGGGGCTCTGGGTTTTTAAGGTTTTCGGTATGCTATTTACTCAGTCTGTGGAGTCTTTTCAACTATTAAAGAAAATGTGGAAATATATACCTAGAATATGACCATGCTGTGATCTTTTTTCTCAATATTCATTCATCCCAGATGACTCCCTCCTTAACATATGACTATGAAGATGCTAAAATAGAATCGTTTATATCGATGTAATTTAAGTAATTGCGAGTGTCCTTCAAGCTGATCATAATGGCTGGTGAAGGAGAAAAATACGTTGTGTTCCTTTTCAGGTAAGAATCCACTTCAACCTTTTGAGGGATATTTAAATTTTAATTGTAAGGTACACTTCATGTTACAAAAATTTAAATATTTAAATTGTTTCTTTACAATGTAAAATTGAAGAAAAAAAATAAAACAATACCAGGAATAAGGTATACCAAGAATAATAAAATGATACCGGGAACTAGGGTCTATGAGAAAAGTGCTAGCAACTGACATAGATTTTGATTTGCTCTTTTCTGTAATTCTTCACTGTTCTTTATTCTAACTACTATTTAAATTCTTTTTATATTCAAATTGCATCCCCTAAAACTACAAAGAAATTTTGATAACAAATACATTAGCTTATAGAACACTATAAACTGGCACATTTCAATGTGGTTGCCAGTGTAGTACAGTGGGGACCCTTGGGCTCCAGGTGAGAATCCTGTGTTAACCAGGTCAGCCCGGGTGGCGGCTTAAACAAAAGCAGCAGCCCAGTAACTGAAATTATATGAAGTTCTAAAAGTGTTCTGACTCTGACATAGGGTTGAAGTAAGGGGTTAGCAGAGAGCTTTGTTAGAAAGAGATTCAAGGAAAACAGAGGATGACAAGAGGCCAGCCATAAGACGAGAGGGCCTGAAAACACGCCAACAGAGAGATCAGCATAAACAAAAGCCTCAAGGGGGAAAACCCTTCACTTGCTCCAAGAGCTAAAAGGAGCCCAGTCTGCCTGGAACCCTGGAGCCAGCAGAGAAGCATAAGGGCAGAACAGAGAAGTAGCCAGTGGCCTGTTCCTTGCATTGGTGGCCAGAGGGATTTTTGTATTGTGATTGAAGGATTTTAAGCAAAGGAATACATATTAAAATATAGAGATTCAGACAACAACATTTATCATCTCACAATTTCTATAGGCCAGGAATCCAGGCACAGTTTGCCTGAGACCCCTGGCTCAGGGTACACTGTTGGTTGAAGACAGAGGCATCTCAAGGCTTGACAGGAAAGAGCCATTTCCGAGTTCGCTTATGTGGTTGTTGGCAGGATTCACTTCTGTGTGAACTATTGAATCGAGGGCCTCGGTTCCTTATTGGCTGTTGGCTGGAGGCCACCCTCACTTCCATGCCACATGGGCCTCTGCATGAGGCAATTCATGGTATGGCAGCTTTCTTCATTAGAGAATGTAATTAAGAAGAGTGAGAGAGAGACACGCACACACAGAGAGGGAGACAGGGAGAGAGCAAATGAGACAGAAGTCGCAGTCCTTCGTAACCTAAGCTCAGAAGTAACATCCCGTTACTTTTGTCGTATTCTGGTCATTAGATGCCAACTCTCCGAGGGAGGAAATTGCACAATGGCATGAATACAAGGAGATGTTGATCCTGGTGGGCTATCTTAGCAGACTGCCTGTTACAAATATGATTTTGTACTTCAGAAAGGTACTGGCTGTGTGAAGATTGCATCAAAGAGACCAAAAGTAAAGTGAGGTAGATAATTTAGATACTGCCTATAGAATTTGCTGATGGCTTAGATGTGAAGGGTTAGAGGAAGAGAGGGTTCAAGAATTTCTGGCTTTAGTAACTTAATTTGTCAATGAAAAATCAAAATACATGTTTAAGAACTGTTCATTGAGCACAATCTATTGCCTCCTTCAAAATATACTAGATTGTTTTTCAATCTGATTTTATCTAGAAAACCAAAAAACTTTGTAAACAATGTAAAAATGTATGTGACTTTGCCTGCAGTTAAACTTTCATTTTATGTGGCATTACAGGGAAAAATTAAAAACAATAAATATAAATTGCAGAAAAATAGATTTTATTTTAGCAACGTCTTCTAATAATAGAAATCTACAAAAAATTTAATAAACTGCCCCATAAAATAATGACCTTCCCATCTCCACATGTGTTAAAAGAGAGTTTAGAAATCCACTGGTTAGAGAAACTCTGTTTCTGATAGAAACTGGGTTAATTTATCTCTAAAGGTTCATAAATCTTCTGTTCAATAATACAATATGTTCAAAATATTGTGCATAGTTAAAATAAAATTATTAAATTATTATATAAGTAAAATACCTTTTATTTTAAGTATTTTCATGTTCCTCAATTCTTTGCATACAGACATGCTCTATGCTATGCTCAGTCACACATTTTGCATGTAAATAAAACAGTAGAATAACGGGACACTTTTGGTCTAACTCTCCTTTTGGAGGCATCTCACATGATAGGGAAGTGCATTCTGAGGGGCCTCAGGGTATTCATACACACTCGTCTCACTGTGCCCCATAGTCACTGAGAAGAGTGTTAACAGATCTACCATCGAGCAAATGCACTGCAGGCCAGCGATCCTTTCCACATCGAGTTCACTTGTAAAATATTACTGGGGAATGGTAAGGCCATTTTCCAGAATGTCATAGGTATAAAAGTCCAAAAACGTCTGCACTTATGCAATTTGAGGAGGTGAGAAATTTGACACGAGGAATGGAATGCATTAGCACCATATCTAGATGCTCATACATCCTCACCTTCTAAATGTGAAAGAAGCAGCTACACATATTTCTTATCCTTTTTTTGTAGCTAATTACAATGCACTTTATGTCTTGTTTTCTATTTTTAAATTGGAGCATCACATACACACAGCGGATATTGAAATATAGAAAATATCCTTGATTGTGATTGCTTTGCATTTATTCTTTTGAGGATATTGTTGATATATTTACAATGTCCTCCAGCTTAGGATAGTATCACATCATTTATTTACTCATCTTTTTCCATTTCTTTCCATAATTTTTATATTTCAAGTATTTGTATAGAGGTTTTTCACATCTTTCATTTGATTTATTCATAGGCACCTGATTATTTTCGATAACTATTATAAATGATATTATAAACATAGCCAGCACTCCAGAAGAAACCTGGTACAAATACTCAGTAATTAGCCCACCAAGGTAACTACTAATATGATTTCCAACATCACTGAATAGTTTTATTTCGGGAAGGAAGCTCTATATAAATGGAAACAAAGAGTATAGCATATATTCTGTCATGACTGAATTTTCGCAATCAAATTAGAAAGCAACTCACTCACGCTGTGGCCATAAAAGTAGTCTTTTTAGCTGTTCAATCCATCTGGATTTAGTTTTTATATATGAGTGGTGTGAAATGTGAGAAAAGAATTTAACACGTTTTCTTCCATTTAGATATCCAATTGACCTGGCATCATCTACTGAAAATATAAAGGTTTACTTTTTTTCCTGTAGAAACACTCAACTTCTCCAACATCATATACTGCAAATATAAACCTTTCTTCACTACATTTCAATGGCACTTCTGTTATAAATGATGCGATTGTTTGTGTGTTTATATCACTGTGGATTCTTCTGGGGGTTCCACTGGGCTACTTGATTGTATCAATAGTTTTTACCGTAGCTTTATAATAAAATATAATACCCAGTAGTTTAAATTCTCCAGTTCTTTTTTAAGATTATATTTGGTACTTTCAACTCTCTGAGTTTCCATATTCATTTCTAACCTACACACAACACACACAGGCACACGTGTGCACACACAGCCTTGCAGGGATTTTGATGGCATGTGATATTATATTTAATATTTTGCAAGTCTACAGTTGATATCTTTATTTTTTGTATATTTTATTGATTATGCTATTACAGTTGTCTCACTTTTTTTCTCCTCTTTATCCCCGTTGCCCTGCATTCCATCCCGTAGAGTTGATATCTTTAAATGGTGAACCTTCTAATCAGTAAACACAGTACATTAAAGCATTGATTTGTTCATTTTTCTTTATTTAACTAGTGGTTGTTTTATAATTTTCTGTTTAGATGTTTTGCATGTATTTTATATTGTTTCCTCCTAGGTACTTGTTATGCTTGATGCTATTTTAAAGGACATTATTTGGATGCTATATTTTATATGTATTATTTTTAAAACCCATTCTAAATCAGACAACCAACACAATCAAGAACAAAATATATGTATATTTTTAGTCATTGAGTTTTTAGATGATTTGTTGGGCTGCAATAATCAGTGGGTACAAAGTCCCTTATCAGTTTAATAAAATTCCCCTCTACTACCAGTTTGCCATGAGATTTAAAAAAAAAAGAAATAGATATTGATTTATCAATATGTATCTGCATCTAATCAGATGATTCTGTTTTTCTCATTTGATTTATTGACGCAATAAGTTATAATAATTGATTTACAAATGTTACACATAACTAGAACAAGCAGTACTTTATGCATTGCTGGATTTATTTTGCTGATATTTTGTTTCAGGTTTTTTTGTCTATGTTTTTGAACTAAATATGCTTGTAAATTTTTTTACTTAAAATATCCATGCCTTGTTTTGGCATCAACTCACATTTATCATTAAAAAGTTTTGGGAAATATTCAATCTAGTAGTAATGCCAAAAAAAGTTTTTACTAATAATGACATGCAGTTTTCTCAGCAGAAAGTTTAAATTGTGAATTCAATTAAAAATATATATATATAACAATTTACATGTAATCTTCCATCTTGTGTCAGTTTCAGTAAGCCGTGGTTTTCAAGATATCAGTTCATTTAATCTTATGTTCCTAAAAATTTCCTTATCTTTCAGATATACATATATAGTTTTTATTTCTTTAACAAATTGCATTATCTTTCTTTGTTAAGTCAAGCATTGGTTTCTTAGGTTATCAATTTTAATAGTATTTTCAAACAAGTAAATTTTGTCTTTGTTTATTTTCTGTTTCACTGATTTTTGTGCTTATGTTTTATTTCCTTACTTCTAATGTATTTAGCTCTTTAGCTTCTTTTCTTTGCATAAAAGTGTTTATTGTTAACTTTTCTGATTTCCGTCATTTTCTTATGAATGTGTATCTTTTCATTTTTCCTCTAGGTACAGTAGTACTAGCATCCTAAAATACTTTTATGTAATATTGTCATTATATTTTAGTTCAAAATATTTTTTAATTTCCATGTGATTTCTTCTTTGGCATATGGGTGATTTACAAACTCATTGCTTAATCTTCAAAGCTTGGGGATTTTACTGGTTGTCTTTCTATTTTTGTTGTTATTTGTATTTTCAGCTTAATTCCATTTTTGTCAGAACATACTCACTGTGATTTCATTTTTATATCTTTTAAAATTTGTTGGGACTTGCTTTGAAGCCCAGCATATGGTGACCTATTTTGGTAAATGTTCCATGTATACTTAAAAAGAATACATTGTGCAGTTGTTGAGTGCAGTTTGTGTGTATGTGTGTGTGTGTAGAGAAAGGAAGAATTATATATAAATTACATATTATATATATTGTATTAAGTTGTTTAATTATGTTTATGTCAAATGTTAAAATTTTTAATGTCCACCTAAAATTTTTGCCTGCTTAATCTATTAGTTATTGAAGGATATATATTTAAATCTCAAATTATTGCTATGAATTTTCCTTTCTGTCTCTTTTTGTCAGTTTTGAAAATATAGTATTAGCTATAAACAAATTTAGACATTGCACATTTCTGTGTTGATGATCTCCACTGATAATCATTTCCTTAAATATTCGATATTATTATAATTTTATAGCTTTATGTTGGTGACTGTTTATGTTATTCATCTTTTCCTTCCTTTTTCTTTCAACTATTCTATGGCCTTTTATGAAAGATACATCTAAGTAAGCACAACATTATTGCAGGAGGTCACTGAGGGTCCATGACTTCTGGTTGCCCTCCAGCTGGACCTGGGCAATCAGTAGCTCCTCCCCCGTCCCCCATCCTTGGAGTGCACATTCCTCCCTCCATTCCCATGCTAAGAGCTGCTTCAAGAGAGGGTTAGATGCAGTTGAGCTGTCTGGACTGTGTATATGACAGAGCCTCTTTAAAGCTGCTAGATAAACTTCTAAAATTCTGGCAGGCAGGTACAGAGGTTTGCACATCTTACAGCCCCTCGAGACAAGCCTTGTATATAAAGTCCCTTGCTTGTTAAAACACCCACCTACCAATCTCAAGTGGGCTGCTTCTTTCTTCGGCCTCTCCTTGCCTTCCACAGGGGTCAGGCTCGGGCTTCACCTGGGGAATTCCCAAGGTTGCTCATCAACAAATATATATTTGTTGCTTTATCTCTTATTTATTTGTTTTATTTTTAATCCAATCTTTATAATTAACATTGTCTATTAAATTTCTATTTATTTTTACCATTTTATTATTTGTTTTCTAATTTGTTTCTTCTTTTATTTTCTTGTTTTTTCAAGATAAGTCCAGTATTTTTATTTTTTCACTCCTTACCATCTATTAGCTTGTTAGTAATACATTCTATTTCTATTGATTGTTGTTAAGATTTTTGTACTATAGTGAAGTATACATGAAATAAAATGACCAGTTTTAAGTGCACAGTTCAGGGCCCATACATTCCAATTGTTGTGCAAGCATCACCATCATTCATTTTCAGAATTTTCTTCATTTTTCTAAACTGAAACTTCATGCTCACCAAATAGTAACTCCTCCTTTTTCCCTCCACCCAGCTCCCAACAACCACCCTTCAACTTTTGGACTGGCTTATCTTACTTAGCACAATGTCCTCAAGAACATGTCTTCCATGTCTATCCCATGTGAGAATTCCCTTTCTTTTTAAGGCTGAATGTTGCTTACCTGTATGCTTATATTATATTTTGTTTCTTCATCCATAGACACAGAGGTTGCTTCCACATTTGACCGTTGTAAATAACGCTATGATGAACGAGAGTGTACAGGTATCTAAGTCCCTGCTTTCAATTCTTTGGGGAATATACCCAGAATCGGAATCCAGGATCACATGGTAATTTTATATGAAGTTTTTTGAAGAATCACCACACCATATTCCATGGCAGCTGCACCGTTTTCCATTTCTGCCAGCAATACAGAAGGATTCCAGTTTTTCTACTTCCACTTAAATACTTTTTATTGGGTTGCTTTTTTTGGTAATAGCGATTCTAATGGGTGTGAAGAGGTGTATCATTATGGTTTCGAT
This sequence comes from Mormoops blainvillei, assembly GCA_004026545.1. Classification (NCBI taxonomy): domain Eukaryota; kingdom Metazoa; phylum Chordata; class Mammalia; order Chiroptera; family Mormoopidae; genus Mormoops; species Mormoops blainvillei. Next base: position 108,051 of record PVJD01001064.1, read on the forward strand.
TTACATTTTCCCAATGATTAGTGATGTGAGTATCTTCTCATGTGTTCACTCTCTATTTCTATATCTTTAGAGAAATGCCTGCTTGAGTACTTTGCCTGTTTTTTAATCAGGTTACCTTATTTTATTGTTGAACTGTTATTCTAGTCATTGTTATATTAGAAGTTACAATATGCATCTTTGTTTACCTGAGAGGAACTGATCTGGAGAGCACAACCCTTTTATATTCCTTAGCTTTGTCATGGTTTTTTTAAAAATTGCAGGTTGTTAAATTGTTTGTTTGTTTTTGTTTGTTTGTTTTCTCTGAATGGAATGTGATGAGCACACTGATCCATAACTCATTGTGAAAGAAGAGCCAGGTTTCAGTTTTACTCCCTCCTGGTATTTATAAAACTATAGCTGGCCACAGAGCAGGGTGATTCTGTGTGCTGCTAAGTGAGCCCTACTACTCCTGTTTTACTGTTAAGTTTTCATGTCACTTTGGGGAAATACTTGCATTTCTCTGCAAAACAACTCTAAGGATCTCTTTTTTAAAAGATTTTATTTTTATTTCTAGAGTGAGGGGAAGGGAGGGAGAAAGAGAGGGAGTGGAACATCAATGTGTGGTTACCTCTCATGTACCCCTCCCTGGGGACCTGTCCCGCAACCCAGACATATGCCCTGACTGGGAATCGAACTGGTGACCTTTTGGTTTGCAGGCCAGCACTCAATCTACTGAGCTATCCCAGACAGGTCAGGATCTCTTTTCAAAGATCAAATTATTCAAAATATTTACCAAAACAAAACAAAAGCAAAGTTATAGTAAGAGTACATCATGCTAAGATTACCTTGCCTTAGTGAAACAGTTAAATAAATAAGGTGAATTTAATTTAAACTAGATGAAATAGTTAAATAAATTACCTTTATATAAATTACCAATCTTAATATTGAAAGTATTTCATATATACATGAAATACTTTAGATATATATATTTATATTTAAAATGTATTTAAATATATATATATTTAAACTTACACAAGTAGAAAATTTAGAATATTATTCTTCTATTTAAATTAAGGAAATTTCCACACTTGATAATAAGTGTTCTTTATCTTATGGAAGAAGTTATCTCTCAAGGTTGTTTTTAAAAATATATTTGAAAGGATAAAATATTCCCCGATGAAATCGCATAAAAAATTTGCACATTAGAAATGACAGATCTTATGTAAAACATTTCTGCAAAAATTCCAAAGTCTCTACTAAAATGTCTGGCATTTCTATAAAACTCGAGTAGATATTTTTGGTATAACATAACATTATCTCAAGGAATTCCACAAGCTGTCCCTCCCCACATCTGTTAGCAAAGTTCTTGTCAAACATAGATCGTGAAATCTGGCTCTGAACGCTCCACCGCCTTCAGTCAGAATTGGAGATGTAAAGTTGTTATATGATATTACAGTTGTGTCCCCACAAAGGAACCTGGAAAATATTATTTTAATCCTTTTAAATTCCAGATGAGGAGACAGATTTCGAGACGTGAGGAGTTGTGTTAGGTTTCTAAAACTAGTTAGTGGCAAAGCTCATCCCGAAACAATGCTATTCATTAGCTCTGTTAAGACAGGAAGACACTTACACCCTGAAGGTCTAGACATATTAATGGCAGTGATTCACAAGAAGCAGAAAGTTTCTTGGAAGTATCTAGAGTCATGTTAACTTTCAGTCTGTGTAAAATATACCCATATCTCTTTTAATGTCAAAATAAGGTCTCCTGTTACTTACCAATAAAAATAGAAAGGTTATTCAGGTAGAACTAAAGACCTAATACAGGATGACAGGCACAGAGGTCAGGTGTTTTTGTTTTTGTTTTTGTTTTTTTTGTACCTGTAGTAGATTATAATTACCCTCAAGAGTGTACACGTATTTGAGTTTTAGACCCAAAGAGTGACAATGTTTCCTATATTGTCAATTAGGTAAAGTGAGAGTGTGTCTGTGGGGTGAGGGTAATTCCGTATGTGAAATCTAATGAACGAAACAAACTAACAAAACAGAAACAAAGATACAGAGAACAGATTGACTGCTGTGATGGGGGAAAGGAGTGAGAGGTTGGGAAGCTGGGTAAAAAAGGTGAAGAGATTAAGCAAAAAAAAAAAAAACCCTCATAGATATAGACCACAGAAAGGTGATTACCACAGGGAAATGGGGTGGGGCTGGGGCGAGGTAGAATAGCACAAAGAGGGGTTAAATGGTGATGGAAGGAGACTAGGAGACTTGATTTAAGGTGGTGAACACACAACCCAATGTACAAATGATGTTTTATATTGTGATATAAGTTTCCTCTAAGGAGAGATAATTAATGAAAATTGCTGATTTGAGACTATACGTGTTCCTTGAGGAGTTAAGTTCACCCACTAACTGGTCAATACATGTACGTGGATAGTTAAAAGCAGGCAGTTCACAAAACATTAACAGCCAAGCAACTCAAAGCCCATAAGAAGGGTGTTGACCTATCTTCAGAGTGGTTCCACCCTTTGGCTACCCTGGAGAAATTAAGATGTATTGGTTGATACTGATCTGGGGATAAAGAAAAACTTTTGTAGGTTATTCTGCCAAGAATCTGTTGTTGTAAGCAATTCACAAAGAAGGCCAGATTGGTATGCATTATTTATACCTAAGTATTTTTGGTTCAAACTATTCTTTGCAACAGTCAGTTCTGGTGGAAGGGTAAATTTGCAATGCACCGGTATTTAGATGGGTGACTGGGAAGTAATTAGGTGCAGTGGAATAGATCCGTTCAGAGAAAAGACCAGTGACTTTCTCTTCAAAATGCGTTTCATCAGCAAGAATGTTTGGTTTTAAATGTAGTCCATCACCAGTCTCTTCTCTGTATTATGGTTAAGTTTATGAATGTTAATAGACTGAGAATTGATGTCTTTTCAGGTGACATTTTTATGCAAAATTAAATTTTATTCAATTTAAACTTTCTATTATGTCTAAAACCAAATGCATTCAGGAAAAACATATTTTCTTAATTTATCATAGTGGTCCTTAGTAAAAATTAAACAGAAAATAATTCTATGTTTTTATATATGTAGAAGCATATGCTTTGCAGTAATTGAATCTATTATGTTCTATTTTGAGTTGTATTTTAAGAAATCTTTAAGCTTTTATTTTTTCAATCTAACAAAATAATTTTAAATATTTTAACTTTGGGCAACATTGTTATCTATTTAAATGTTTTAGTAAATGTAATACTATTGAAAAAACATTTCAATTATCATATACTTGAATAACTATTCATTAACATATACCACTACCTAATAAATTACTTTTTTAGATTAAAAACTCTACCAGTACTTAATAGTTTAAGTTACTTCTTTTAGCATATTGAAAGCTATTTAGACTAAAACCCTAACTCAATGAGAACGCAAATATTTGGATGGCTAATAACAGCAGAGGAAAAATTCGGTTTGGACACCTCGGTTTTTTTCATTTATTTAGACAAACAGAATGGCCAAAATAAAGTTCTGTCAGTGTAAATGTATGGTTATTAATTCAGTTTTAGATACTCTTTGGAATAACTGATTTTTTTATCTCTATGTTTCTTATCTCTTGAGGAGGAAAAAATAAGAAAGAATTGCAAGTTATGTAAATGAGCAAAGTTCACATATGTTTTGTAAAAGGAGCATAAAGGAGCTTGCACGCTTGGACAGGTGACCTTGTCCCGAGTCCAGGGCTGCAACCGCTGATTCTACTCTTCCTACGTGTCCACTTTGATGTTGCCATATACTCTGAGTCTACATGTACCACATTTTTCTACCTTTGCCATTTTCATAGATCTTGCTAATAACAAAAGAACAGTTTTGTCAGCACATAGTTTCAACTTAGGGTGGTAACCAAATATCTGTTTCGATAAAAAATGCATATGAAAATAGAGTGATCACAAATGCATGTATGTTGTTACTGCGTTCCAAAGTACAAACTTCCTGCCTTAACTAGTTAAGTGGAGGTTATTTTGAAGTACTCGGGAATGAGTAAGCTCTTTTTAAAATTTGTGTTTTCTTACACTTTGAAGGGTAGAAGGATCTTCTTGGATGCTGTCTTAGTATGAATGCCAACAGGAATTGCTTGTGGCTGAGGCACTCCTTCCCACACAAGCCCCAAATGCTGGGGCAGCTGTCTCCACAGCGGGTTAACATGTCCCTACAAATGTTCCCTTGCTCAGAATGGCCAATATGAAGTTTAAATAGAGTCAGAATAGGATGTGGGAAAGCAACTGTACCAAAAAATTTTAAAAAGTCATGTAAACAGCTTCCAGTCTCCACCTAATTTTAAATGTCCGGTTCGGGTTCACTGCTTTGCGCCCAATCTTTGATGAAGAGAGGAAAAACTGGCTATCAATGGGGTTCTTTCAAGGAAATATGGAAAAATTCCCTCCTTGACCATGAGCATCTGCTTTATTGTGTTAGGTATATTTTATAAAAATGGCATCAAAGACCCAAGTATATCAGAGAAAATAATTTTTCTAGAAATTTCCTACGGAAAGCATTGTAAAAATATTTTACCCGCTATCCTTCACTTGTGCGTTAGGATGGCGTTTCTGCTTGACTGAGTGTCCTGAAGTGTGCTCTATAGTGAGTTCCCAACCCTATCTTATAACTGTCTCCCTGTAGAAAAGCATGAAGATAAGAGAATAAATATTCGCAAAGACCACCATAGCCTTTGTCTTTCAGGCAAGATTCAGCAGCGAAATCGTTCCCCATTTGTTAAGGTTCCCAGGCCCCTAGTCTTAATTTGGATATGAATGCCCCTGGGTACCCACTGAATTTACTAAGATTCCTAATCTAAAATTAGGAAAGTGGATTAGGTACTAAAAGAATGTCGTCTTCTTACCCATAACTTAACCACATGAAACTTTTGAATAGGACCTGTTAGACTCTGCCAGAGCCAACGTGTACTTTCAAAATAGAAACACTTCATGAACTCAACTAGCTTTTCCTTTTCTTTTTCTACACGCACACACATATACACACACGCCTTGTATTTCAGTTATAAATATTTCAGCCTCAACTCAGATGTTTTTTTCAAATTGCCATAGGTCAAAAGAAAGTTTCTTCCCTGAATTAGTTGAATCTGAGTAACAGGGGTAACTGTTGTCTGGGCTACTGACTTTGGCCCAACCTCTATCGGCCTTTTTTTTAAGGTAGGTTTTTAGTAACAAATATATATTTTTTAAATTTTACTTATTTTTTAGAGAGAAGGGAAGGGAGGGAGAAAAAGAGGGAGAGAAACACCAATATGTGAGAGAAACACCTTTGGTGGCCACTCGCAAGCCCCCAACTGGGGACCTGGCCTGCAACTCAGGCATGTGCCCTGACAGGGAATTGAACTGGTGACCCTTAGGTTTACAGATTGGTACTCAAGTTTTAAAAATAAGATCACTGTACTAGCTTCCTAGGGATGCCATAACAGGTACCACAAACTAGGTGGCTTAAACAACAGATTTTTTTTTCCCCTCACAGTTCTAGAGGCTAAAAGCCCAAAATCACGATGCCAAGGAGATCTGTTCCTTTGAGGGCTGTGAGGAAAAATACATTCCATGCCTTTCTCTTAGCTTCTCATGGTTTACCAGCAATCTCTGGCCTTCCTTGGCTTACAGCACCATATCTCCCATCTTCAGATAGTGTACTCCCTGCACACCTGTCTGTGTCCAAATGCTTTTCTTTTCATAAAGCTTTCAGCAAGATTACATTAGGGGTCCACCATACTCCAGTACAACCTCATCTAAAGTTATTATATCTGCAATGACTTTATTTCCAAATGAGGTCATATTCTGAAATAGTGCGTGTTAGGATTTCAACATATAATTTTGGGGAGGTAAAATTCAACCAGTAAAACTGACCTATTATAAGTCCTTAGAGGTAACAACGTATTGACTCATCATTTGATATTTCCAGTATCCCACATTCAAGTTTTACCATTTCTGTTACTTCGTTATGTTTTGGATATTCAGAGCTCCAAAGCATTTTTATCTTCTTTTGGAAATCAGAACAGTAATTTATTTATGTGTTCAATAAGCATATATTTATTAAGTATATATCATCTTTTAGGTACAAGGAACACAGTGTAAAACAAACACTAAACATCTCCAGCTCTAATGGGCTTATAGTCAAATCAGAAACAGTCAAAAGAGATTAAAGAAGTTTATAATCTAGAAATTATAGATATTAAAGGAAATAAACTATTATTCTAGGTACATAACACTAAAGAAGTAAAAAACTTGTTTAGTTTTATTTGTATGACTTTTCCAAAGCTTAATTTTTCATGTTTAATTATCAGTTTAGGAGACAATCTGACATCCCTAAGGAATTAGCTGCTAGCAAGAGGAAACAGGCTTCACAAAAGTGCATTTCAAGGGCTCACTGAGCAACTGTGAGCCAGCAACCACAGACAGATTTTTTTGTTTGGATTATATCCTTAAGACTTTGAGCAAATATTGCTCAGAAATATGAATGAAAAGGATTCACTCTAGAAACGACTTTTGCTTTATGCTTTGTTCTTTGCCACAAGCAACTTAAGCAAATAATTCTTCAAAAAGCACATTGGGATGAAATTCACATGAACCACAGAGTGAATGAGAATCATGCAAATAAAAAGAAAGGGGAGGAGCCCACTAAGTACCAAAAATAACAATACAGATATAGAGAAGCTAAGCAAGATTCTCTGGCTTCATGGTGACTATGGTCCCAGGTAAGCGGGAGGATCCAATTCTTAAACCAAGAGTGTATGGCTTAATGCTGCTACTTGTCATGTATTATTCAGAAACATCTATATAAAAGCTACAGTTCATTTTGAGTTTTTTTTGTTGTTGTTTCAGTGAAAAATGTAACATCTTTTAAAAACTTTAATGCAAAAAGGAACTGTTTTCACTTTTTTTTTTGTATATTTTATTGGATATGCTGTTACGGTTGTCCCATTTCCTCCCCCTTTATCCCCTCCAGATTGTACCCCATCCCATCATCCCCACACCTCTTAGTCCATGTCCATGGGCTGCACACACCAGTTCTTTGGCTTCTTAATTTCTCACACTACTCCCAGCCTCCCCTTGTCCACTTTTTTTTTTTAGTCAACATTTTCCCACCACCACTTTCCACAGCCCCACCCACCCCCACCTCCCACCCTCAATCCTGGGAAGGCCCAGATAAGTATCTGGTTTCAGTGGTAGATATGCAATGATATCTTTCCAGTTTTTAAAAGGGCCTGATGCAATTAAGAGTATTCTAGGAAGTAAAACCAAAAGCCTGCAGCAACTTAGGCTAAGAGTAATTGAGAAGTATTTGTCCTTGGTCTGAAAAGAAAAATTGTTAAAAAGCCACTGACATTGAGGAGAGATAAAACCATAGCTTACCTTGGCTAGGCATGGTCACGTGGCTCTGCAGAATGAGTAGCAATCTTCACTTCCGCCGGAAATGCGTGAAGGTTCCTCTATTGCACGTGGCTTGGGGCATGTGGATACTTCTGGGCCATAAGTAACGGGTAGAAGTGCCATATGTCATTTACTTGCCAATACAAAGACCCAGCCCTTAGTTCAACTCTATCCCCTCCCCCACTCTCTACCCAAGCTCTCCTTTCCCGCTTGCATGGTGATCAACACTGTCCCGCCAGTTTTGTTGTATCAACCTGGGTTTCTGAGTCATTTTACAAAGGACTGCTGTTGACACTACAACAAACACTTAGAGTGAGTGAAAAATAAACTTTGGGTACTTTTAACCACAAAGATTTTGGTGTTATTCATCTTCCTCGCTTATGCTAGACCATCCAAACAGACTCCATAACCACAGTAACCTTAGCTAGATTTGTAACGTTTCCAGTCCTAGCTATACGGACTTATGTTTCATTATTGTTTTAATGTACATTTCTCTAATACCAAATATTCTGTGTATCTTAACACGTCAGAATTTTGTGTTTTCTCTTCAACTTTCCTGTTCATAGATAATACCTCTTTTACACAGGGGTGGGACAACAAGTAGGTTTACAGTTGTAATACAAATAAATAATACAATAATTAATAAACAATAATATAAGGATAAACTCTGAGTTTCATATGCCCACGACCATAAACTTACTTTTGTTCATTCCTGTATTGCTGTCCCTTTGCTATGAATTTTCATGAATTTCATCCATAGTTTTGTTAACACCTTTTCAGTTTTAGATATTACAAATATTTGTTCCATTCTGACAATTTGTCTTTTACTACATCCATGGCACACTTATTGTAAAAAAGTCCTTCATTTTTATGTTATCGAAGTGTCAATAATTTTGCTTTTGGTGTTTTGTTTAAGGAACCCTTTCCAATCTCCAGGTCAAAAAGATAAACTCTTATTTTTTCTTCTAATGACATTGTAGGCATTTTTTCACATTTAGTTCTTTAACTAATCTAAAGTTTTATTTACCTTCACAGAGGGAGTAGTTTTCTCAGCACCATGTATTAAGAAATCTGCACTGTCACCATTGATTTGCAAAGCCAAATTTCCTGTGTGCTTAGATCTCAACGTAACCACTCACTCAATTTGTTAAATATTTCTTTTGGGGGGAATCTCATTTGTCAAGGGCATTTTCTTCCTATGGGTGTTTACATTTTGTGACTGGCAGTGCCCACCCATAAGAATTACAAAGTACACCAATGAATACAAACACTTCTAACACTGTGTAACCAAGAGCATTTATTGACATTTTTCCATACCAGGTTAAATAGATAAACTGAACATGGTGGGGAGATGATGAAGATAAAATATGCTATGAGTAAGGAATTTGGTTTGGGTTTTTTAGAAGCAGATCCTGAAACAAGAATTTGCCCACAAGGCACTTCTTTCTGAACATAAAGTAGCCCTTAGAGGAAAGGTGGGAAGCGAGACAAACAGAAGGGTCTGCCAGTAAAAGACAGCTATCACCACTGGGACAAGAGATTAACTCCATTAGGAAAACTCTGGGATTTGACGTGGAACACAAATGTTATAGTTAACATCCCTGGGGTATGCAGGAGCTGAGGTACTTACAAACAAAACTCATTGTTTGAGAGATGCATTCCTGGTCTTCCATGGGTGGTACAGGGGCCCCAGCATCAGGACGAAGCTCTCAGGTGCCGGTGCTGGCAACTGGGGAGACGCAGCTGAACAGTGTGCACTGAGAAGGTAAGACTGATGGGAGACAGTGGAACACCAGCACTGACAGCTCCCATGGTGAATGCAGGTCATTACTGGATGGCCAGATTTAACAGGAAGGGAAAGATAAGATCTTAGAGCAGAGCTTCTCCAGTTTCATTTAATAAATAAACCCCTTGGGAATCCTGACAAAACCCTTACAAAGTGGATGCTATTAATATTCCCATTTGACATGTAAAAATACTAAGGTATCGAGAGTTAGAGAAAATTTCCCAAGATTTCAAGTCCAGGTTTGTTTTCTACTAATTTTTTCCAGAAATTTTGGTCACTGGATATTGAGACTGTTGGTGTAAATGTTTCATTACTTGTCTTGATTGCCCATTGCATTTGCAATAGGGGAGGCCCCTCAAAAACAAAATTATCTTTTAGAGGGGGGGTCCTTGTAGTACAGCCTTCCCCTGCTAGGTGAGTGAGTGTTCAAGGAACCCATCTGTATCAGTGCACCAGCTGGTGTTATTGTGAGAGGTTACTTTTGACTTCAGTGAATTTTTTTTGAAGACCCTTTCAATGTGTTTGCCCATTTCACGTTGCTAGATTTATCAGAGCACCTGCCGACACCGCGCTGAGTGTTCTGACCCCCATGCCCCACCCTCCCTATTCACCGGATCTCGACCCGAGAGACTCTTTTTTTGTTTTCCAGGATAAAAGAAGTCCTCAAAGGAAAACATTTCCGTTGATGTGGAAGGGGTGAAACAAAAAATGGCCAAAACACTAAAAGACATCAAAATCAATGAGTTCAAAAACTGTTTTGAGCCATTGAAAAAATAATCTCGATAGGTATATTGCATCAAGTGGAGAGTCCTTTGAAGGTGACTGAAGTTTAAACATGTAAGAATCAATACATATATTTTTATAAATAAATTGACATATACACGTGAATAATAAAAATGTTTTGGTTTTTACAGAGTGAAAGATACAAATAAGATGTGGCATCCAAATGCTGAATTATTTTATGGTCAAAATGTAATAACACATACAGGATACACTATTCAAGCTGTAAGTGGACCTCATATTTAATGTTTTTTCTTCTTATTTCCTTGCAGTATACACCGTGAAAATAGCGTCACGATGCTCTGAACTGAAAGGATATTTGCCACATTCCATCCTTAAAATCTCCCATATTAAACCTTGGTTTTTGACTTTTTTCAATTTAAGCAAAATGGCAAATGCCTCAGTCTTTGGAATTTTATTTTCCTAACACCAATGTGTGGTCACAATCATTCACTGCTTTCCTTACAAAGAATAAGGTTCTGTGGAAGGTTATCCCACTGTTTATGTGGCTTGATATTCTATTTGGAACCCACTGCCAGTCTGTTTGCAAAATATCTCATGTCAGACCTTTTTGCCTGGTCTCTACCTGTACTTCTTCCTTTGGGTTGATGATAGGTTCTGAAATTCGTCTCCATGACCTGTTATGAAAAAGGTAATAAATGAAAACATGCACTATTCTTAGCCATTCCAAACTTTTAAAATGGAACACTCCAAAAAATTCATACATTTAAAAAAATATTTTCCCCTAGGAAAGCGACGCTAAGGTGTCTACATACCACACGTTGTCTGTGCCGCGGTCTCCAAGCTGGAATGCCGTGTAATGACGTCACTAATGACTCAATAGGGCTTCACTTACATGTCTTTCTTCATTCGCATGCATGCGACAAGTACATATTTTAATAACTATGCTATATTTTTATATTTTATATTTTACTTTTTATCTGGATAATATCTTTGTTGTTTTATTTTTAAATAGAGCATATTAGTTGATCACCCAAAATGTATGCCATGTTGTAGACTTACAGAAAACTGAGGTAACTATCCCAGGATTAAAGAAAACTAGTAATTGCCTGATGTAGAAGTTGAATTTATGTCCGCTGACTTGAATATTAATATAACAACGGTATTATTTCTAATAAGTCATGGGTCAAGACTATGTTTCTAAGTAACACAGGAAACCCTATTAATTCAAAATCTAACCTGTATATGCAGCCTCACAGAAGGTCCTGAATGCCGAGAAGTGATCATTAGTTTCTGTGGGTTTGCTCCTCAAATATTCCTGCCAGGTGAGCCATAACACTCACCAAAATTGGATGTTTCTGTAACAATTAGCACAAAGAATCTCTCTTAATGGTTCCTAATAAGGAGAAATGAAAAAGATGTTCCATAATGTTTGCCAGCTAGAAGAATATATTGTAAAATCGTCTGCTTTCAAAGAGAAAGTGATATTGGGGGTGAATTATGAGACCAATATTTCTTACGTATTTCCTTTATTTTACTCGTATATGTAAAATATACAAGGGGTTATTGTTGTTCAGTTGCAGTTGCCCCCATTTCCCCCCATCACTCTCCCCCACCCTATCCACCCCTGCCTTCAATCCCCCCCAGTTGCCTTAGTCCATGGGTCCTTTATACATGTTCCTTGACCCTTCTCATTTATGTATTTCTTTAAGCCACTCTGTTTTGGCATGACAAATATACAAATGGGCAAAGTACATTGTCTTTGGTGTCAAGAAACACACGCATATAATCACTAATTATTAGCGTACAGTTGGTGATGTGTTTTAGAAATTCAGAAGGGCTATTTCTGTGTATTGGTATACAGTGGTGGTAATACAACAGATTCTAAGAATGTGATTTCTAAAAACACAGCAGAAATATCACATAGGTTCTTGATATTTCTATCCAAAAAATTTATTTATAAATGATTTAGAAAGCCTCAAAATTCTTAACTAAAGAGGGTAAGATAAAAAAAAAATGCCAGAAACATTGTTTAATAACAAGTCTTTATTTCATGCTGACTACTAAAATCCAAGGGCTGTATGCTGGCAGGGCCATTAAACAAAAAACTTACCATCATCTGATTATATTGCAGAAGTGTGTAGTTATTACAAAGATTGTGTTAAAGGGACAATGTCAACATTTTATGGGGTAGGAACAAAATCATTCTAGCCCATTGAGAGTGTATCAGGAATTTTTAGATGGCATTCCTTTATTAGCAATTAGAATTCCTGTAGTTTTCATTTAGCTTTTTCTGTTTCAACTTTTAAAAAAAACTGTTTTAGTGAAAATAAAATGCATTATTCAAACCAAACAATATCATTTACATCCTTTATTCTAGATATCCAATTTTAAAAGGAGTAGAACTTATTAAAGTCCAAATGGATATTATTCAGGAACTATAGAGTACATATCTTGTATTTTATAGTTTTGGAATAATTTCAGCTATATTAAAATGATTTTCTAAATTATTTTTTCTTAGGTCAGAACTTCTGAGGTTGGTTGCTTGATATCTCTGGATCAAAGATAGTTTAAAAAATAGGTTGAAGTGTTCTATTATCTAAACAAATTAATCCAGATTTTTTTTTCTCAGAAAAGCTAATTATTCATCAGCTTTTAAAGAAATCAACTATTTTTTCTTTGGAAGAAATGAGTCTTTTTCACTGTGTACGGAACATGTATCATAAACAAGTAATATTATTTGTTCTGGGCAAATTTAATTCAAAGATTACTCAGGCATTTCACAAATAACCATTGGTTACTAAGTATGTGTTTTACATTCTAATAGGGATAGTGAACAAAAGGTAAAGTCCCTGTCATCATGGAATTTGCAGCATAAACCAGGGAACTAGTCAAATACATACCTCATGTTCTATGATCGATAAAGATTTTGAGTTTATGTAGAATGATCAATTTAATTTATTGTGACATAAATCATTATGACAGCAAGATAACTGAAATCACTGTGTCAAAATAAGATGCAAGAATCTCAGTGTGATTAAGGCTTTATGGGTGGCACAGCTACTTTGTACCTCATAAACCACTGTCTCATAGCTAACTGTCACCCCTGTTGAGTCAGCAGGTATGGGGGTTAGCACTGAGAGGCACCACTGCACTGTTGTAGCTGCATCCTCCATGTTCCGAGAATTGAAATCCACTTCACAGTTTCTATGCTGAGAATTTTCTTATGTTGGGAAATATTAATATGATTAATAGGGATGATTACAGTTTTTAGTGTTTGTTGCTGATATAACTGTTGGTCTTCTTTCAAAAAAACGAAGAATACACACCTATGAAAACAAAATGAGGAAAAGGGATGTGAAGATGTTAATGCAAGGGAAGCTCTGAATGTCAAGCTTTGTTAGTTTCACAACAAATGTTTTCATTAACACATAAGAACACAGTGTGCAGTCCCTCCCATAGACACACTACACACACACAATCAAGTACAGGATGCTCTCACCTATAAATAAAACACAAATCCCATGACAATATTAGCAGATTTAATCTAGCTGTACATTAAAAATCATTTACTAATTTAAACATCCATTCCTGATTTAAAAAAATAAAATAATCTTCTTAGCAATCAGGATCTATTTGACAGACATCTGCTGGAAGCTCATGTTATAAATAATTAATAACTAAAATTTAGAAGCCCTTTCATTCAAGTCAGAAATTCAACAGTTTACTAAAATGTTAGGGCACAATGATAAAGCAAATGAAGGAAATAAAAAGTTTGATACATTTGTCTCTAATATAATGTAGACAAAATGTATTTTTAACGTGTCTGTGAACATCCAGACACGAGATCCAGAAGTCAGGGTAAATTACTGACAGCAGTTGCCTCCAGGCTGACAAGTGGGATTGAAGGATCGGGAAGGCAGGATATTAAGTGGCCCCATCATCCCCCATAATCCCTACCTCTTCTTTTTCACAAACCCACCCCTTAAATGTGAGCTCGTCTTTTGACTTGCTGTTAACAAATGAAATATGGCAAAGGTGATGGGATGTCACTCTCATGACTATGTTGCAGTATATAAGTCTTTGCTCTTTGCTAGCTGACTCACTCTAGAGACTCTCCCTCTCTCCAGTCCTCTCTTCTTTCCTCTTTCTTCACTGCTTACACAGGCCCAATTTATGCTGCTTTTGTTGAAAAAGGAAGCTGCCACTAATTCTACAGCTTTAGGGACCTGAATGCTGCCAGCAAACCACGGGAGCTTAGATGCATCTCCTTCCCCAGCAGCCCAGCTCTGATGAGACCACAGCCCAACCAACACCTGATTGTAGCCTGGTGAGTCTCTGAACCAGAGAACCCAGGAAGGCTGCTGGGGATGCCCGACCCACGGAAGCTGTGAAATAATAAACATGGCTATTTTAAGTGTGTTAACTTTTTACCCAGTATAGAAAACTAATACACTTAATTTTTTGCTCTACATATGTATTGTTTGTGTCTTTACACAGAAAATGTAAATAAATACAACAATGAAACTAATGATCTAAACCACAGTGTCCTTTTAGAAGTTGACCTAGGCCCCTACTCTGAGAAGCTGTGTGATGCCCGTGGGCAGAGGAGTTGCACCTGCATCAGAACCTCAGAGAATCCTGCTACATCTAAGGACAGGGTCTGACCCTCACAAAAGCAACCTACTGCATGGTGTAGGCAAAGAATTGCCTTCTTCAACTCAAAGGGAAAACCAAGAATTTGGAAAAAGAGAACGCTTTCCCTAACAGTAGAGTGGCAACTAGTAAATTTAGAAGTGGAATTTGAAAGCTACCACTTGACAATCTTGGGAATAACAATTTACTCAAGGAACATCGATAGATGTGAAAACTGTGGGGGAAGCTTAGTGAGGAATGGAATGTTTACATAGTTTCACAGCTCCTCCCACACACAGACAAAGTTTTTAATTACAAAGAGAAGAGAAGTAACTTTATAATGAAAGAACTTGACAATCATCACCTTAAATGATTAAAGTTAACATCATCAGTAATGGAATAAGTTGAGACCATGGACCTTCTGATAAAGGCAATGAGAAGAACAAATTATACTTTGTGTGAACTTTCTACCAAAGATTCAAAATCTGAGCCTAATTAGGAAAAAATATCTGACAAACCCAAATGAGGGAAGTAGGGTTAGACATTCTCAATACCAAAAAAAAAAAAAAATGTTCTGGGATCTTTAAAAATTATATAAATGATTTTTATAAAAAAATCATATAACTCAAGACAAGACCAAGATTCTCTTCCAGAACTTTAAGAGATACCACAGCTAAATGCATGATCCTGGAATGGTTCCTTTTGCCATAAAGGACATTATTGGGACAAGTAGGGAAACCCAAATAGATCTGAGGATTAGACCGTAGTCTCATATCAGTATTAATTTCCCAATTTGATGATTATATTGTACTTATGTAGGACAATTTCTTTGTTGTCCTTCACACAAAGAAAATATTTCTTTGTATATATTTCTATACAAGAAAATATTTAGAGGTGATGAAGCACCAAACAGAAGTTTATTGGGAAATGATTAAGGGTTAAAAAATTCTTTGCTCTATCCTTGCAACTTTTCTGTACATTTAATAATTTTTCAAAATAAAATAAAAATGATTGGTATTGTTTTTAAGCAAGTCAAGATGTTTCCAAAATGGTTGTATGTGAGAATGTTTGCATTAAGGTCTGTCAAGTGGGAATTGTTTCCATTTAAAACCAAAGATCACTTATTAAAGAAATTTACTTTTAAATCCTGATTGTTTTTCAACATCTTTTGCTCCTGCTGAACATTTATGTGACCATCTATCGTGGGGCCCGATAATTCACTAGAATAACAGTGATTGATAATTTAGTCTATGCATGGCAAACGTCATACAAAAGAATTTGGGATTAAGTCAACTGCCTCTTTACTTTGAAATAATTGTATGTTTGAAGTAAAAGCATCACTTTAACTTGAATCATCCAAATAATTAGTTTATGTTTCCACTCCTCTTCTATTTTGCCAGCATATCCAATAAATTTGTAAATAAAACCATTTTTTCAGATTCCAAACACACACTGACATATGCACATAAATACATACATTCCTAGGTATCCATAACCCCTACAATTGTAACAAGACTCTTCCTTTTAAAATAATTGCAGCTTTCACTGTAACCCAGCAGACCAGTAATGTGTTTGTGCATGAGTTAGAGACAGAGCAGATTTCCAGGTTCATGTGGTTTTTACAAGCCAGTGCCATCTGTTTACCATTGAACGTTTCCTAAGGCCTACTTCCCACCACTTTTAAGACACTCCATCAAAGGGAATATCCAACTGCTCTTCTAAAATGCGAATGTTACAAATCGTTCCCTTAGCAAAATATTTTGTCCTTCAAATTCCATGTTTTAAAAGCTGCATAGCAAGGGCAGAAACAACAACCAAAAAGGCATAATTTCTAAGGAGCAAAAGTAACAAGTTTTCAATTTTGCTCTCATTTGCCTATTCAGCATAATTTTTCCCCCGCTTCACAAAAGCTCTGGCACTTTAACCTTGAGCGCAGTTGGATTTTAGTAGGAGAGTCTAAATGGATTAAAATCCCTTAAGACTCACAGAAATAAATATCCTCTGGAGAAACTTCAACCATCATAATCATTGGCGAAAGAATGTTTGGAGTAGGAACCTTCGGAAAAACCACACACGGAAACTGTTCCCCTACTTGACTCCATCTCACCTAGAGGGAGGAGCCTCATTTTAGAAACAGAAGGAACTGGGCTCCAACAGCAATTTTGATGTTCACTACAAGCATGGCCTTGGGCAAATCAGTTTAGTCAAATGCATAATGAGAATAAGAATGCGAATTTCTTAGAGATATTGTTGAAGTTGAGTCTTATTAATGCATATAAAGTGTCAGCCAGACAGTAGATACTTAATGACAATAATTAGCCATAGAATTTGCCCATTTGATTTTCATAGTAGGATGTCAAAATAGGATCTGTATTGTCATAAATTTGGTTAGCTCAAAAATTTTATGACTTGCACTTTAATATTCCACCCTTTAAAAAATGAGGTATTCATGAATTTGAAGTCAAGTGAACTGAATGAGAAACTTGTTGCATTGTTAATGTGGAAATTTTTCTCAGTAACAAAAACAAGTTCATTGCTAAGTGCTTTCAATTTCTACTCTATAGTGGTATTTTTGATAGAGATGGAACAATTTCATTTGCTACTTGTATTCGAGTATAAGTATATGGTAATTCTAGATGATTCTGACATCCAATACTTAGTATGATCTGAGAAGAAAGTGGGAGAGGGAATGCACACAATATAGGATTTTATGTTGTCAAAAATTCAACATCATAAAATTATGTCCCTAGTCCATAAAATATACATGTTCAGTAATTGAACAAACCTTCATTTATATAACTAGAAAGTCCAAAACAGGGAGGAGATAGGGTAAGTACCTAATTTTTGTTTGCATTTTAAAGTTCTTCTTGGAAGTAGCCCTGCCCCCCCAAAATAAATGACTTACCATCATGCTCACAGGAATTGTTTCATAAACCATTCATTCATACATAAACTGGATATTTAACTATATTAGAATATGAGCCAAACTTAGATAACTGTTAAGTTATATTTCAAAGCTATGGCAAACCTATTATTTGTTGATATTAAAACTTTGTTTTGTTTTCCTAATAAGTCACATTTAAAGATCCCAAATATGTATAAGTCAAGTTGATCTAATTTCTGCGAATTTATTTTTTATGCATTTTCACCAAGAATAGAAATAGTTATCCGCTTTTTTTTCTGTGTGCCATATACTGTTCTGAGCACCTCATTTAATCCTTAGAACAACCCATAGGAGAGGTATTATGATCCTCCTTTTTAAAGAGAAAATCGATGCTTTTTTGAAGTAAAAGAACTCCATGTTTCCAACATCATAAAGGACGAACAAGGCCCCAAACCCTGTTAACCGCACGAACCCTGTGGTTCCAAAAGCTCCATCATCAGGTGCTCCGGGAGCCAGGAGCTCTCAGCTCCTCGGACAGCTGGAGCCCGTGCCCTGTGGCCTCCGTTCATTTTTCACATATGACAGCGCTGAGCGGTGCTCCGTCTTCTCTGGGAGGCTGGCGGTAGAACCGCCAGGCTCAGCCCCGGTAACAGGGCCAGACGGTGCTTCTTCGCCAAAACAGCCCCATAAAAGCGTGCCATGGCTCTGCATGTGAACAGAAAGCTGGGAAACAAGGACATTATCTAAAAAGAGCAAGAAAAATAAAGAGAAGAAAAAAGAAAAGAAGAAAAGGGATAAGGAAAAAAAGATAAGAAAAAAGTTAAATATTTCTAGAGCCTATTCTTTATCAGGTTAACTAATTGGCATCATGTGGAGGGACTTCCTGTTGGAAAAACATTTTCAGCCAGAGAAAGGGTAACAGTAATAAGAATTTTCATCCCGAAAAAATGCAATAATGCCCTAAACTCCAGGAGGGGCAAACCTGAGAGAGTCAAGTTGAAGGTCATGTGTTATCACAACCAAAAGAAAAGGTGATACAAATAAAACTTGGCCCCTTTACGTTTTTAGTAGGATCATTTCTACTCATAAGTAACATCCTTGTGAACTGACAGATTGTGTGAATGATTACATACATTTAGCTTTTAAAAGAGACTTTGGGGTGTCAGGACTTGGTAAATTAGGTAAACGTGATGAAGAGATGTTGGTTTGTTCAATGATTATATCTTACACTGGCATAGCATTGTACTCTCACAGTTATACTGTAATACAGAAAGAGCTAGAATGGCCCCTTCATGGCAGCATGCATATCAGACATGAATCAATCGATTGATTTACCCAAGTGTACATCATTGATTGCCATTTGGTAATGTTGATAAAATGAAGTAGAGGTTCTCAAACTTTTAGTGTGAATAAAATTTAACAAGGGATCTGTTAAAATTCAGATTTCTAGGTACAACCCCAGAGTTTCAGACTTCTAAGGTGAGGTTCCTGGATCTATGGTACTTTTTTAGCAATACTAAACTGTTTTTGTGGCAAATGACCCAGTGTCTCTGAGAAACACTAGCTGATGAGCTTCTTGGTTCATGGATGTTAAGCTGATTAAGGACAGCCCTGAGGAATAATTGTGGCCTGGGGTGGCCTTGAGTAGCCCGGACTGTTGGTCTCCCCTGTAGAAATGTTACTTACAGGATTTACAGAAATCAAGCCGTTTGCCAAGGAAATAGCTATCCAGTACAAGACAGTTAGCAAAGGGAAGGACCTCAAGTACTAGTTCCCAGGGACATCGCAGAGAAGCTTTGTCCACAGAGAGAAAAAGACTAATTGATCACGTAACCAGCTGCTCTAGACAGAGAACCCTACCTGCTTGGGCATTATCAGGTGGGGCTGTACCAAGGGCCAAGTCCTGGGTTTGGGATCTTCTTTGTTTTTCTGTCTTAGGGGTTGCTGCCTCTTTAATGAAAATTGTGCTAGGGGAATAATTTTGATATTCGTAAGAAACACTAAGAGGATAATTAGACCAAAGCCCTTTTTTAAAAATTTCTGATATCTTATAAAGGCTTTCTTGATCCTGCCAGCTAAAGCAATATCAGTTCTTCCTCTCATTCCCTGTTGCACTGGATGCTCACCTCCAGCTGACACCGTGATTGATCTGCGGGGCATGTTTTTAGGTCCCTTTCCTACCTAAGGGCTCATTATGGACAAGGTCCATTGTAGATTCACTGTTTATCCCCACACTGTGTGGCACATAACTGGCACTTCTATGCTGCTGTTTCCTGGAGAATTGGTAAGAGAAGTTTTCATTTGCTAGAGAGTGACTTCTTTCACAACTGCTATTAATAGCCCTAAACAGATAATTTGGGAACCCTGCCAAACAGGTACTAGTCCAGATACCATCCCTGCCAAGGAAAAATCAGAGTGAACGTCACATATCTCACATATGTTTTTCCTCCGATCTGAGATTCATGATAAAACAATTTGTGGAAACAGTGAATTCAAAATTAAGTACTGGAAAGGACGCCATTATCATTAGGGAGACTAGGATTCTAGAATCTTAATTCTCTTAAGAGGAAGAATAAGCAGAGTTTCCTTGGACATGGACTTGGCAAGAACTTGGTCAAAGGTCTTGGGTTCCTGCCAAACCTTAACCTGAGCCTGGTTTGAGGGGAAGGCAGTGCACGAACCATTGCAAGACAAAGTGCATCTACATCCATTTAGTCGAAAGTTCTGGTGCCAGGAGAAGCTGAAAGAGATCTCTTTTTGGTATTGCCAAGAATAAAGGCTTGTGGGTTGGGCCTAGTGGCTTGAACTTACTTATTCCTTTGTGCATTCATTGAAGATTTATGGGGTCTAGTGCTGTTGCTGAGCGACTAGTCAGGCGTCTGACTTCTGCTTGTGGCCTGTTTGGCATAGAAGTGACATGGTGGATGTGGTTTGGTCTCAGTGGCACCTTAGTCCAACAGTGTATCTTGGCCCAGAATGATGTATTTTGGACAATTTGGTTATTCCCTTTAATATGTTGTTCCAGAGGCAAGAGTTCATGGTGTCTTAGCAGTGATTGGAATTTAGCAACATTTTTTTCTCCATAATTTAGTCTTGATGAAGTTTTAGCTGGTCAGTCAGGGCATGGTGGAAGCTTATAAAGATCTAACTGACACTTGTTCTAATATTTCACATATAGTAGACTATTGATGTGGGCCAATAGGTAGAATTCAGAAATAACTCTATAAAATTGTTTGTTGGAGGGCGGGGCAACATTAGCATTCCAGCCAGTGTTTTCTGCATGTAACCTCAGCTTTAGGGCTTATATGGCTCAGTTTATGAGGACTCAGCCTGGTAATCAGAGAATAGCAGCATGGTGAATTTCAGAGGTGTTTGAGCATGTGGATAAAGCCTGTAGAGTCATGAGAAAACTGTGAATTCCTAGAGGTTCCTCATGTGAACTTGTGTTTGGAATGTGGACAGAGACACTAAACATTCTCACCATTGTTAGGACTTCTGTACTTTCACAGACTATAACAATGTGTAGTTTTGTTAGACAGTTGATATAAAATGACAAAAAGGATTTCTGAGATTCTTGTATTCAATCATTATACTTCAGTGGTTAACATCCTTCTCTTCTAAGAGCCTTTTAGGTTTTTGTTGTTGTCATTTCCACTTTATTGTTTTCTTTCTCTCAATTTACTTTCAAGATATCCAATCTATGTTACCTTCCTAAGCCATCTAATAATATTTCTTTAGAAAGAGAAACTCCACTATTCTTTTATAACCAGTGGTGAATGACACCAGAGTAAGGTGGGCGCTGCCCCGGGATCCTGGTAATGGCTCCGCGGCAGTCACATACCCACGTCACTGTGTGGGAGAGAGTGGTGGTACAGTTTGTAGCCCTGGACACATGAATCGCCCCTGTACTATAATTACACAATTTGGCTTTATTTCATACAGGTGATAACGTTTTTAGGAGTAAACTGATCGTGGGAAGTTGATGTTTTCCTATGATCAGATTTATCTGGGAGCCCAAATGCCAAGTGCTTTGTTGCATGACATGTATCATTTGGCCCCTACCGATTACATATCCTTTTTAAAAATCAAATTCCTACCACAGAATGAAACTTACCAATTTCACAAAATATGTGTGACGTAAGTTGTTGGTGCCCTATTCAGAGTCCCTTGATTGAGCCATGGTGTCCACCCCTCAGAAACTACGGGAGCTTGCTGCTAACAATTCATACCAGCACCTTGCCCAGAAGACGACCCCTGGGGAAGCGGGACTGACTCACCCAAACCTGAGAGGAAGGTAAACCTCTCTAACCATGGGGTTGCCTCAGAGGCGATGACTAATGTCAAAGTGTCTCACAGGACGCCCAGCTTGCCTCTGGCAGGGCAGGCTCTGCGATATGATTCATGTTTCAGCCTTCCCTGAGGATCAGTCTAGACTTTTCCTGAACAACACGCTTGTCTAGCTTCTCCCCTGGTCCATTCTCTTTTCCTTATTTGCTGAACTGTTTTTCCCGAGACCACTCTGTCAACAAGTCACTTTCACAGAATCTCCGTCGTAGTTCTCTTTCTAAAGAAATATTACTAGATGGCTTAGGAAGGTAACATAGATTGGATATCTTGAAAGTAAACTGAGAGAAAGAAAAGAACAATAAAGTGGAAATGACAACAACAAAAACCTAAAAGGCTCTTAGAAGAGAAGGATGTTAACCACTGAAGCATAATGATTGAATACAAGAATCTCAGAAATCCATTTTGTCATTTTATATCAAATGTCTAGAAAAGTACTTGTTTCATAATTACTGTTCAATGAATGAATTAATAAATCAGCAAACCAGACAGCCACCCAATCTATTGGGAAACTCACTTGCTTACATGAAGAACCTGCAAACAAGTGAAATAAAATAGATTCGAAGCGAAACAGCCCTGAAACAGAAATGGTAAAGTAGAGAAGTTATTTTGGAAGAGAAGAATGCGATTACAGTCACCAAGGTTCAACCAGCCAACTCGTGATATATGTTTACCCTTTTTTAGCCTATTAAACAAAATGTTCTCTGTGGACACTGATCTACAAGAATTAGTATCATATCAAAGTAGTATTTATTGGTATGAATTTCTTCGGCAAGTTAAAATTTATGGCAGAGTCAATCAATAAGAAAATGAAGCTGTGTGTGTAACCAAAAATTTTAAGTGTGGGCCGTGCCTGTTTCCATTTTATATGAACCTCAGTAAGTATTTTATTTCTCTGTAGTGTTTTGGAGAAAATATAGACATGGTTTTTGAGAAAATATGGGGCACACATAAACAGTTGAAATGTCCCTGGTTTTTTAGTGCCTCACATTGTAATCTCAGGACACCCCAACCCAATTCAAATTACTGAAAAACCTCATTGTGGTAAATTTCTGTTTCAAAGTTGAATCGCCTGAAGTCTCATATTGGCACGCTGTACCTATAACAAATGCTTGCAATTATCACAAATTGCCATATTGAGAGGTTATGAGGTTACTTGCTATTTCACAAGTGAAATTAAGCTGTGATTCAATCATCCGCTGCGTACATGCTCCTGATTTTTCTCTCTGATTAAAAGTATTACAAAGTATTTCTTTCAATATTATTTTACTTTAGCACATATGCATCAGGCTGATTTCTTAAAAAATAGTGCAAAACTAAAATATCATACACAATAATTTATTTATTAGACATGTATATATAAAGGGGAATTCTGAAGCAGCATTCAAAGATAGCTGAATTTAAGGTAGTGGTACTTTTTATTGGGGGCTTTGAACCATTTAAAATATAACATGGATACATGGAACAGACTGACAGCTGTCAGGGAGGAGGGAAGAGTGGGGGACTGGATGAAAGAAGGTGAAGGGATCAGCCAAAGAGCATGTGTATAACCCATAGACACAGGCAAAAGCGTGGCAATGGTCAGAGGGGAGGGAGGGTTGGGGCTGGAAGAAGCGGGGCAAAAGGGGAGAAAATAGGGTGATCTGCAACAGCGCCGACAATAAAAATTGAGAAAAAGAATAAAAAATATGTATAAGTGAAATGTAAATCAAACATGGATCGAAAATCAGAAGCAGCTTTGTTGAAACCTAGAGTTTTATAGAACACAATTTGAAAATTATTATGTAGGGGAAAGAGTATAATTTGACCTTTAAATCTGGCCAGTGGTCTTTGTCTCCTTCATTTCTTTGGCAGTGCATAGCTCTAAAAAAAATTCACAAATGTCATTGAGGGAATATAATATTTAGAAAGAAAAAAGCAGGGACTAAGGGGCAGAGAGCATGTGCATTGTGTAGCCCTTGAAGCAACCACTTCAACTTGATAGAATGGATTCTCAGCTGCCCCCACCACACATCAAGATCACTTCTGGACTTTATAAAAACAAAGCACCAGAAACCATCCGACACCTTCTAAGTCAGAATTTTTGTAATGGGAACACAGACGTCTGTATTGTTTTTTAAACTGCATGGATGGGTTGGATGAGCCAGAATTGGGAAGCAATGGCAATTAGATAAATAGTTTTTAAAGCACTGTTACCTCTATCATATTTTAGTTTCAAAAATTAAAAAATCGATGAGTATATGGACGTTGAGTGATTAAAAAATAAAGTTTGATATAAAGGGGTGGATTACATTAACAAAGCTTAAGAAAGGTTAAGTGGATTTTCTGAGAACCAAACCAAAATTTGCACATGAGTGTCAAACACACTATCTTATGCTCTTTCATCAAAAAGTTTCTCATAATGGTTTTGTATGAACAGGGTATGAATGATGCCTGTCATTGTTGGATCTGAAGATTGTGGTCCAAAGAAATTTGGGTGAAAACTCAGTATATTCTCCCAAGGATGTGTCCTCCAGTAGTATGATCCTTATAATGTTCCCCATTCTTGATATGGGACTTCAGGTTACCCTGACATTATAATGTGTCCATTGTCCACACGCAATAGGAAATACCAACCAGCAAGATATGAGAGACATATTAGAAGTGAATGAATTACATAGGTGTTGAAGTCACCCAAACCATCCAGCCCAGTAAGTTTGGTCAACACTACGTCCCCTTTGTACTTTCACTAAATAGGAGTCTTTGATTGGCCCTTTCAGTATGTCCCAGGTAGTTTTCTCTTTCTCATCCAAATCCATTTCTCATCTTTATCCACTGTACTGTCTCTCCTGAAAGACTAGCCTGTATGAACTATAGTAGTGGTCAGCATTGCCCTCTGGTTTCTGTTGGCTCTGGTCAAAAAGAGAAAGGAGGTAAATTTAAGGCATTTACCTCTGAAGCTGTCTTCCTGTTGGGCTTCCTCAGCCTGGCTACATTCCTCAAGCAGAGATCACTGCTCCTTCTCCCTAGGTGATCCTATCTATAGGTGCTCTCCCTCCCGACTCACGGAAATTAATCCCACGTATTTCCCCGCATGCATGCCCAACTGCTACCGCTGTAATGATCCCAAGTCCCCATCCACTATCCCTTGATTCCCCACACCTTGCCTGCTCAATTGCAAACGGTCCCTTTATTAAAGCTTCCTGGAATTGTCATCATCAAATGCGTTGTTTCCTGTTAAAGGAGACATTGAGTGATAGCCTGCGGCCACAGTGTGATGGTAGCGGTAGAAGCGTGCTCGGGCACACGCTTCCGACAAAATTTAAATTGAACAGTGATAGGACACATTAAGATCAAAGAGAGAGAAATATCAAAATTTAGTACAAGCTTGGTAGAAGCGCTAGTAACTTTGGACATTAAGATTTAACTTCAAGTCAGAATTTTTAGTGTATGTGAAAAAAATGAAAAGAATCCCAGTGAATTCTCCTTGAGGACTAGCATTGTGCTTGTTTCTGGAAAAAACCTCTCTCGAGGAGTGGAAAAGGAGGCAAATTCCAAAATAAATGAGTCTAGCAATTAAGAACACAATATAAAGAACTTGTTCCAGATTGATTTCTAACACACTATTTACATCTGTTACTTGTTCATTGTTTGAATGGACCTAACTTTTTGTTGAATTAGGCAAAAAGGCAACATTTGTTTCTATTAAGAGTAATAAGAGAAATGAGAAATGCATTTTGCCAACCTTTCAATTTTCTAGTCCATCTGTGTTTCGAATTTGCTTCAGAATTTTTTATCTGTTAATATACAAAAGGGGAAACATTTCTGGATTGACCGAGGCACAGACTGACCAATAGCATACAGATATTGTGAATATAAAATAATTATTAGAAACTATTTTTATGAGTTATATATAAATAAATAAGAAACATATGGACTGCATTTCCCTGGAAATACACTCGGGTTTTAAAATTAAAAAGAAAAAATAACCATCTTGGCAAAATGCTGACCAGAGTTTGCCAAACCCCAACAGTTGGAAAAATAGCTTGAAACATTTGAGGAACCCAAACACGGATGGGTTTGCCCTAGTTAGAAGGCCTTTTACGGTCAGATGAATGTGGGTAAGAGTGGAGGAGGTAGGGTGGAAAAACAAATCATGAACAACACATGGTTTGGCATTTTTCCAGCACATTTAACGGAAACTCAGATTAAAACATCGCACAGAATGTACCTGACTCAAATGTTCACACCAAACAAGACCGAGAACTCCTTGGGTAGTTGACCCAATTTGAAATTGTAAGTTTCAACAGCTTAGGGTATCCACACTGCCTGACATCCTACCCTTTCGAACGTAAATTCTGGGCTTAATGACCAAGATTTTGAAAAGTTCAGAAAATAGTAAAGAATGACCCCATGAATAGGAGCTGTGGGAGCGAGGAAGTATTAAGAGAGTGGGTGACGATATCTGAAGGGGAATACGAAGTAATTAAAAATTATGTCAGTCGAGAAGAAATCGTGATATGCTTAAGGCAATTCAAAAATCTGAAATAAGCACTACTAGGTACACGAATATTTGCCACCCAGAAACATAAAAGAGATAAGCAGTGGTTCCTAGTGACAAATTGAAAAACTACTGCAGAAAGTGAGCAGGAAACTGAGGCTTTGGAGAAATGCTAAGAACAGTAAAAACTTACTCATTTAACAACTATTTACACTCTGAATAAGATCCAAATAGATGACATACATAATCAATTTGTGCAAAAGTTGGGATTCAAAGAGTACAATAAACTGCCCATCTCATGTATAACTCATTTTCTTTATCAAAGAGGATAATTTTCACACTTAGGCAATTTATTTAGTTAAAATTGAAGCCTTGAGTTAGTGAAAAAAATTGCAATGGATGTTAACTTTTCAATATGTTACAGTATCCGGTCCTGGTGAATTGTATTGTAGTGACCTGAACAAAATTTCAGAGGACAAGCCAAGTCCCCATAAGTGATCTGTGGTAACTCCTGGCAAACAGGAGAACTAATAAACGTGACATGTATTATTTTTATTTTCAAAGTGGTTGAGAGTGCAGGTTTCAACTATGATTGGGTGGCAAATGTATGTGGAGTACTTGTAATACATTAAAATACTAATTTAAGATTATTTCATATTATGAGGAATTTGAGGATTTAACTTCAATTGGACTTCTTGCAAGTTTTTTTATGACAATCTGGAAAACTGTGTAGGAAGTGGCTGTAACTAGATAATGTCTCAGATTTATGATTCTGGGAGGGCGTTAAAAAAAGAACAGATGTGAAAAAGATGTAAAATTGTGATTAATAGAGAGAGTAAACTAAGATGGGATAATTCAAATAAATAAATTTTAATGAGCAAAAAATAAAACAATCCTTTCCCAAATCTATGTCTTTATACCTATGAAATATTTGAGACTCTACATTAGCCCCTTTCCTTTCTTAACCATGATTTTTTATATGAATATTCAAGGCATCGTGAATGTAAATCAAGATTAGGATGAGGTAAACTGTGCAGTGGTACTGACCCCAAGATTGGGAAATGACATGGTCATAGAGGTTGAAATATGTTAATGATGACATTATTTTAAAAATTAACTGTAGAATTCAAGCTCCACAGAAAGTCAAATATAGCAGAAGTATGGCTCATCGACTGAGACATCAACATCTGCTTACTCAGCAGAACTGAGGTGAGAACCTACTGCATGTTAGAACCTATCCTACCCACGAGAGCACTGTAACGGGCAGTTTTGTGTGTCAGCTGAACTAGGCTATAATCCCCAGTCATTAGATCAAACAATGATCTAGGAGTTTCTGTGAAGGTATTTTGTAGATGTGATTAAAGTCAGTTGAACTAAGTAAAGGAGATTATTCTTAATAATCTGGGTGGGTCTGATCTAATCAGCTAAAAGGCCTTAATGGTAGAACTGAGACATTCCTGAAAAATAAATCCTGCCTGTGGACTATAGCTTCGAATTGTTCGTGAGAGAGTTCCAGTCTACCCTTTCTGAAAGGCTGCCTTCCGGATTTCGAACTGACAAAGCCAATCCCTACAATTGCATAGGCTAGTTCCTTGCAATAAATATTCATAGATTTTGTTACTACTGTAACAAATAAGTAAATATATGGAAGTGAGTATGAAATTGGGTAATGGGTAGAAGGTGGAAGAATTTTGAGACACCCAATAGGAAAAGTCTAAATTGCCTTAAATCAACTGCTGGTAGAAAAATATAGATGTTAAAGGCATTTCTGGTAAAGTTCAGAATGAAATTAGAAATGTCATTGGAAACTTATGGAGGGGCAATTCTTGTTATATAATGGCAGTAAATTGAGCTGAATCATACCCAATAGTTGTGTGGAAAGCAGAGTTTGTAAGCTATTAACTTGGATTTTTAGCTGAGGAGATTTCAAGCAAAGTGTTGAGATGCACTTTTTTTCCTTTTCCTTATAATAAAATATGAGTTAATTGAGGAAAGAACTATTTAAAAAAAGGAACCAACAGTGGAAACTTTCTCAGCCTATCCAGATTGCAAAAAAAAAACAAAAAAGGCTAAATTTTAGAGATTCATTATAAGGAAAATATGTTCTGGACAGAAGGCCAAATGGACAACAGTTTGCTAGTACTGAAGGGATAGGTGTGTGACTCACGGATCTCCTCAGCCATTTCAGCAGTAGGTAGGAATAGAGGTGGAATCACACAGGAAAGGTCTCTGGGGACACGCCTGTCTAATGAAGTGAACCCCCATGACATACACAACACTTTTTAAAGAATTTATTTCAGCAAAAAATGGTCAGCTTGCATTGAAAGTGAAAAAGATAGGAGAAAACAAAAGAAGGTTCTCAGACTCCCAAACTTCTAGAAGCAGGGGACAGGTCAATAAAACCTCTCAGCTGCCCAGAGTGTGAGGCAGAGAGATCTGATCAGATCACTGGAGGAGGAGTCTGCCTGAAGCAACTGTAAATAAGCTAGTGTGACAGATGTCCCTACCCTTGGGCAGAGATGCAACAGGGGGAGGGGCAGATCTGCCAGCCTAGGACGGGGTTGGCTAAAAAGGTGGATGCCTCTGGAGCACATGGAATTATGGGCCAGGAGATTTAAACAGAAGAAGGGCAGAGACTCCCTCTCCTTGTCTTCCCCAGGGAGATGCCTGGGTGATTGTGCTACAGCCACCTGCATTTCCCAAAGATAAGTATTCTTAAATGGGGAAAGGAACCCTGGGTGCAGCCTAAGACTGGTCTGGCCTGGCAGAGAGTGGCAGGGTCATTTTTCTACCCCTTGCAGAGGGGGCAGGGTCTGAGGCAGAAGCCTGTTATTCTTCCCAAATTGTGTAGCTTTTGTATCTTACGTTGTTTTAGTTTGTAAACTGATCTTATAGAAATAAGGTAATTAAAAACTAGCAAGGGAAATGATAGGGGAACCTAAGAGTTAGAGATTTTAGTCTTAATAGGCCTAAGTGGTTAGAGCTAGAGCTCAAGAGTTAAGATTTCAGCCTTAATTGATAGGCTTAAGTGACTAACACACGTGGAAAGTTGTTCCAAAATTGTGTAGCTTTTGAACAAAGACTCCTTCCTTCTTTCACCAAACTGCTGCCTCTGGAATTTTGCCTAGAGGGTGGCAGCAGGCAGCAGGACCCCACTTGCTCTTCTGTAACAGGTGTAGAGGCTGGAACAGTGGTTCTAGAGACTGGAACCACAGGTCCAGAGAGTGGAGGCACAAAGGCCAGAGCCTCTAATCCACAGAGGATGATTCCCAGGCCCTGAAACCTAATGGAATTTGCCCACAGGATTTCAAATTTGCATGAAACTAGTGATTTCTCTCTCCCCTCCATTGTCTCCTTTTGGGATGGGAATTTCTGTAACTGTCATGCTATGTCTATCCCACCATTATATTGTTTGAAGGGGTAACTTGTTTTCTAGTCTTGAGACCCATGGATGAAAACATGTTGTCACTTCAGGATGGAGCATACCCAGAGTCACATCTATTTTTTTTTTAGATGAATTAGGTAATGAGATTTGGAAATTTTAATCTCATGATATTTAAATGAGATTTTGGACTTGCGCTGATGCCGTAATGTGTTGAGACTTTTGGAAATGATGGGGTGCTGTGAGTGTATTTTGTGCGTGATATAGACATGAACTGAATAGTGGTCCCCAAGGATACCAGAGCCTAAGCCCTAGAGACTGAATATTATCTTATTTAGGAAAAAAAAAATATATTTGCAGGTGTAATTATATTGAGGGTCTCGAGATGAAGAGATTATCCTTTATTATCTAAATCCCATCACACACACCCTTCCCAGAGGGAGAGGGCATTTTGGAACAAGCAGAAGGCAAGGTAACTAAGAAGGCAAGGTATTGGAGTGACGCAGCTACAAGGCAAGAAATGCCGACAACTGCCAGAAGCTAGGAGAGACAATGAACAGATCATCTCCTACAGCACCCAGAAGAAGCACAGCCACACTGGCACATTGGTTTTGGCCTAGAGATACTAATTTTGGACTTTTGGCTTTCAAAACGGTGGGAAAACCAGTTCAGTTGATTTAAGCTATGAAGTTTGCAATCATTTTTTCTTTAAAAATGCCACAGGAAACTAATATAGGTAGAGAGAAGAGAATGAGGATTCTTCCACGAGATTATCACAGTGTTATGGGAGCTGGAGAGATGTTAAGAGTAATTACAACCCCTTGCAATAACAGTGTATCTGCATAAGAAATGTCCAACCCTGTAGTTTATTGGAGCCAAACTGACGACATATGCTAGTAGCGAGATCTAAAATGCTCTGGAGAATAACAACTTGCAGTTTCTTTTATGCTCTTAAAATTAAGGAGAGAATGTACAAAAGATTATGGGAAGGTGGGAGAAAGTGAGGTGGGGATCAGATTACAGGGTAGGTAAGCCGATGTGCTCCCTTGAGGGTGGCCGTATTTTAGAAGGAGGGGTCTGAAAGGGGACCTTTCAAAGGCATGTTAACCTAGATGCACAACAAGAGTGGCCAGGACTGGCTTAAAAACCTTTCACTAAGGCCTGGAGCACAGCTACCCATAGTGACCTGCCCAGTTAGGAGTTTATGATTTATCATCCTTTATCACCCACCGTTAGTACCCAAAAGAAGAAAGGTCAGTTTCTTCTTGAGTCAGGGTACATATCATATATTTTTTTTTTGCTATGATTATAAGTTAAGTGCATGTTAGCTATGTGTAAATGAGTCAAGAAGGTCATTAAACTAACAAAGACCAGAAATAAAAGGTATAGGGGAAATGGAAAAGTAAAGGGGTGTTTAAAAATGGAAAGACATTCTATTTGACTGGAATATGGAATGAATGAAAGAAAGGCTAGCAATGAAGTAGTGAGGTGATCTGGGACCACATGGTTGATGGCCTTTTGTAGGGTACTAAAGAGTTTTAGATTTATTCATCTAAGACTGAGAGAATCCTTGATATTTAATGTAGTAAATCAACAGTGGTTCATGAGACAGAGAAGAGATCAGTTAAAAACAGTGGCCACACCCCGGTGAGATAATATGACAAAAGTAACAGAAAGGAGAAGATAAATTCAAGAGTTATTTTTTAGGTCAATTTCCAGGACTTTTGACCAGATAAATGTTGGGAATGAGAAAGAATCCACAGGGTTTGTTGTTTGTTGTTGTTGTTGTTGTTGTTTTCTGCAATGGATGAATCAAAGCCAATGCTATTAACTGAAAAAAAAAAAAACGATAGGGAGAATTTGTGGGCTGTTTCCACAATTCACTCATTCACCTAATAAATACTTACTGTCCACCTACCTTGTTCAGGCTCCAGGCCAGTGATGCTCAGCTTTGGGGGGTCCCAGGTCCTTAACGACGGTCAAGCGAGACAAGAAGGGTAAGGACAGAAGCAAGTCACTCAAGGAGTGTTTAATTTTTGGTGTTTATTTTTATTTATGTATTTACTTACTTATCAGTGGCTTGGCCGTGCCGGAAAGGGAGCTAACACGTGAGGAGGTGTGGTTTTGGGGGGGTGGTACATGTGGGAGTTGAGGCCTGTGAAGAGTTGTTAAAACACGGAGTAAATCTGCTGTCAATAAGAATGTCCTGTCTCCTTGAATACAGATGAAACTGGAAAACTTCTTAGGGATCGACTGACTTTGACATGTTTTGGCTTTAAGTGTAAATGACATACCATATGCATCTCCTCCTCCTATATGCATTTTTTAGACTTTATCACTCTGTAAAAATGTGCAGTGGGTTATTGACATGTACACTCCAATATGTTTACAGCTGCAAGATGAGACACTCAGCATAGCACTTCATTAAAATTTCAGGCTCAAACTTCACCTAGAAGTTTAAAAACAACTGCATTTGTAATTTACTAACTCTTATACAGGACAAACATTGGTATATTTGTATACTGCAAGGTACTTATTACACTTATATATCATCCAAACACAACTAAAAAAAAACATAACAGCTTAGGCAATAAACCAGAATATTCCTCTTTGTATCTCCACCCATGTTGCAATTGTATGAAAAGACAAAATACAATAAACAATTATTATTTTGCTTTTTTGCTTGAAAGCCAGCATTATTCTTAGCTCTTGGGCATAGTGATTCCTTTATATTAATTATCAATAAATGCCCAATGTTCTATGGGCCAATAAAGGTCATGGCCACATGCAAACACTTCATAAATTTGATGTCTCAGTTCAAAAGAAGATAAATTGGAATAATGGAGAGACTTTCCATGGCAAGAATTATGTACAGGGTGTTTGGCACCCTTCTTGCACTGTGAATGGTTCATTTCATGGGTACAAAATGGTCCTATTCTTATCCTGAGCAGAGGTTAAACTTCACCGTAACTTCTCGGAGAACACTCCACCACATTGCTAATCCGTAATTCTCCAGCAAAGCTTTTTCTAATAATTAAAGGCTTCCGAAGTACCTGGTACTATAAAAAAATGACTTCTACTCTGCCCGATATTGCTGAAACGGAAATGTTATTGTAATAGGTGTGGAAACTGGTAATTTTCTCACTTTAATAGATGAGAAAAATATTATTTGGGATATTTTAATGGATGAGGAAATTTACCTGGCAGAGTTGAGATTCAAACTAAACACGTGCGTCTTCAACCTGAAAGCCATGCTATTCCTAGCACAGTAAACTACCTCGTAAAAACACCACTTAAGATCCATAAATAATCAAAACATTTCTTTGGGGGGGTAGGTTTGACCCAGATTTAGTTCTTTGGAAAAAACATAATTTCTCTATTGCATATCTCTGGGCATTGACTTCAGTTGGCTTAAAGGGGGCACCTAAAGGAGAACATGCTCACTTTAACTAGAGATACTGCTTCTTTGGAATTCAAACCATATTTATTTATTTATTTTTAACTGAGGTATACAATTTGCCATAGTATTTAAGCAAAATGAAAACTCATAGATAAGTGAGTCACATTTATTTTTTATGTAATAGATTTTTCCTTTTCAAAATAATTTCTGCTTTTCTCATAAGCACGCAAAACTGAGGACAAGTATTTTTATCCTCTGAGCCCTTACCTTCAGCAAACTGAAAGGAACTGATTAACCAATTTATCCTCCTACTCTCCTAGATCACCCTGTCTCATGTCCTCTGTCCCCTCAAACCTCCAACATCTTCTTCTTTTCTTTTTTTAACTCTCAGCCAACAAACTTGCTTCTTGTGTAGTGGGAAAATATAACTTTCACAAGCTACCGATTTTATCTAAAATTTTTGTTTAACTCTCTTGGGTACATATGGAGAGAAAGAATGGATGGGGGGCTATATAAAAGATTGATCTTTAGCTAACATATAAAGTCACTGTGTGGTTATTAAAACTGATAAATCCAGAATTAACATTGTTAACATGCTACCTTGCAATATGGAAGTAAGTATCAAAGGAACAGCTAAACGTTTTGAAATAGTTCCTTCTGCAGACAAGAACTGATGAGTCTGGAATCATAAGCACAGTATTTTCTAACTCTAAGACTTTTCACATTTAGAAAGAATCTATATGATAAAAATACACCTGGCCTGGGCCAGTGTGGCTCAGTTGGTTGGAGCATCATCTTGCGACCGAAAGGTTGAGGGTTCCTTTCCCGATCTGGGTGCATTCAGGAGGCGACCAATCGATGCTTCTGTGTCGCATTTATGTTTCTCTGTCTCTCTTCCTTTCTCCCTCCCTCTTTCTCTAAAAAGAGAGCAATAAAAAAATGTCCTCAGGTGAGGATTAAAACAAATACAATTGACAAAATTACAAAATTAAACACTGGAATAAGATACACAAACATTATAATTGCCTGACTATTAAGGTATTCTTTGGGGTGATAACTTCATCATGTTTTCTCAACATTGTAAAATGTTCCATAATTCAAATGATTCACCAACACATCTTTATGAAGAATACATAAATTTCTACTCTGGTCAGGACAAGAGATTACTCTTGTTGACCCCTTCACTGGCCTCAACATGTAATGAGAGGGGACAAAACTATTTTCCAGGACTAAAGGACATGCTGGCTTTATCAGTAACCTTAATATGCCAAAGAACTTACTTATCAAGGAAGGTTGTCAGCACCAAAAAGGGAGTGAACTAGGGAGATGAAAGGCCCTGTTTCTTTTCTGCAAGCTAATGATCAGATCTCAGACCATGAAAACTCACCAAGGTAATAAGAATCTCCAAGGTTTTTGAGTTTTGTTTTTTTGTGGGTTTTTTTGGTTTTGTTTTGTTTTGTTTTGTTTTGGTAGACAACAAGCTGATCTTAGAAAACAGCCCATTTATAGCTCTGACTGACATCCCAGCAGAATCACCAAGAGTTGTTCTGGACAAGGACAACCCCAAGCTCCAGGGAACTGGAGCATCTAAGGGCCTCCTGAAGGGGGACAATATTGTATAAGAAGGAACAAGATGTAGAACCGGACAACTTGGAGCGATGCCAGCTCTGCCACACACTAGCTCTTTGCTTGTGCCTAAGTCATACATTATTTTCAAAACTTTAATGTGCCTATGAGCAAACTACAATTTGTATAGTGTATAAATATCCTTCTCATTAGATTATTAAAGGAGTAAAATGCACTCATCTATCCAAAGTGACTACTCTAGTGACTGTCACATAGAAGTGCTCAGTCAATATTTGGTGATTAGCTTGAATTGGTACAAAATGCAAGATCATATGCACAAGAGTGAATGACAAAGCTTTACATATGTCTCCTACATTACTGTTATTATTATTGATTCTTGACAAGGAATGTTTGAGACTAAAAGCCAAACAGAACCCAGGCAGAGAGAGCTGCACCGGCTACCAGGAGGCCACTACACCTCAAGGACCCGGGCCATAGGGTCCCAAGTATTTGTGATGTCAGGAGGCAGACAGAGCCAATGTGTGCCCTCCTGCCAGACCTCTGAGTAATTGGCAGTCCGCTGAGCAAGTGAATCATTAGAAGTCAAATGGTTGTGAGGAACCACCTGTAGTTAAAACAAGTGCCTCATTGAAGTTTTTAGAGTGTTAGAAAACCCAGGGAAAGAGTAAACCCTTTGATGCAAAAGATGTAGTCCTCGACTCTGACTTGGAGCACTTTCTAGGAATTCCCTCTTGCCACGTCTATATCTAGTCAAAGCCTCTCTTCTAAGCCTCCTCTTTGGAGGAAAGAGGGATCTGGAGCCCATATGGCACATATATGTGCTATGGCACTCGCTTCTTTGCAACATTTTGAATTACTCTAAAAAATCAAAGGGGGAGTTATTTCCTTTTAGCTTCATGCATGACTCTTCCTAGAAAGCCCTGTCTCACCTACTTAGCCTGAGGTCTGGTCCATGCAAACACACTCAAACTTGAATTCAGTTTCCTAAACCAAAACATCATCACCATCCACAAAACCTGTTCATTTTCTCTTCCCCTTCAGCTTTGTCTGGGAAATTTGCTCTTTTTTAACATTAAAGTTAAATCCAACCTGGACATTGCCACGCATCACCTGACAACTTTCTGCCTCTTCTCTCTCCACTGTTAAAGCCCCACAAGCTCACTGGTTCTCGTCATCCCTCTAACTGGGCCTAAATCGACCTCTGCTTTCTCTAATTTTTTTTTTTCTATATTTACATTTACATTTCACTGCAAAGCCTCCTGGGCTCTGTAGAACTTCCCTTTCTTTCCTCTCCTCTCTATGCTCTCAGTGACATTAGTCTGCCACTTTCCCAGTGTGTTTTTCTCACGGTTACGCTGAGGTTGTAGGTGTCTGGAAGGCTGTGGAGATGAAAGATGAGATGTCATTCTCCTCACATTACATGACACCAAGGGTACATGTTATGCATATTACTCATCATTGTTAACCTTGCCATTGTTAACCTTGATCACCTGGCAGGGTAGTGTTCGTGGAATTTCTCCACTCCAAAGGTGTCTTCCCCCTTTCCAAATTCCATTCGTTGGAGGCACTCAATGCAATCCATACTCAAAGGATAAAGACCTAAGCTTCATCTCCTTAAGGGAGAAAGTATTGACATCTTATGTGGAAATCTATGTCAAAACTTGTCCCATTGTATTCATTTATTCAATAATATATTATTTATACTGGTACATACTCTTGGGTAATTATTTTATGTTTTGGGTTATAATCTAATATGTTATTTATAGTGTTGCTGAAATTGTCCCATCTTTGGCCACTGAGAGCTCTTGTAGGTTGGTTCTCATGTTAAAGTTCATAACAATCTCCCTTGTTTTATTATTTTAGATAAATGTTTTAACAAAAAGCACACAAAAGGTTTTCTTCGATGTTGAAATTCAAAATATTAATCAACATGTCATATCGACCTCATATTCATTACTTTACCTTGTATCCCATTCCTCTCCTTTTTGCTGACCTGCCTTCTTGCTAATTTTTATCTTCTCACATTTTCTATATAAGGGCCTGTTGGTGGATGGTAAAATTTCTTAGTATTGGAGATTTTTAAAAATATCTTTTTCTAAGAAAAATCTCATTCTGGAAAATAATATAAAAGGAATAAAGCTCTAGGCTTACAAGTATTTTCCCACAGTCTTTTAAAACTATTAATGCACTATTTTCTGTTACATATTTTTTTGCTGACAAAAACATTTACAAAATGTTTATCTGGGTTTGCCCCACTCTGGTGACCATTACAGTAAACTTCATGTTAGAAATCCTTTATGTTAGAAAGTTTTGGTCTAATTAGTTTAAGTAGAAATGATTTCTATTAATTCACTTTGGTTCTCAGAGTAATCTTTTGATCTGGTCAGTTCTGAAAGTGTGTCCAACGTCATTTTCTCTTCCTAGACTCGTTTTCTGCCATTCTCTCTGTTCCCTCGTCTGTGGGACCCTTCCTGATTAACGCCCATATCTCTTACCTGCTCTTCCATTTTGTTTCACTGTGATGCTGCTATGGTCTGCATTACTGTGTGCCCCCCAATTCATATGTCGAAGCCCCAATGCCCAGTGTCATGATATTAGGAGATGGGGGTCTTTGGGAGGTGATTAGAGCATGAGGATAGAGCCCTAATAAATGGGATGTGCCCTTGTAAAAGATACCTCACAGAGCTTCCTAGCCCCTTCCATCATACGAGGATGCAACAGAAAGCTGATGATCCAGAAGACTGCCCTTTTTCAACTATGATGGCACCCTGATCTTGGGTGCCAGCCTCCAGAACTGTGAGAAATAAATGTTTGGTGTTTATAAGCCACCCAGTTTATGGTCTTCTGTCATAGTAGGCCAAGCGTACTAAGGCAGATGCACTCCAGATAAATGCTTCAGTGCTTTCTTCCAAC
The DNA here is from genome assembly GCA_004026545.1 of Mormoops blainvillei. Lineage (NCBI taxonomy): Eukaryota > Metazoa > Chordata > Mammalia > Chiroptera > Mormoopidae > Mormoops > Mormoops blainvillei. The sequence goes on from PVJD01001064.1 coordinate 145,602, forward strand.
TTGCTGCCTTCAATGGTATGCAGTTTATTGGGCATGGTGTCTACATTATTTTCTGAATATTATGATGTTCTGACATCTTAAAATACCTTTCTGGCTGGAGAGAGACTGCACCTCCCAGGGCTAGCCAATTCTTAGAGAGAGGAAGAGATTCAGCTGGGGAGCACGCCTTTGACACACACACTCCAGCCCAAGCCTTGCCTCCTCTATCTGGCCTGTGCACCACAGATGACAATATTCCTCTGCCTTACTCATTCCAGGGCCAGGTACCAGGCACCTATGGGGGACACCTGCATCCCTAAGTCTACAAAAATTATTCAGAGTTGACAATCCTAAACTGTTTATCCTGTACTGCCTTGCCTCTTTACTGTGCAAACCCCAATAAAAGCCACGGCCCAAGCACTCCCTTGCTTCTGTTTCTGCTCCCTGACTAACACCCAGGATTCCCTCTGTGGTCCTGTGATGTTAGCTGTCATTTCTAGGGGACCTGAGAGTGAATCAAACTTTTTTTTCAGTGGCATTGATCTTTCTGTGACATCACTCAGCCACCTCTATAAATTAAGACCAGCACAGAACAATGGAATTAATTAAAATAAATATATATTTTAAAAATAAATTTTAATATTTGTATTTGCTCTTTTCTAAAAAATATTTTGCCTGCATGTAAAAGACTAATACTATTACTAAATGAGTAAATAAATATTTCTTTGTCTGAGTTCTCTTTTTTATTATGGTAAATATCAATGGGCATGAGCACATATTGAGGGCCCCACATAAGGTTTTTGGCATCACCAATAATTTTGAAGGGGTAAAATAACCCTAAAGTATTTGAGATTCACTGCTGTGTGGAGGATGAAAGTTTATTTTTACTGTTGCAGCAGAAACATGAAGAAAAAGTATAAAGTATTCTGCCTTACGTAGACGTCAAAAAAATATTGACAACCCACACATTTAAAAATATCATGCTAGTACAAAGTATTTGTGGACATTTTTGAAAGAAAAAAATAATTTAACCATGTCTTATATTCTCTTTAATGGAATGTCAATAAACATTAATGGAGTTCTTATTCAAGTCCCTTAATGTTGGGAAATGACAGAACAGAAAAACAAGTGAGTCTTAATCCCAAAATATGCTACATTGCCACAAAAGTAGATGAGTCAGTTTGTCCTTGGCCTCCTTAAATCCTCATGTTTGCTTACCCATCTCATGGATGAATGAATATTTTGGAAGGTATTTTCTTTATTGAACATGTTATTTCTCCTCCATGAGCTTCTTTTCAAAGGAACATTTCTGGAGCAATGAGTCAAATAATGCATGTGTTGACTTCCAATGTGTCAAAAAAAAAAATTCCTCTGGAAGTTTCAAACCAACAGTTACTCCAGGAAGCGTAGTCCAACTGCCTCCTCTTGCCTTCAGCACTTAGAGCTTTGTAGAAATGTTTGCACTCTTGACTTTCTCTTCAACCTAATTTTAATGGAAATTCACAGTCGGTGCTCTTGTGCATAATACCACATTTCATCATCTTGAAGTTCTTCCAAATCTGTATCTGTTTGGTGAGGAAACTCTGCATTGCATGAACCATTTGGAGTAACCGTTCCATTTCCCTCCTTTCCTTAGACCTCTGGGCGGTGTAAGTGAAATTGTTCACCTGGTAGATATGAGCCATGACTGAGTCCCCTTTTGAAATGTACAAGATATCTAATTTATTTTCTGCCTTAAAATACAGCTGTCATACACTTATTTACATTCTCTTTAGTTCTCCCACCAACAAAATAGTTACCTCCAGTGAAGAAACATCCCTTTGAAAGAAGGAAGCAAACAAAAGCTTTAGCTTTATGGGGCTTTGTTTTTGCTTTTTGGCTCAACACAACAGGTATTTATTCTCTCATTATCTTGGAGACCAAAAGCCCAAAAGCAAAGTGTCAGTAAGGTCACAGTCCCTCTGAGCTTGCCAGGGAAGAATGCTTGCTTGTCTCTTAGCTTCTGGCAGCCGCCAGCAATCCTTGGCCTTCCTTGGGGTAAAGCTGCTGCAAGGCTCCGACCGCCACCCTCACGTGGCCATCTTCGTCCTGCGAGAGTGTGTCTCTATCTGTGTCTTGTAAGGTCACCCGCCAGTCATCGAATTCGGGGCCCACCCTAATGCCGTATGACCTCATCTTAACTAATTATGTCTGCAACAACCCTCTTTCCAAATAAGGTCACATTCCGTGGTTTCGAACAGTGTCTTTTAAAGAAACAAAGAATCGTGGTTTTAGTTTTTGCCTAACCTCTTTGCCTTAGCCACTTGCTACGTGATAATGAGTTTTCAAAAGAAAACAAACAAAGCCCAGAACGAGAAATGCCAGGCGACTGCATAGGCTAACCACATTTCGAATTATGAATTGCTGTGTGCGACACATCCAAGTTCTTCAGGAACCACCCCAGGATCAGAAATAGGAATATCGTAGTCACTATATTACATCATTTGGTAGGAAAGATAAGAGTTATTATCTTCCCACAAGAACCAGCAAGCACTATCATATTGTCACCACTTGAATTCTCTTCCAGACATGGGCTTCTAGAATGCAAAAGTTTCTATAAAACTGAGTTATAGTCATGATTACTTTCACAAGCTCGACTTCTTTCTCTTTTTCTTCAACTCAGACTATGATCATAAAAAAAAAAAAGAAATATTTTTGGCTTTGTCTCTCCTTACCTGAAACTTCTGAGATTAAAGGAAATTGATTTCATCGAAATTAATTTAAGCAAATTTATGTTGAGGGACAAGAAGTTCTGATGTTGTGCTGGATGCTGGGGGCATGTGCAGATGGGAGCGGTCGTCCCCATGCTCTGTGATGGCAGTGGGGAGAAAAAGACACGCAGACAAATGACTTTAATTCTACCAGGGAGTGTGAACACAAAAGGACATGGATGGGACCAATAAAGCGGTTTTTAACATTCCCCTTGACATGTACATAGATGTCAGAGGTGATACGATCATTAGAAAGTACATCCCTCTCAACCCTTTTGGAGTTTCTACTTCCCATCAGCCTTGCCTCCAAATTTAGCACCTGGAATGCCTTAACTATCTTCATTCTTCACAGCCATAGTGATTTTCTTTCAACACCTCCTATCAGAACAAACTTTTTGACACGCTCTTTTAGCCAAAACGTAAACAGACACGAAAAAATTCAACCTAAACCCTCGGCAGCTGGCGTGGAGTCATTGTCTTCACCGTGATCACCATCATCGTTGTCATAGTAACATACTTACTATTTATTTTCTATGCACCAGGCACTTCACACATATTTCAACTGTTCATCTTAATTAAAACTCTGCTGGGTTTGGGAGGTCAACTCCACTAACCTGATTAGTAAGATGTGTGTTACAATCGTCACACTTTTGCCGATGAGGAAATAGATGCGCAGAGGGTCTGCATGACTTCCCCAGGATCGGAGATGTACCTGGGCTGGAATATAAACGTGGGTGTTTGGGCCGGTTGTTGTTGTTCTTGGAGGTGCGTGGCCAACCAGACAGAAAGTTAGCACAACGTGCACTGCCTGCTACTCCCATGCGTCCCAGCAGGGTGGGGGGTTTTGTTATGATGTTCAGCTCTCGCAGTTTGCTCTAGCTGCCAAGCGTTATGTGATCAGACTCTCTCTGCACTGCAGGGTTGGGCGCAGAGAGGAGGCAGGTGAGCCACACGTTTCTTCAGAGTATACGCTGGAGGGGTGTTAAGTGTCCTTATGTTCCAGAATTTCACACATTTGCAGTACTTAGTAAGATTAAACAAACTTGGAATGACAGAAGCACAGTGGATGTCTCAGTTTTAACCAATCAAAAATGTAAAAATCTGTAATTAGTGTATCAATCCAGGGAAAAGGTGTTGACAGTTTTGATATAGACTAGCAGTATGAGACATGAACAGGTGAGTGACATAGGACAGAATAACAGAAAATACAATAATAGAATAAATGGCATGTATTTATTAGTTACTCGAGATAACAGTTTTCAGGAACAATGTACGATATAAGCTTGATAGCTAATTTCAGGCCAACATATTATCGATGAGTATTTATTCTTATAAACTTTGATTTAAAAATTATTTAGACTGTCTCCCATATGCAAAGCACTGAGCTGCAGACTAGATGTAACACGGCAAGCAAAACAGATGTGTTCATCCAAATTCTGTCTATTTCAGGTGACAAAATTCCTAATAAAGTAGCATAAACAAAAATAAGGATTTTATTGACATTGCTGGACTCGGGAGTTCTTAATCCTCTCTGTTTTTTCTTTTTTGGTAAAGATTTTTATTTTTAGAGAGAGGGAAGGAAGAGAGAAGGAGAGAGAGAGAGAGAAAGAAACATCAACGTATGAGAGAAGCATTGATCAGTTGCCTCTTGCACTCGCCTAACTGGGGACCAGGACTGCCACCCACGCCTGGGAGGAGGGGTCAGGAAGGGGATCAGCTTTATTTAAACACATGGATTGGGTTTCCCTGAAAAGACGCGGCTTTATTATCGGAGAAAGAATGCTTAAGAAGGGTGACAGGCAAATATCAATAAACTTTAAAAATAATTAATCTACATGTTTTGCCTTCTGTTTGTCAGTCACCAAGGTGGAAAGTGAAGTCACAATGGTGACAAAGACAAGCATAGTTCTGTTCCCAGGGAGCATTCATTCTGGTGGGGAGGGCAGACATAAAAGAAAGAGAGAGGAAGGAGAAAAGGAAAGAGTGTGGAAAGAAGGAAGAGAGGGAGGCCAAGAATAATTCTGAAACATTATTTAGAGAATGCAAAAAGTTTACTTGTGTAGGAGGGACCTAACCATTAGACTGGTCAACGGTCAACAATCAAAACAAAAACAAGGTTTATGATGGAGAGGGAGGAGGGAAGCAAAAAAACACGTCATAGTCTCAAGACATTGTTTTGCTGGGGAGGATAAATTGTTTGGCTGGAAGCTAGTAAAGAGCCCATTTGGGATAGTTTGCCCTGTAATCCTCTGACTACCAGCATTTTTTTAAAAGTTCTTTTTGGACTCTCTGAAAATTCTGGAGACTTTAGCTGTGTGATATATGCGACAGGCTTTCTTTGTGTCATACTGACACGTTCCCTCTGTTAATGCCTCTCCCTTCTGCACCACTTCCCTCATTTGATTTTTATTTTCGAAAGACATCTCATAAGCAGATAGATGAATAAAATAATGACCTATCTGCTTTGGCACAAATAAGGATCTGAGATGTGTTAAAAACAAGCTAAAGATTATATAGTTAATTGTGTTCAGTAATTTACAACCAACTATTGGAAATTAATTCAAAAGTCATGAGTTAAAAGAATTCTTTCAGACCTCATTCAGCAATCGCCTAAAATATTTGGGCCCAAACTGATGTGCACCATTGAGAGTCTGATCGATTACCTCTGTGGGCAGATTCTGTGAGGGAGGATTCCTTTTGAGGATGGTTTTGAACATCGGCTTGAGATTCATGAGTGATAGAACCACAACCCCATGCTTTCCTACCTGCCTCTGTTCTCGAAAGATTTTGAAGCAAGCCCCTGCCCTTCCTATCTCATACCTGAAGGAAATGGGGAATCTTGTTTCATCACTAACATAGGGTGTCAATGGGTTGGAAGAGTTTCCTGAAATGAGAAAAAGAGAGACACAAAATCAATAATCTGGATTGAGGGCAGAACAGAAGAACATATGGGCCAGGATTAGTTCCTTGAACTGTAAATCAATCAAACCCCACTTCCTACTTGCTTCCTGCTGCCGCAAGCTGTTCTGCCCATGTCTTCAAAGATCGGAAGTGGTAACCTTGTTGGGACACTGGGGCACGTTAGCTAGTGGTACAAGGGGAGATTTCAGGTCTGGCCAGCTGACAAGGGAGAAGGGGTCAGGAGTTCATTCTGATTGTCACACAAGGGTTCCTTCCTGAGATTTAGCATCTAATCTTCATTCATTGAGCCAGTAAGGTGGCCTTCTTGTTTCCTGTTTCCAATATGATTCACGGGTTGGGAAGAGGGGTACAGGAAGAGTGACATCTCCTAAATAGAAGTAAGAACTGCAATGCCTTTACCCGGAACCTCTGTTCTCATGGAGGATCGTAACTTGAACGACTGCTTTTCTACCTGCTAGGACCTGACGAGGACGGTGTGTGTTAGAAAGGTATGAGAGTCCACAGGCAGTCATGAATAAAAGGACACTATGTGTCTTTCTTAAACCATGCAAGCAGCTTGCAGTAATCCCAGCATCGTGGGTAGGAGGTAACCGTATTGATTAGGCAGCTACTGTTTCTATTTTCTTACTGGCCAGGGTGAGTGAGGCAGTAACCAGTGATGTTAACTTCACCAATCAGAATGAGGGCGCTACAGTTCGCCAGGAGAGATCGGATAGTTTCCAGGAAGACTGTGGCCCTCCAAAGTTAAAAAGCTAATTGCAGGGCTGCGGGAGAGCTCTTACCTGCTACAGTTACAACGGCAACTACTAGTCATTCAGTAATCTGAAATCTTCCCATGAATTTGCCATCCTGTAGGAAAAAATAAAAACCTCAAATGTTTCAAATTACTCTGGGCTGGGAATTCCTGATTTTCCATGTGTTTCCAGTAAGGTTTGATTTTGAGATGATTTCCGGAAAATAGGGGAAAAAGCAGAACTTGGGTAACTCATAAAAGCAAGTAATACGCGCATAACTGTGTAAGAAAAGCTAAAACAACATTTCGCAGCTGGTCAGTGTAAAACTGACTTGTTGGTTTTGCTTTACCGATAGCACCTGTATGTGTTAAAAAATACACATGTACCTTATTTTAGACAGTAGAAAATTCCCATGTATATGAAAAATGAAAATGCAGCTTTTCCAAAAATTTATTTTCTTACAACATGAAGTAAAACGGATTCCGAAGCATGTGTTATCCATCACCACAGATAGACCCTTCTGTAATATGTCCTAAGCAGATAGCAGGGAAAATGTTCTGAGTTGTCTCAGGAGTGCAGGAAATGCCCCTGAAAAAATAAAATCTCCACACTGCAGGTCCCAAGAAAATTTTCTTTGCAAGGGGCAAGGTGAGCTTGGTAAAATCCCCTCTCCCGTCTCCTCAGCTTTGATTAACACTTTCTATCCACTAGTCAGTCCAGTGCGCAGAGGAAACAGAGTTCAGGTGAGTGCGTGTGTGAGTACGTGCACGCTAACATGCCTTGTGTGTCTCATGTGTGCAAGATGGCGCATGTGCACCGACGCGTCAAGACGCACGTGAGACCACTGTGGAACCTGAGAGGAGACAGAGGGGGAGATACAGAGCTGGAAGAGGAGACGGGGACTGTTCAGATATATTTCTATCCTCTAAAAATGTAGGATTCCTATCACGGCTTGCATAGTTAATCCATCCCTTTCTCTATTACCCAAGTGTTATCTTAGGCTTCGTTATGTTTTCTGGTAAGAACATTTAACATGAAACCTACCCTCAGTAGTGTTTGAAGTGTAAAATACAGCATTGTTAGCTGCGGGCATGAAGTTGTACAGAAGATCTCTACAAGTTATTCTTCTGACAAAACTGAAACTTTATACTTATTGAATAGCAACTCCCCATTTTCCTTCCCCTCGCCCCTGGCAACCATCATTCTATTCTCTGCTTCTGTGAGTTTGACTATTTTATGTGAGCTGACATGGCGAACCTGAAAAATATTATGCTTCATGAAATATAAGCCAGTGGCAGAAGAACAAATACTGCATGATTGCATTTATACGAGGTACCTAAAATAACCTTTGGATTTGAAGAAAGTCTTCTGAAAGTTAGAATTTGCAAAGCTAAGTGACACCGGAGGAAAAGGCTGGCCCAAGATCTCTCCGGTAGCATACATGGCTCGAGTAGCAGTGGAGAATTCGACTCCCAGCATCCGACGTCCTGCCACTAAGATGATGTTAAGGAAGCTCAGAATACTGCAACACCCAGGGTAGGGATCTTGATGTGAGAAGGAGACACTACTACAGAGTTAAGAGACTGCAATTCTCCTACCTGGGAGGTAAGAAGCAGGTGTTTGTTTGGAGGAAAACATTTTATTGTCAGTTCCTCACTCTTACCGTTAAAATCTAAGATGGGAGAGAGGAAGGAAATGACACTTTGATAAATGGAAATCTGAGAAAATACAACTCACAACGATGCACAGATCGTAGGGGTGAAGCTGTAGAGGAAATTTACATCCTGGAGAACCTGCAGGAGCTATTCTCTTGCTCCCCCCACCCCCATACTTGCATTTTCCAGTTTGTACTCCAAGTATCTTGGTACTATTGGCTCCATCTCTGAACTATGAGCTTCTTTGAACATTAATCATGGCTTATTTGCCTTTATAGGCCTTCAGAGAACCTCACAGAGCACTTTGCAGTGGTCCCTCGACAGATATTTGTTAAACTGGCTGGATTTTAAGAGGTGTTGTAGATTGAATACCAATCAAGGGAGTAAGGGATTTAGGTTTGGGGAGGGCTGGCCACTGGTGGACGCTTTAACCACAGGCAAGTCTCTTTGGTCTCTGTTCTCAGTTTCTCATGAGTGAAGAGAGGGAGTTGCCTTAAATGACCTCCTAGATAACTTCCAACTGTAATAGTTGCAGTAAAAAGTCTCTCTTCCTTTCGGAAAATGTAAAATTGTATATCAGATTTAATCATACACCTTGTAAATGCAGTGGAAATTTCTCATTAAATATCACAAATAAAATTGCTACTTGGAATAAAATAATAAAGTAGCGGTCAGTCCACCTAAACATGATTGCTAAAATATTTTATCTTTCTGCTGTAAAAAAAAATTAAATAAAAACTACTTTCATTCAGTGCAAATTTCTTCCTTGGACTGACAGGCATGAATTTTTTTGGAACATAGCAGTTCATCCTAATCCACTAGGGTAATATTTTAAAAGTATCACCAAATGGACTTCGTAAAGTATCCAAATTACTTTCACAGAAATAAAAGTTATATCCAAGTAGAAACTTTCTGAATATGTAAATATTTACTCATTGTATGTCTAAGCAGTATCAAGTCCTTTTCTTGTGAATATATGGTTCTAATAAATATTTAGTATTTGATATTCATATGTGGAGTTCTATCTGCTTCTCTCCTTTTCTTCAACCTATTTCTAAACATGTAAATAATTTATCTGAGTATAAATGTCATTTAATTAAACTTAGAGTTAGGCATACAATTCAGAGACATGATTCATGTAAGAAATGTAACATTTTAGAAAGCAGAGAAAAATTTTCACTAAGAGGAACATTCAGGTGAAATTTCTTTCCATGCGAAATAAGACATCTCTGGTCTGTGAATGCAAGTAATTGTAATCAATAAATTTAAAGTCCTACCATCTAAAATGCCTGTGAAAATGACCCTTTGAGATTAACAATGATGAAATGGTTAAAATTACTGAATCAAAATTGTTTTAGCGATGGTGTTTAGTGACAAATATTGGACTCTTTTTCATTGAAATTGTTAGGGGAAAAGAATGCCTCTTGTAGACACATGGACCGCAACACTCGAAGACTGTTGGAGCAATGGAGAAGGCTGCCGGGAACTTCTCCTTTCTAGCCTGACCCTGAACATCTTCGGTCTCTCAAAATACTCAGCTAGTAGCATTGGTGGTGGGCAACTAACTGACCCCTGAGAGACTGAGGGGTTGGGGAATTAGAAGGGCATGGCCTTTAGCGACAGCCAACTTCCTCCCAAGTCCGGAAGTATTTCAGAATCCACCGGAGGCTGTTGGGTGGCCCCGGGCCCCAGCGATCACTTCAGTCATAACTGTGAACTAAATCTCAGCACATGTCTCACTCCCATGCCCCTCAGGGGACTCCAGAGGTGCATCAGGCAAAGGGAATCATTGCTGGGCAATTCTGGGATTCCAGCCTGGGGGACATTACCACTCTGAGGATCTCAGATCAGTCCAAGCCCCTCCTGAAACCGCTTCCCTGAGAAAGGAATCTGATCTCTTAGCAAGAATCTGGGAAAAGCACCAGTAGCTGTGGGTCCACTGAGGCCCCCACATCCTTGTAACTTAAACAAACATGTGAAGGCAAAAATGCGCTAATTATGCCAGGTTTATTTTTCACTGATATATGTGTTAATTTGCCTAAAGAATAATGGGGGAGGAGGATGTTCCTGACTCAACAGTAGACCTTCTAACTATGACCAGGTAATGGTTACAAAGTCATCGGATTTTCTTTCTTTTCTAATAAAGTTTATTAGAACAACAGAGAAGGAGAAACCAAGGCACATTGTGCCCACACTTTTCTTCCTTCGCCTTAAGTGATAATGAAATGATAGATAATGGTGTTTGTATTTATCTCTCCTAAAACAACCACTTATCGCCCTAGGCCCTGACTTGGAATCATTCTCAGAAATTCCGTTTAGGAGAAAATAATTTAGGATGAGCGACAGGATGATGCACGTTAGTGCTTATTTGAGTGGCATTGTCAAATTCTTAATACCTTTTTTTTTTTTAATGAGCGCAATTCCCTTGAAGAGTTAACTCCTTCAGGCCCAGCCTTCTTAAAGCAGAGCAAAGGAAGTTCCAGTCGCCCGGGATTAAGTGACAGACTGTGGGCGCCGATGCAAAGCACGCTTGAGAAAGCGGGGAGCCCGCGGCTCGCACACAAAGACGCGGAGTTCCCAGGCCGCGGGTGGCCTTGCTGGGGGTACAGCGGCGCTCTGGGCGCAGCGACGCGCCAGGAAGCGCCTGCAGCACTCTTGCCGCCCGGCCCCTCTGCTGGTGGCTGGGAGAAGTTAGTCACCCGGAGCCCTAACCCGGCAATCGTCGGAGAGCGCAAACCCGGGAATGGGGAGGGAAGAAACTCGGTACCGGGACGGCTGGGAGGAGGCGAGAGGAGCGCTGGACAAGGGGGCGCAAGGGAAGCTGAAAGTGCTTTGCTGGTGCACTGAGTTGCAAGGTTTACGAGGCCGGAGCGCACCAGCGTGCAGAGGGGAAAAACTTGCGGCAGGAACTTCCTACCGAGGGAAAGAAAAGCAGGAGAGGAGGAGGCAGGGAGAGACTTGAAATGTCTCAGTAACTTTAAAAACACACCAAACACCCCTGCAGAAGATGAGGTAAGCCGAGGTTAGCCAACCCCGATTCGTTGTGAAATATCAAACAAATCCGGAGCGGCTGTGGCTTTAAATGAGGTCAAGGAAATCTTCTGTTTTTCTTACCCAAATACTTTTTTTCCCCCTTGTCCTTGCTCCCTCCCTCGTCCCTCCTTCCACCTCGCCGGGTCCCTTCCTCCTTCCCGGTCTCCCTTTCCTCGATCACCCCCCCTCGCTCTCCCTCCCCCATCTGATTAGGCGCGGACCGGGAAGGGTGGGAGTGGTGGGGGAAGCTCTCCCTTTAAGAGGCAGCTTGCAGTGACGAATTGTTGAAATTGCCATTGCAGGATGGCATGCCGCTATAAATTCATTGTTCCACCTCCTCGCATCTTCACAGCGCTCGCGCTGCTCTCCGCGCTCGCAGCGGCAGACTGGGGATGACGGCGGGCAGGACGACACTGCATCCGAAGGGACACGGACGCGCCGCTTCACTGGCTCGCTGCAGGCCGCCCCTTGCATTTTTGTTTTAATTTTTATGGCTTTCTCTCTCTCTTTCTCTCTCTTTCTTCGCTTCCCCCTGGTTTCATTAGAGTCAAGGAAACCCACAAAATAAAAAGAAAGTGGGCTCCGGAGCTTGGAATCCCCGCTGCCAAAGGGTCCCGGGCAGCAAGGGGGCGGGAGACAGTGCGCGCTAGTTGCCCGCCTAGTGCGCGGCACCTTCCTTATTCTTCTTGGTGCAGCGATAAGTGCCTGCATTTGGGGAGGATTTTGGGTTTTCCCCCCCCTTTTCTCGTATTTGCTGAATCTCCCCAATCCAACTTTTCTCTTTTTAATTTTTTCCCCCTCTTTCCGGAGCACGAATCCAAACATTTTCCAAACCAACAAAGAAAAGTTCGCACGCTGGCACCGCGGCCCGGACGGGCTGGCGTTGCTGCTGGGTCCCCCTCCCTCCGACTCTTGACTCAACTTGCAAGCAAGTGCGTGTATGCCCCCCACCTCCCGCCCCGGTAACTTCCATAGCGAATAACAAATACCCATAAAGTCCCCGCCGCGCAGCCCCTCCCCGCGGGCAGCGCACTATGCTGCTCGGGTGGGCGTCCCTGCTGCTGGGCGCGCTCCGCCTGCCCCTGCTCGCGGCCGGCCCCGCCGCGGCACCTGCCCAGGATAAAGCCGGGCAGCCCCCGGCTGCTGCAGCGGACGCCCAGCCCCGCCGGCGGCAGGGGGAGGAGGCGCAGGAGCGGGCTGAGCCTCCGGGCCACCCGCAACCCCTGGCGCAGCGCAGGAACGGCGGGCTCGTGCAGAACATCGACCAGATCTACTCCGGCGGCGGCAAGGTGGGCTACCTCGTCTACGCGGGCGGCCGGAGGTTCCTCCTGGACTTGGAGCGGGATGGTTCGGTGGGCGCCGCTGGCTTTGTGCCCGCAGGAGGCGGGCCGAACGCGACCCGGCGCCACCGGGGCCATTGCTTCTACCGGGGCACGGTGGACGGCAGCCCCAGATCCCTGGCTGTCTTTGACCTCTGCGGTGGTCTGGACGGCTTCTTCGCCGTGAAGCACGCGCGCTACACACTGAAGCCACTGCTGCGCGGGCCCTGGGCCGAGGCTGAGGACGGGCGCGTGTACGGAGATGGGTCCACGAGGATCCTGCACGCCTACACCCGCGAGGGGTTCAGCTTTGAGGCCCTGCCACCGCGCACCAGCTGCGAGACCCCCGCATCCCCGCCAGGGCCTCGCGAGCGCCACCCGCGGCACAGTAGCCCTGACCGACGCTGGAGGCTGGCTCCGCAGTTTCTGGACCAGTCGACTCCCTCTTCCGATGGGGGCCAGGGACCACAGACCTGGTGGCGGCGGCGGCGCCGCTCCATCTCCCGGGCCCGCCAGGTGGAGCTGCTCCTGGTGGCTGACACGTCCATGGTGCAGATGTATGGCCGAGGCCTGCAGCATTACTTGTTGACCCTGGCCTCCATCGCCAACCGGCTGTACAGCCACGCCAGCATCGAGAACCACATCCGCCTGGTCGTGGTGAAGGTGGTGGTGCTGGGCGACAAGGACAAGAGCCTGGAGGTGAGCAAGAACGCGGCCACCACACTCAAGAACTTTTGCAAGTGGCAGCACCAGCACAACCAGCTGGGGGATGACCATGAAGAGCACTATGATGCGGCCATCCTGTTTACTCGCGAGGTAGGTTCAGCCTGGATGGGTGGTTCCAGCACTGACAGAGGTAGGTCAATGGGACAGCCTTGCTGATGGCCTTGTTTCAACCACGGATCGCCTGCCGCTTTCGATATGCTTAACTGCTTCTTGCAGGAACCCCAACCAGCCTCCAACTCTGCACCTTTATTCAGGGTAACCCCAGATGCAAACTCCAGCATTAAAGAACCAGATCGGCTTTGGTAATCAATCAATCAGTCAACCAGGCAGGATGTCTCTAGTCGGAGATATGGTGTCATAGATGCTTTTGATAAGAGGGAACTAGAATGCTTGGGGAAATGTAGATAGCTAAGTGGGAAAGGGGAGAGCAATTTGTCTTTGAAATCAGGGATCTTCTACTTTCCAGTGGACCCCAAAATAGAACTTTGCCCAACCCAATGAAATGGGCTTGATGGTTCATCCATTGCAGTCACTTTTATCCGGGATCCTCCTTTGTAGTGTGCATACATTCTTTCTTAGGCTTCTTCCATGTTAAGTTGAGGGAAACGCTCACGAAGGAAGGACTCTCTTTTCAATCTGGTTACCTAATGAAGTTCTTACATGTCCACCCTGGTGGAATTTCATTCCTGGCAAGGAAGGAATGCAAGAGGGTGAGGAGGATATAGAAACCCAATCTTGTGTGGTTCCTAAGGAACCCCTTTGCAAGCACTGCCTGCTCCAGTGAAGGGTCACACCCAGCTTACATTTTGGGGTTTTGGACGATGTTTCTGAAGCCCCAGTGTGGAAAGATCTGGGCAAAGAGTCAAGACATGGGGAAGAATGTTTTCCCAGGATTTCCTCTTTTAAGAAAGATGGTTACAGGAAGGAAGAGAAATTGATCTTTATAGGCCCAGAGGTTCTGGGAAGAACACAATCTCTATTTGCACAGTCATTAGACCACCATGTAAGTGTGACATTCAGACACAAAGCCTGGGTGGGTTTTGAGCCTGGCTTGCTCAGAGCTCTGAGCCTCAGCTTTCACAAGTCTACTCTGATTGACAGTTATGCCTCTCAGATGACTGGTAAGAATCACCTTTTAAAGCTCATTCTTTAAGTGTTTGAGATGCAGGACAGATGAAAGATTAGAAACTTTGAAATTTTATGCAAAATCATGGGATGAAATGGAACAACCAGGACTAGGATAGGAAATTCAGTGATGGCTTGCAGGAGGTTTTAGAATCTCAGAACTCCCCCACCAAATTCTTGTTTTTTAACCAAGGCACCCTTGGTATGAAGGAAAAGTGTTGATAAATTTGGAGTGGAGAAACACTTGTGGTTTATGGGGTAGACATAAATGTAAACCACATGTAAACAAGGACAGCAGAGGGCAGCAGTTTAGGGAGAGCCCAGCAAGGACACTGTGCTATGCACAATGGAAAATCTTTCCCCTCATTGAAGTGATCTCCTGGAAACCATCCTTTAATTTCTCTGCACAACATTAATCTTTGAAACGGAAGAACATTCGTTTTGTAGCCTTCAGTATGAAGTTCTCCTATAAAACTATTTCTTTCTTGTTTAGTTTCCAAGTTCTTTTTCTGTGTGTGTGAGCAACTTTCCATGTCTGGATTTCTTGCTTTGCTACATCACAAGAGGCTGCCAAGAAGGAGGCTTCAGAGAGTTTATGGAAGGAAGTTCTCTAAAGACAGAGGAAAAAAATACTTTTGTAGGCAAGCTGCTCCAAAGAGTAGGTCATTTTAATGCTTCGCTTTCATTTTTAATACCAATTCACATTCCATAATTTTTAAGTAAAAATTAATAGACAACTTCATTACTTCTTACCACCTGCCCCACAACTTTCTTAATTGCTTCCTTGAAAAAGGGAAAACCAGTCAGTGATATTAAATGACCTGTTGCTTTTTCTGGATTTGTTTTTAGCTTGGGTAGCTACCATTTCCTATTTTCCAAGCTCTGAAACCTTTTAGTATATTTTAAGTAGACAAAAGCAAGGAAGAAATAAATTAACAGTCTATCTTAATTTTAATAAGTATTATAATAATGTTTATTTCACAAACTAGTCTACACATGGAAAGAGCTTCACATGGGCCCTCCGTGGCCTCCTCACCAGGCAGAAGCACACTTACAGTAAAGCAATTGTCATTTAGTTTGTGGTTGGCCTTCTGGTATATACATCGAACTCGATGGGAACCAAATATTTGAAAAGCATGTGTGTTATGAATACATGCACTTAATTCAAAAGAGTACCATTAATTAGGGGGCTGATAAAATACTGTAAGACCCTTATGCAGCATTCACTGGAGAGTACTTCAAAAACGTAAAGTTAATCTCCACCTAATACTTCACAATGTGGAAAACACACTCTAGACTAGAAGAGAAATGATCTTAGCTCTCCTACCCTGTGGAAATCAGATATCTCAAGACCTAAAGAAAAATGTTAACGGCTATTATTTTTTCAATGAGAAATACCCAGAGTTGGCACCAGGATCCTGCTTTTACAACTCTGTTTTGATGTCAGAAATCCGTTGCTTAGCAGCCAGACGCCAAGCCATGAAATCCATGTTTTGATGGGCTCTGAGCTCTGTTCAAATTGTGTGTCCAGATGTCTTCTCCTAAATTACTTGTTTTTCAGGCATGAAGCAAATGTGTGAGGATATGTTTTCCACCCCTGCTTACTAGCTGAGGCCACCTTGAACGTTGTGTTTGGGAGTCAGCAGGCCCGTGCTAGTAATTCATTTATCAAACTAACACGCTTCATTGTCAGGATTTACCCAGGCACTCAGGACTGTTCTAATTAGAGAAGCTTTAGCACCAGTCAGGTTTCTGGCAGAAGAACCATTTTTCATTCTGGAATGGCACTTATGCTGGAATTCACACCACTTTTGCCATCAAACAGCAGAAATCCAGACTCCCCAGAATTTAATTGTGCTTTCCAGAATCCTTTGCTTGCTTCTAGCTTCTTCTTTTATTTTCATGTAGCTTCCTGAAAGACAGATTTTAAAATGCATTTTGGTGACCATCCACTCTACCATAGAAGCAAAAGCCTTGACAACAAAATTGGCAAATGTTTATCATCCCGTGACGGATACAGTACCAATGATAGCTTCACTCATTCGTGGATGGAGAGCCCCGAATAGAAACCGAACCAGCTGTGAGACTAGGCAATATAAAAGCTTCATTCACTTTCATTAAATATCAGTGTGCCAGTTAATGGGCCATTGTCGCTCAGCTAACGCCTCTCTTTAGGTTCTACCTTATGATACTGAGGGAGGGACTTCACAGAGAACATTTCTCCTTTACCATTTGGGTTCTCGTTAGGTGCAGGCAATAGGGGCCCTGGAGGAGATTAGAAGCTTGGAGAAAGCAGAAGGATGTGCTTTTTCTTAGTTGCTTGCTGACTGCATTGATTAATCTCACATTTGAGTTCAAATCCCATTTAAAGCCTAAAGTGGGCCCTTAGCAAGGATTTATAACCTATAGGTCAACCCCAATCAATAAAAGGCAAAATGACTAAGAAATGGGAAGACTGGGGTGGATTAAGCACCTCTACTTGCCATTTGAAAAATGATGAATTGACAGTAGGTCTTGAAGGTTCTCACCACAAGAAAAAAATTGTAACTATGCGTGGCGATGGATGTTAACTAGACTTACTGTGTTAATCATTTCACGATATGTACATATATCAAATCTTTATGTTGTGCACTAGAAACTAATATAATGTTGTAAGTCAATTATAAATAACAATAAATTGTAAAGAATATCCTGAGAAGTCTAAAATCTGTTAGAGACAATGTAGCACAATACGCAGAACCTTTTCATTATTGCCTGTCTCATGTGGTACATGCCAATAACGCTTTCTGTGAGCGAGGCATACATTTAGGCCTCTGAAGGGGGCAAGGTGGAAAATCCTGGTCCCTCCCACCAGGGTATGTCCCAGGGGAGAGGGAACAGATACATGTAGAAGGCACTCTAACATTGGGAAAACTGATAAATGCTACGACGAGGCTATAAGCAAAGTCTGACAAAGGAGAGAGGAAGGAACAGTAGGTTCTGCCCATGGATCTTTATACAGGCTTCCTCGCAAAGGCAGAATTGAACCGACCCTTGAAGGATGGTTAGATTTTATTTGGAATCAGACAACTTTTAATGAGCTTTTTTTTTTTTACATACTATCCATAATCATATACTATTTTACAATTAATTTTTTCAACAACCTACAGCCTTAGTACCATTGCTGTGATTTGATAGGTAAGGACATTCATACAAAGAGAAATAGAGATAATCTTTTCAGAGTTACAGCTGATGAGTGACAAGGAGAGAAGGTAGTCTGGTCTATGTCTAGTGCCCTCTAAACTAAAAATATTAAAATTAATTTATTCAGACATTTAATATATTCCTAAGAGACAGAGAGGGATTCAAAGGTTTAAAAAGTGGCCCCTTTCCTAAGAACCCATTCAAGGAAACAGACTAGGAAATGGGTCATTGTTTTACAGCACGATGACTTTTATGAAAGACATGGTCATCAGATATCATGCAAGTACATAAGAAGGTGGCCTAACCCATCTGTTTCAACTTGGAAGAAAGAGTAGTCATTATCCAGACAACTCATAAGAAGGAGACAGGCATCGCAGACACACCACACTATCATATGATGTGTCCACACCAAACAGTGGCCGAAAGGCAGCACGGTGGTCCCGTGAAGTGGACAGACAATGTCAGAGTGGAAGGTGGTAGACTAATCTAGAGAAGACAATACCAACCAAATTATAGAAGAAATTGTATGTCACGTGTATTAGCCTGCCTGGGCCACCATAACAAAATACTATAGACTGGGTAGCTTAAACAACAGAAACATGTTTTTTCACAGTTCCGGATGTTGGGAATCTAAGATCAGGTTTTCTGCCTTCTAGTGAGAGTTCTCTTCCTGGCAGGTAGACTGCTGTCTTCTTGCTGTGTGTTCAGAGTCCTTGGAGGGCTTTCCTCCAGGGACTCAGGGGTGAGGGTGGGGGATGGTTGGAGAAAGAGTGAGAGAGAGAATGAGAAAGAGAACTCTAGTATCTCTTCCTTTGGATCAGAGCCCTGCTATTGTGATCTTATTTATCCTAATTCTTAATTACCTCCTTATGGGCCCTATCTCCAAATATAGTTACACTGGGGATTTAAGGCTTAAACATATGAATTTTGGAGGACACCCAAGGCAGTCCATAGCATTGTGCCAAAGAGTTTAGATTGTAAATTAAATTCAAAGAATATCTATGGAAGGAAACAGCACTTACCAGAGAGATGTTCTGGAATAAGCCTTTTGGCCAATGTAGTTGTATGGATCCAGTAATCCTCAAGAGGACCCTCAAAGTAGCCTAAATGAAAGCAGTGGCATCAGAAATAGAGAAACGAGGATCAAGTCGAGAACTGTTAAAATGAGATGGATGTGAGTTAATTCATCCTTTCTGGCAGAAGGACTATTGAGTCTGGGGTTTGGGGCCCAAATGTAGATGAGATATGCAGGAAATAATGGACAAGATGGGCCCTCAAGGCCCAGCAGAGGCTAGCAGGAAGCTCCGTTTGCATGGCACAAGGCTGAATGGCAGGTTTAGGTTGTCATGTCTTTTAAATGTTGGAGGAATCGAGGACTCGTAAGATCTGGGGTCTATGGTACACACGTATCACAATTTTTTACCCACTTGCCTGTTGATGGGCACTTAAGGTACTTCCATATCTTCGCTATTAAATAGCTTTGCGATGAACATGGGGGTATATATATTCTTTTGAAGTAGTGTTTTGGAAGTATTGGGGGAAACACTTTGTAAAGTATATGATTCTCTAAGCACCATGCTGTATATGCACCTGAAACTAATACAAAATAATATTGAATGTATACTGTAATGGAAAAATATTTTTCTTAAAAAAAAGATCTCGGGTCTAAGAAGGTAACCTATGGCAGCATATAGGTAGGGAAGTTACAGGAGGCAATGGGATCAGCTTTGGGTGATAGTCTAGTCAGGAAGAAATAATGGAATGAATGAGAAGAAGAGGATGGCCACAGGAGACTTCTGGTAGGTGGAGGTAGTGACTTAAAGTTACCTATCAGATGTGGCAGCTGAGAGAGAGAGAGAGAGAAAGAGAGAGAGAGCGAGAGACAGAGGCAATGTAATGATGTCACCAGCTTTCTTATACTTGTTTTCTGGAACATCTTTCTCAGTGCATGTGTATATTTAGTGTGCCTCTGAATTATTCAGTTTTACCAAACACACTGTAGAGATAAAGACTATGCTATATTTTTTGATGTAAAAAGGGAATTTGCTTGACCTTGCACAATTTATGAATGTAAAAGATAAGAGTAATATCAGAATAACATATGCGATCATCTAACAGTACCATAGAGAAGCAGGTTCAGGAATTGGAGTGTTTGGACATAGGTTTGAATTTCAGCTACACTGGCCTCAAGCTTCTCACTTCGAACATTTATTGCCCTTGAACTTTAATTTCTCCACCTTTAACTTGGTGGGTTTTCATTTAATACCAATGCATGTATAGCTGGAAAGCTGTAGAGATGGCCTGGTCCAAATTTCTTATGTTAATGATTAAGGAACTTTGTCTCAAAGCATATAAATGCCTTATATGATTACACTTCCTAACAGAGCTAGAATTAAAAAGCAATCAACCTTCCTTTTGTTTTCTCTAATTAGCTTCCATTCCCATTCTCTAAAAATGATTCTTTAAGCATCCACTCCCCTCAAACTCCAGCTTGCTCCATCCCTTTTTCTTCTTCCAACTGCACATTTATCAGAGAAAATTTCCTGTCTTAGAACCCTGGGTCCAGCCTATCTCTCCAGCTTGCCCTGATTTTTCTGCACCTAGCAAATCCTATATGCTCTGGCCCCAGCAAGCTTCTCGTCATTTCCAAAACAGACTGCCATTTACTGTCCCCTGATGGATTCACCAGTCTGCCCTTGTTAGAGTACCCTTTCTCTGAGACCGTCAGACTTCTGTTCATCCCCCAAGATCCAATTACCTCATTCCAGACACCTTTATTGATCCCCCCAAAGAGCTTGTCAATTCCTCTTCTGCACTCCCTCAACAATCTGTTCATAAGAGCGTGTCACAATCTGCTCCTCTCATAGCGTATCTGTTTTGCTCACTAGATCCTCATGTTTCTTAAAAGTCAAGATCAGCTTTTATTTTATTTGTGTACCACAGTGTCAGCACTTAGTACGGCGTCTGGCAGATGGTGGGCACACCATAGCTGTTGGGGGAATAATTGCACTTGGAGCTCTTGGCCCCTAATTCACCTGTGCTCTGTGTGTGGAGTACGACTTGGCTGTGTCCAGAAGCATGGATAGAGATTGTACGGGTTGGGTTATTGTAATGGTTGGACGAGCAGACCCAGTTAATGTAGAGTCTCTACTGAGATCCACAGCAAGGCCTTCACTGTTGGGGTAGCCAGAAAGCCAGATGACACTTCAAGAATCGGATCCACGAGGATCGAGCATCGTGGTGTGTATACGTATGTTTGTGTAATACTGTGACTAATGTATGTTCCACGCTAGACTGGTTCTTCTATCACTAAGCCCCCTCATAGGAATTGAGTAGACAGACAGATAAACATCCGAGGTTAGTTAAACCCTCTTCTATGCCCTTCCCTTGAGCTCCGCAGTGGCCCTTACCAGGTGGTACTGAAACAGAAGTTGCTCTATTTAACTCTGGATTCTTCCACCCAAGGTATTCTTCCTTAACCTTGGCCGCGGTTCCTGCAGCTGTGATGATATCTGCTCTGTTCGGCATGTGTTTTCTTTTAGCTCCTTCCCTTAACACGTTTATGCTGCAGGAGAGACCAGTCCCTTTGGCAGCACTAGACATCCTGCAACTCCTGTTATTGTTCCACTTTGCACATTCACATCTGCTCTGTTCCCATTTTCCCACCCAGCACTGACCACTCCAAGTCACACTGTCTTCTCGGCACCTGCTTCTCAAGGTAGTGTACTTTGCTGGATCTCAACTCCAACAGCAACAATAGGTCTGGGGTAGCATCCATTCTTCTAAATTCTATGATAAGTCACAGATATTGCCATATTCGTAGTGGCCAAACCTGGTAAATGGTCACCCTGCCCATGACCTCCCTGTCAAGTCTTCATGGTCTTGCTGACTGTGGTAGCTCTGTTTTTGAAACAGGTGTAATACCCTAGTCTTGTCTCCTGGCCAACGCCACACGACAAGCCCACTGGTGAAATCTCTCTATACTCTCGCAAGCCTCACTTTTCACCAAATCTCCCATTGCATTACTGTCTATACCACAGTGATAAGATATTGATCCTGAATGAAAAGAACCATCTTTGACATAACACAGATATAACTTACCTTAGATCTACACCTACCAAGCAAAAAACTTCTTGCTAGCACCTTTAATTAATTTACCTCTTATGTGGTAACTTCATGTGACTCACATTTCTTCAGTATCCTTTGCTCCCAGATATAGATTGATAAATAGGTAGGTGATAGATAGATAGATAGATAGATAGATAGATAGTTGCTATAGCCCCAATAGTATCATTACTCCTATGGTGAATAATAATAAAAATTCCTATAAATTTTAGATAAGGTTCTCCCCTGTAAATATTGTTATAAATCACCACCAAAAATAGACACAAATGTAATGCGCCATATTCTTAATAATTTGATGCATAAGTTGAATTTTAATACATTGGAATGAACATTGGATCACAAAGAAATACAGTCATTTATTATAATCTTGCCCATAACTGGGCTTCCAAAGTTTGAGACTGTGTGAATTAAATGGAAAGCTTGCCAGTTTACATAATTATAGTTACAGAAATATAGAGTGTGGCTAGGTAGTCAAGGGGTTTAATCAGTGTTGTTGTTTTTTTTAAATAGCTGCTTCTGTTCATACTTTTGTCACATGCACACATTTCCATGGCAAAGGGCCAGATGCATTTAATGCACTTCAAGAAAGACAGGGAGGACTGATGGCCTCTAATCAGCAATTGACGACATATTAACAAGCCCAGTTTAAACTTTGTTCAGTACAGGAGGGCCATTTCCATTTGCTATGGCTCTTCAACCTTATTAGGAGTGAGAAAGGGAAACAATTACTAGATTTTATTATTCCATTTGAAGATAATGAACCCCAAATTGTGAAGATAAACATAAATCTTGGTTTAAAAAAGCATGTGAGTGCAGAAATAACTTAGAGTGTCTAGCAATTCACTTAAACCATGACCTAGGTCTTTGGTCTTAAAGTCTCTAAACTGATAGGAGGAGGAATGGATTAAAAAATGTATTGTACTATATTATTATCTCAAAGACTGATTATTATGCAAAAGTGTGTTCCAATTTCAATTTTAAAAACTACTAATTTGCTCTCAACAGCTGTAATTTGAGATCCCACGGGATGACTGTGAGGATACACAGGAAACTTTGGTAGTCTGTTGTTGGTTTGGTGACTTGATTCACCAAGGCTGCTTGGCCGAGATTTCTACTGTCTGAAACTATAATACGGTGGCAGCCACAGTGTAATTCAACACAGCTGGGATCTCACAATACACGGAATGCAATAAGGACCTGAAAATGTACTAGAGAGATCGTAGGATATCTTTTAAATGTTTTTCACCCTGGTTGGGTTTTTACGTAGCGGAATAGAGAAGAGCTATAAAAGTATGTTGACAATGGGTAGGTGGTATTAGTTATATAATAACATCATCTCATGCTGTTCCCCTGAAGGCCACTGAGGTCTTCTAGCATGCAGAATGTTAATGTGTGGGAGGTCTACGTTGCATCTGACTGTACATCATTTCACTGCAATTAAGCAAATGTTTGCTGAGTTCGTATCGTAAGCCAGACGTTGCAGTAGTGGGGATACAAAGATGATAGCTGTAATAGAAATAGCACGTTATTTAAACCAGTAAATTGTCATCTTTCGTAGTAATTAACACTTTTTAAAAAACCCTTTCATTCTACAGTTATTTACCTGTGACTTACTCAGATACTGTCTTGCTTTTTTGGATATAAATGTACACATTGTCACTTAATATTTATTGAACATGGTAGTTAGGCCCAAGAAATTCTAATATCCATTAATATTCAAATTACATTTAAGGGGAAGTTTATCATGATATATCTATCATGTCAAAAATTCTGGTTTACATTTTCTCTATATGCTTCTGAATTTTGATTGTCTTGTTGATGTCCCTTTCATCTGAATCTGTAACTTGTTAACCATTAGTAGGGGTATAATCATGTTCCCCTTTGAGAATCTCTTAAAATACAACTTCTCACCAGAAAATGCATACACTCGCTTATATAAACACAGTGTATAACATGTATTTTCCTGAGGATTGCTCAGCTTGAACAATACTATATTAAATACTATGAATAAAAGCGCATACTTTTCTGAAGACACGACCTGTGAAATTACAACGCAATTTTGAAATTAAGGCATCTTTCAAGGTATTATGCTTTGGATTAAAATTCAGTTTCCTACCCACATTTCTGCTGAATTTATACTCTGCCACAAAGATGTGGTTGCATTTTGCACCTGTGATGGAAAATAAATTTTTAGGCCAAGCTTCTGGTAAAGTTAGCATGAATGTAGGGCAGAATGTTAAGGCTTTCCAGAGCCTTAACATTCCATGTGTGAAAGTGACCCATGACATATGTGTCTGCTTACACAGGGTACACCTTTATTAAGGCAGCCAGCTGTTATTATATTAGATAAGCTACAATCCTCTGACATCTTTTTTAATGTAATTGAGTCCCCTCGTCCTTCTGTGCTTCTGGTGCTCAGAGAAGCTTAGAAAAGTCGATGCCATTCGTTTGTCTTTGGAACATTTCCTGAGCTGAACAGGTGATGCCATAAACATATCCCAGTGTTGCCTTTTGCAGTGAGCAAGTGGTTCTCCAGGGTGGCTCCTTCTGGATGTAAATTGATTTTAATGATTTCTTTCTTTCTCCCGGGAAGGATTTATGTGGGCATCATTCATGCGACACCCTGGGCATGGCAGACGTCGGGACCATATGCTCTCCGGAGCGCAGCTGTGCTGTGATTGAAGACGATGGCCTCCATGCAGCTTTCACTGTGGCTCACGAAATCGGTATGCAGCGCCTTTTCTCTTCCCTCGCCAAATCAAACACTTGTAACAGCTGCAACAGGAACTGAAATACTTGGCAATTAATTCCAGATTTCTCCTGGTTCAGATGTACCCTTGGGGATTAAATGTGTTTATATTTGCACTTTTAGGGTTAACTAATAGGGGAGAGGGAAAGGCAAAGTCGGGCACACAGTAGATGTTTCCTGCCTGACTGTCATTTAAAAGCGTAAGGGAAACTGGCTACTGCTACTGTCTCTTAAGCATCCTTAAATGACTCTTAGAAGAAATTTGTCACAGTGGACTGTGGAAGGCAGAGACGCTCCTCCTAGGAGTTACTCAAGGCTCGTCCAGGGCTAAGCAGTGTGCACACAGATCTATCAGGGGTTCTTCCACTGGGAATGATAATAGCCTGGTCCCGTCAAAGGTGATTAATACCTGGCTCATTTTAAAGAGCAAAGGGAATGCATCCAAGCTCGACAGTCAACACGGTTTGTTTTAAAATGTCACTTAACTGATGTGTTTGTCATGAGAAACACACCTAAACCTTAAAACCAGAAGTTTAGGACTGAGGTAATTGTTGAAAAAGATCCCAGCAATTAGGAATATGTGTTTCCTCATCACTGACCCATTCTACTAGGTATATGAGAGGTTAGTTTAGTACTTAGGATTAGATGTTACACTTAGACACGTCTGGGCTCTATTCCTGCTAAAGTTATCTCTACCTGTGTCTTATTATTTAAACTCTCTAATCTTCGGTTTTTAGATCTGAAACATATGAATAACAGTGCCTATTTCATGGAGTTATTTTCAGGATGAAATTGGGTAGATTATAAATACCATCTGTTATTGATAGCCACATAGACATCTGTTTTGCTTTTTAGTTAAATAGTTCATTTACATTTTTGAATATATGTTTCACCTTTTAGCATTATCTTTTGGAAGGGCAAAGTATGGTTTGATAGTTATTATAATTTTGCTATATTTTATTAAAGAGATTGGTTTTTTAAGCTAAAACCATCATTTTTAAATAGAAATTAAGACTTTTTTTTCACATTTCTAATAAACAGAGAATATTCCTGTGGTATCAATTCTAAGGTGTCAGTTCCTAGCTCCTATGTATTCTTTGGGAAGTTAAAGTAACTTTAAATGAAAGCTGTAATTGCATGTCAGTGTATTGCGGCAGCAAAATAGAGAGATTGGTAGTTAAATTATGTGTCGGTCATGATTTTAATTTTCTTAACTGATACTCTTCTTATCATCCAAGCAAAAAGAAGTATTTGTTCCTTCATGCAGAAGCACCAGGAATAATAATTCAGTATAACACCTCATGAATTGAGCATCTTTAGCTTCAGGAGTCAAATATCTGAGGTGAAGCACCAGCTTTGTCCCCGAGTCCTGCGGTTTGTGTCAGGCCAGTGACATAGACACTCTGAGGATCCTTTCTTCTCTATGAGGCGGACTGATAAGGGGGCTGCGGTTCCCTGCCGTGCTGGACCCCAAAAGCCAAGAGCATTTTTCACGCCCATATGCCATTTGAGCTTCAGGGGTGGGATTATGTCCTCACCTGTCTCTCACTCATGCCTGTTTAAGTGACTGATTAAAACTATAGCCTCATATAGATCCTTACTCAATATTCATTCCATGTCTACGTGTGTTCATGAGTGAGTAAACCAAAGAAATGTGAGAGCTGCCCAAGAATTGGCAACCATCCAGTTCTGCATCAGCGCCTAAGAGAGATTAGTGCAAATACTCAAGAGGATTATAATTGAAAGAGGAGATTTTAAAAGTACACCAGTCATTAATTGCTACTATTCAGAGTGAGAGAAGTCCCAAAAGAAAGATTCCAAATTCCTGGGAAGGTAGAGACCATTTCCTCTCATACTGGGTAGAGGGATGGTGGGGAGCAAGGAATAGAGCTGAACTGTGGCACCACCCTTCTGTCAGCGTATGAACCAAAATTCTGATCTTCCAAAGAAGACATTCCTTGAAGGAAGGGCTATTTCTTCCTTCAATCCCATAGTGATCCTTTTTAACACACTGACAACATCTGGGAGTCTTCTCTGTAAGAGAACTCCGGTGGCATAAATGCATCTTCTCTGGGGCTGCCCTGGCTCTCGAGCCCACTGGGCTGGAGTGAAGAACCTTCTAGGACCACCTTGCCCAGCCCTCCTGAATTCCCACACCAAAGGTCTTGGGTCACACAGGCACATGCAGCAACCTGAGAGGCAAGAAGCCAGATGTTGATGAGAACAGATGTTTTATTAAAACTAAATATGCACAATACAAACTTTTCTTAATAGTACAAGAATATTGGACATAGTTTTACAAGACAACCATGTAAGAGAATGTGGGCTTCTACGTGAAAAATTGAATCTGAATCTTTGACATATGACTACAACCTTGAGTCCCCGTTAATTTCTTGGTCGAATCACCCCTATTTTCTTCTTTAGAATTCTCTATAATTCATTCTCCAATCAAACTCTGCCTACTAAATTTCACTTTTTGCATTACATATGGTCCATAAAGGGATCTGGCTTTCGTTCAGCTTTCTAATTGCTTTATTATTCTTTAATTTCACTTTTTGCCTAAAAATTGTGAACACGTGTTATAAAGTATGCCCTTTACGAAACTGAGAGAAGATAACTTTACAAAATATTTCCTAATCATCTGTGTGTGATTACAGTCTTGCTTCTGCACCCAGTGTGCTCTTGGGTAATAGCACTCCCCGGTCTGTTTCCAGTGCTTTATTTTTAGGTCCTTGCATGAAGTCTTGCAACAAGCTATCCATGTTCTGGATTCTAATTCTACTCCATCCTTCTCATGTAATTTCCCCACTTTCCTTTTACTAGACAGATACCACTTTCCAGATTTGGAGGTTAAAGATACAGGCTACATACCGTGATGAAAGAGACCCTGCAAAATCTTGCACGGTTTTGCTACTGTGTTTTGAATTAACTTGAGCTCATCTCAAAACATGCTCTTCGCTTCATGCATCGTGACTACAATTATGTTACTATCCTCAGAACGTAAGCAGCGGAGATTCCCAGGCTATTTCCATATTCTTTCTTCTTTAACTCTTCTAGAATCCATAAAGGATATATTTGGTTAAGAATAACACTTTCATTAACTGACTTAAAAATTGTCAGAGAGTGCTCCACTGCAACCTCTTTTTATATATGGTGGTTTAAAATACAAAGTCATTGTACTTGAATCGAAATTTTCTTTGTTTTTCTTAACCTCCTCCATTGAAAGAAGCTGTGTGTTGAGAAATAACATGTGAGACAGAGAGGCCAGCCTCAAGTCCCTTCTGACACTCTTTGAGTCCATGGTGTTCGAGTCCGAACGGGGCGGGTTAAGCGAGCCATTCAGAAAGTGACTCTTTTCATGTCCCGCGTGTGAAGTGGAATGCTTCTCTTTTCCTGCTAGTTCTTTCTAAGAAAGAGCTAGATTTCGGAGGTACAGACTCAACTGATGCCAATGCAGGGTCCTGGAAAATAGATTTTAATGACCTTAGACTCTCCATAGACAGTGAATCTTGCCTTCCTCCTTTCCTGTGGTATTTGCATGTAAACACTGACTAAATGATTAGGACATTTATGAAAGTGGCTTTAAACTCTCAAGAACACAGGCCCCACCCCTGTTCCTTGAGTGGAGGCAAGAATGTGGTTACAGCCATTTTATAATCCAAATGTGAACTATAGAAAGTTTCGAGTGGATGTAAGCTCATATTTTGCGTTTATATTTTCAATTTGTCAAACTTTTATTATTGGCTTAGAATAATAATAAAAATTTCACCTGCTGCACACATGGTTCTTCAAAATAATAATTTTAGTGATGTTGGGCCAGCTTCTAATACAACAGGGGGAGCAGTCTTATTTAGATTGATGAAATCTGTGATTTGCAAACTTGCCGAAGCTTTGCTTTACGCTCGTTAATTATAAAACACGCTAAGTGAATCTCTTCACCGCGAAAGATTCCAAAATGCTGCCTAGGCTGAAAGCAGGCAGCTGAAAAACCTGGAGCCAAGTACTCAGCTGGAGGCTTAGGAAGTGGTTAAGACACAACAGCATGGCTGCCCGTGTTTTGCTGTGGTTAGGGAGAGTTCCCTGGTTGTGTTGATCTGCACGTGACTGTACTCCCATAGATGATTAGATTAAACAAGGCCGTGTTTTGAAAAGCTGCAGAGGCGCTCGAAACACCAGAGACCAAAGCCAAGTGCCCAGAATCAGATGTCAGGACCGGCTGTGAGAAGTGAAGGGAAAGGAAGCTAGGCTTAAACTTGGTATTTGCCCTCAAACCCATAGCTTTAATCAACATGAACCAAACATGTTTTCTATCCAGTTTGGAGCAGTGCCACACTGTGTCTTTCTTGGCCCCCAGATGAAAGGTGGGAATAGGTCTTTGCTCAATGTCCAGCAGCATTGAGAGATTTAGTGTTTAGTGTCCATTTTTAAAAACTCAAATTCCAATTCATATGTCTTTAGGGGAGACTTACAGATTTTCTGCCATGTGTGTAAACCCAGCCAGTTGAAGGTGGCCAAAAAAGTAAATATATCACACGGGCAATGTGTGATTTTTCTCTTCTTATGATTAGAAATCCCCTTCCCTTCCAAATCAAGAGTGTTTAGTAACATCAAAATTTATCAAAACTACTGAATAACTAGAATACTCACAAGTAAAAGCATAAAACAAACAGTATATCGGTAAAAACAATAACAATCTAGAACAGCTAACAATCACTGGGCATTGGATATTTGTCAAGCCTATATTCTAAGCACTTTGAACCTTTTATGTCATTGGATCCTCACAAAATGCCATGAGATAAGTACTTTCAATGGGTCACCCAAGAAAGGAGAAAACTGACACGCAGAGAAATTCCTAAATGTGTCAAAGGGCAACAACTACCGTAGTGCTAAAATTCAAACCCACTTCATCTTGTCCCAGAGCCCAAGACTTTGGTGCTATCCTCTCATGGTTTGTTGGTGTTTATTATGAAGGAGACAAACTTGAATTTGATTCAAAAGGATACTGATGCAGCTAGTTATAACGTGAAAAAACTTGTGTTCTCCCTTCCAATGCTGTGGCACTTATCACTTCTGTTTAATGTTTTGAAATGAGAGTTTAAGGGTTTTATTATTTTTTACATGAGAATTTGCATTTTAGTAAACATGCACCGTCCAGTTTTTGGAACTCCTGGCCCTCTTCTTCAAGAATTCTAGGTTCTGATCCCATGCGAGTTCTTGACTCACTTTTCAACCCCTGGCAAGACCTTCTTGCACCTCAATAATCCCAGCTGGAAAATTAGGTAAAATAAAAACATGATTTCATTAAGAGGCAGATGCTTCAGCTGAGCAGTACTTCCTTAAGTAAACACATTACAGAGCTTCTTGTGACATATTTTTAGGATGTGGTCTTGTATCCCCTTGTCCATTGGTCAGTCTGGGGTCAGGAGACAAGAGCTTGAAATCCTGTTTAATTTGCAGACCAAAGTTTAGAAAAACAACCATTTCCTTCACAAGGTTAATGTTATAAGTCAGCTGCGGCTGTACAGTAACACCTGAGTTGGACAAGGAGCTGAACTAACATTTTCCTTTAAAGTCTTCACCCAGGTGAAGATTATCCCAGCTTTTCTAACACCGGATTCACTGGTGAATTTAGGGAGGCAAGATGATTTTAAAAATCTATATTTTGAATATTAGAGATGAAATTTATTTAATAAAATGGCACTTGCCCATTTAAAAAAAAACAAATTATCATACTAGAAAAATTATAAGGTGACTAATTGTTTGTTATCTGAACTAACAACATAGCTCAGACTCTTACCATATAGTCTTTGCTTTGATGTAATTTATCATGAAATTCTTGTCCTTAGTCTAATTAAAATAAACTCCTCCCTGATGTTACTTTGGGTGATGGGCACTCATTAGCATGACTTTTGCCTTTAAGATGTGCTTTAGTACCTATTAAGAATATATTAGTATTTTCTACAGAAACACAATTTACACCTTGATTTTAAACAGTAAGATACAGTTGTGATAGCTGCATAACTTGGGAAAATATTGGATTAGACAATTACATTATTCCCTACATTTTACTCTGACTTCTCTCATACTTTTTTTCTTATTTAGTATATAAATACAAATGCCATCAACAAGTGCATCCACTACACAAGTGTATTTTGTCTTTAATTGCCTCCAGATTTTAGATGAGACGTTTCCAATTACATCAATTGAGAATTAAAGATTCACTAAGAAAAACAGTAATGTAAACAAGATGGCCTAACTTAGTTAATGCAAACTAACTGTTCTTCATTTTTTTGCATGTTTACTAATTACAAATAGTTGTAAATAAGAATACTAATTTTTCCCGAAATAAAGACTTCGGGGCCTCAACTTGAAACCCTGATGGTGAATAGTCACCCTAAATCCCTGTCTGCCTTGTGTGCCTCTCTCTAGGAGTTTTCACTTCCTGTTACTAAGGGAGCTTGGTTAACCTTCCTTAATCTCTTTTTTACTCTCCAAAATTGCTTTGAGACCTCTTTGCCTTTCTTTTCCTATACTTTAACTTGAGAAAGATATATGTCTCTATCTTTGCAAGTGTAACAGTGGCTTTTTCTTTGAGTTTCTTTGAGAATCCACCCCCACACCTCCTCCAAGACCCCACCCCTCAAATAACTTTGCTCTGCATTGTTCTGAAAACTCATCATAAAATACATTGTTGGTGGAAAAAAACAATGAATCACTTTAGAAGTTATAAACATTTTCCCCAACATTTCTTTACATTCCTCACGTGCTCTTTTATTCTCTGGGGCACATGTGTGACTCCTGGCCCCGCTAAGCCTGTTGGAGGCAGCTCATCGGAACGATGCTTAATCTCCCACCCACATCTGCAATTTTAAACATCTCTGAGAGTGACTTACGAGCAACCTCTCACTGGAAAAATGTGATGTCCTAGGAAGTCAATGACATCATGATAAATTCTGATTCCCCTTCACAACAAGTACTCAGATACATTGTTGGCAGCTGGGACATCACATTTTAAATTCCCTAGATTCTGGATTTTTCTCTGTTGATCAGCTTTTAGTGTTCCTGTGTGTTGTCGTTACTGAGAGTGTCCCTTTAAGATAGCTTATGCATTTCCGTGCCCCTTGCCATTTTAGGGCTCAAAGATATTGGCAGATTTCATGCCTGCCATGAGATGTCCTAGTATAATGATTGGGGGATCACATTTGCAAATTACCACTGCTGTTTCTGCTCGCGCTCTTCAGTATGTGTGTCACGTCTTTCCTGAAGAGCATCCAAGCATCCCTCACATTGATCTTCCATTTTCATTCCTGTCTAGCTCCTGCAGGGAAGTCACATGGGCCTCTCTCGCTGTGCCCTGGTTCCAACTACTGTGGAACTGGCTGCCTGTTTCTTGGGGTGCTTAAACGTTCTTCCGATTGCCTATGACTCTCATTGCCCTTGAGAGAGCATGCCTGCCCCGACCAGCTGACACACTTTTTCATGGCGGACAGAACATCTATCTGCCCTCCGAGGTATCTGTCTCTTTCAATGGATGCTCGAGCAGTCGGCCTTGGACTGACTCTTGGAGACCTTACAAAGTTCACATCTCCTTTTAGCTGTTGCTGAAGTGGAACTAAGGTTTGTTCATGCTCAGAATGGCAATCTTTTCTGATGGCCACATAAGAATGTCTTACATATATTTCCAGCAGAAATGAAGTTGCATTGATAAATTAGTACATTTAAGGAACATAAAAATCACAATATTATGCCAAATAGCATGTCCAAATATTCATTAGATTATACCGAAATCTATTTTAATAAACTGCTTTGCTTAAATAGTTGAAACCTTTTAATTATACACCTTACCACTCTATGAAAGAAAAAAATGGAGTTAGTCTCTCAGTCCCCTCAGAGGGAATCTGGTGTTTGCCGCATGGCCCGCACTTTACATCAGAAATCAAAAATCAACCCTCCAAATGAAGTGACAGTCCCCGAATGCAGTAATAACAGTGCATATGGAAGTGCTATTTATTTGCCTAGATTTGGAGGGAAAAAAGGCTATTAGTCCATTAAAGAAACATGACTATCTTATAAAATAGAATGCCAAAATTACACTTTTTTAAAATATGAAACCTGGATTCGAGTAAAGACCATGTTGCAGAGGTCACCTCAGGCCACTTTCCCTCTTTCTGTGCCAGGGAAAAAACTCAAGTGTGAAATTTGCCCACAAATCCCAGTGTCGCTGATAAAGATGCCACCTTGGAGAAGTTCGGGTAGCACACAGTGCATCCTCAACCCGTGTTTGAGATACTAAGTAACTTTGAGCCATTTAAAGTAGGACATGAATGAAGGTCCTGTTTTTCTGTGAGCTGCAGGTTCCCTGAAAAATTCAACATGCCTTCCCCTAGCCAATGAGCCCCTCTAATCTTCTTTTGCATGATATTTGGAGTATACTTTGCAGACCGTCAGGCACTTTCATGCTACTTACCAAATATATAGAAACGTGACTGCTGATGGGAGGTTTTCCCGAAGGAAACTGGCTAACCTGGTGAATGCTATTGAAGTAAATAACTGCCGAAGTAGCATAAAAATGTTGAACTTCAGAAGGTCACCAAAGCCCAGCCACTTAATCTCAGCCACAACAGCAACCAGCTGCTTGGTGGACAACTTTGTTATGAGGTGTTGGTGATTTAACAAGTTGGCCAAAAGTAGTTGGAATGCGGTGTGAAAGATTTCATCTCTGTTGGGTTTTTACTGGTGCACACTGGACCTTTTTGGTGGAATGACCCAAGTTCTTGCCTTTGGCATTCAGAAACCCACAGAAAATGCACTAATCATTTCTCTACAGGATTTTCTGCATTCTTGTGTACTGGTTTGTGTGTGATTTTATAAACTTTTGCAAAAATGCTACCAGGATATCTGTTTCCGACTTTTCAGAGTTTCTACACTGCTGTCCCAGATTTATTTTTAACAGCATTTTAGATTTATTAGACAATGTCATTTTATCCTTAGACTATTTAAAAATTAAGCTTATGTAATAGAAGCCAATTTAGTTGGCTTACAAAAATGTGATTATGAGCTCTGTGATATAATATCTACCTTGTAGAATGGAGCTGGCAGTAGCTGGGGGCCCGGAGGCTGCAGTTAAGGGGGCAGAGGCACAAATACCGCCCAACTGAGCTGTTTGGGACAATGACTTGCCTTCCCAACATATTTTTTTCTCTTCCAGCTCTGACCCTCCATGATGGGCATTGGTATTTTAGGCATTTCTTAAATGTAAATGAAACTACGTTATTTCTTTGTGAGACGAGTAAACATTGACAACTCGCTAAATAACAAAAAGAAATGAAAGGGTGAAACAGATTTACCTTTGTCTGGACCCTGAAGGTCACTCATTTCACTTCTCTGTTTTTCCCACCCTGCTCCCAGTCATCTCTTGCATATCTCCCTATTTACTTGGCTAAGAAAATAGAAGTCATCTACTAAGTGTTTACAACATGTAGAAAATCGGGTTAAGTGCAGCGAATTCAACAGTCAATGGGGGTTAAAGTTCTCTGATCTCATGGGGATTACGGTTGATCAGAGAAGGTGGAAAATTAGACAAATAATCATAATAATATGTAGTGAGGGCTATGACATAATTGCACAGTTGCTTTGCAAATTCTTGATTCTAAATAAGGCTGCCTTTCTATATATCATTGAGCATATGTGATCCAGATGGATTATGGGAACATCTACTCCATAGTGTAATTTTTCAGATTTCCTCTAAGTGCTTCTAACTACATGCAGCTTTAATTTCCCTGGGGGTCCAGTCTCTGCGTGAGAAGGCAGGAAAAGTGAACTCATATGCAATTGGTGGGGAAATCAAGTGCTAGTATAATTGTCACAGAAAAGTAGAAACGCAAAATCCCTCTGATTCTCACTTCCTGTATTCTCTCCTCTAGGACATCTGCTTGGCCTTTCCCATGACGATTCCAAATTCTGTGAAGAGAACTTTGGTTCCACAGAAGATAAGCGCTTGATGTCTTCCATCCTAACCAGCATCGATGCATCCAAGCCCTGGTCCAAGTGCGCCTCAGCCACCATCACGGAATTCCTGGATGATGGCCATGGTACGTATTGCCAAGGACAACAGAGGTTCGAAAACAAAACTTGGGATTATTATAAGCTTTACTTCATTGCATCTTCATAACTTCCATCTTGCCCTCTAAGACAATTGTTGTTTAGATAGTGTCAAAAAAAAAAAGAAAGAAAGAAAGAAAGGAGCAAGGGGACCGTTTGTGCGTAATGCCAACGTCCTTGGTGGCATTATAGCAATGATATTTTTGCTTTTGAATTGAAAAGTTCAAAAGAGAAGCAGTGTGGGAGACCACACAGAAGGCTTAGCTAGTGCCCTGAAATCCTGGCTTTTATTCCTTCTTTCACCACTAGCTTCCTGTGAGAATGCTGGCAGACATCTTGTACCCCTGCTATTAATATGACTCGCACAATTATTTGTTACATGCCTATTACAGGGGTGTGGTTAAGATGTGGGTGACAATTCTGTCAGATTCTTTTTATGGCAACAGAAAGCCAGGAAAGGAAGCTC
Organism: Mormoops blainvillei; assembly: GCA_004026545.1. NCBI lineage: Eukaryota > Metazoa > Chordata > Mammalia > Chiroptera > Mormoopidae > Mormoops > Mormoops blainvillei. Next base: position 180,469 of record PVJD01001064.1, read on the forward strand.
TTTAGATTTGCATTCACTGTAAGAATATGGTTTCATCCTGACAGCAGATCCCCCTGAAAGTGGAGTAAAAACTGAAGACCAGAAATAGAAAATCAATCTGAACAGTGAGAAAACACTTGAAGAACTTCAAAAGAAAATCTTTGGCTTTCTCATTTAGATACAGTTCAAGAACATAGCATACTTTATTAAATTCTGTAAATCTAGGATTAGTGGATTATATTAAAATGCTGAGAACGTCACCATTTTAAGAAATAATAAGTTCTGACCCATAAGTAATTTTTGAAACCAGTGGTTACAAATTTCCTAGCACTCCTTATTATATAAAAATACTAGAAACACTGGAGAATAGACTCAGAGTTGAAAAAGAACTTCAGAGACCGCTTAGTTGGTTCGAGGTTCTCGTTTTATAGAAACAGACATATTCTCATCTCTTGGGTTTTTTTTTCCTCTTAAAATTTGTCTCTTCGTAAAACTACTGGTTGAATTGAATATGACAGAACATCTTGAACATAATAATTGTCCATAAATTTAACTCATGATGTGTGATTCAAAGTTAGGTAAAGAGAATCTGTGGTAACCGTTTTTCCCTAGTTCCACAAAGTTTATAACTCCGTAATCTCAAAACGATTAAAAATTTAGTTCGTCTCAGACAAAAAGAAATTCTGCCACGTAGTTCTTTGGTATATTGTAGGCAAAATCTGTCCATTAACTCTTTTTTTTTTTTTTTTTTTGCTCTGTTAGTGGCAATGCTTTATCCACTTGGGACTTTTAAAATTTCCTATTCCTAAATATAATCCATGTCCAGCTTGCTTTAAAATTTTTTTCAATACAAAATACATGTTCTTTGTTCATTGAAAGGACATCTCAATATCTTAGATTTAGAAACAACATCAAGAGTCAATGAATTAGGTCTTTGCTTTAGATTAATTAGTAAAGTGGTAGTTTTGTTTAGTTCAGTTTACAATATTGATTAAATGTTACTAAAATCCCAAAATTAATGTTTAGTTAATTATCTGTCTATATGATCAATTTGATCATGTCAATATCTAATGAAATCCCTCTTGGGTGGAATCTTACTCACCACTCTTACTATCGCTTCGGTTGGGTGTTTTTCCTCAGGCTTTCTGAAAATGAAATCACATTAATATTTTATTTCAGCATCACACGTTACACATTCCAAAAGGTTGAGCTAAACTTTGAATCACTAAATGAATGGGTTTAGTTGCTAAGGCAGCAAATACTTATGGCTAAAAGGGGACCAAACTTTTTTCCTGTGCAAGTATTAGGTCAGTGAATTACAATGCGGTGCAGATTTTGTTTCTTATTGCCATAATTTAAAAATGATTCATTTATTTCATATTTGTGGAATCCATGATCTTACTTTCTGTACAGTAAATACGTGTTAGTATTGTCTTTATTTTTTAACATTATTTCTGTATTTAAAAGAGCCCGTGCTCAGATTTGTTAAATTTTTGCAACAATTTCCATATTTTATGTATCTCTCTAAGTTTATTCCAAAGGACCTCACGGTCTATAATAACCAATAACATACTTTTAGTAGAAATAGATCTAATTCGCTTGCAATGATAAAATCTTATCTGAATTTCTCATCTATATATATTAAATAAATAAATTCAATTACCTAAATTCTTTGGACAACAAATTCTCTTAGTTGATATATTAATTCATTTCATCAAACCTGGGCCCTCACTCTTGAATATATTGGTTAGGCAGTCTTGTGTTTTAACAATAGCAACACCAAAAAAGACCTTTATCAGTAGCCTAGAGTGAATGAAGTAATTTCAGAACAGGGCAAACCAAAGAAAGGCCTTATGATGCAAGGGTAAAGCTCCGTCATGGTCACTTAAAAATAGCATGCACAGCAGTGCTCTCTGTAGTGCTCTCATTTAGTGTGAATTCAAGTAATATAATAACTTTTAAATTACAACCAGAAAAACTGATTTAAGTGACAGTGTGGCAGTAGGAACTAGTAAATGCAATTTCCAGATGTTGAGGTTCTGACGTTTTCACTCCAGAGCTTTGGAAAGAACCAAGAAGAAAGTCAAAGTCCCAGACAATGGAGAAGCAACAAACAAACAAACAAACAAGCAAATGCATCTTTATCAGAAGGCTGAACCGATATCGTGGAAACATATCATAAAGCCCTTTCACTTTACTCATAGGGAGCTAATCAAGCTTCCATCCAGAGCCCATTTATTCATATTTAGTAGAAACAATCTACCTTTTTTTGGCTCTAATTTTCTAGGCCACCAACAATTTTAAGCAATAATATAATCATGGTGAGGGTGGGGTGCACTTCAGACAGGTGAACTGGGGGCCAGAAATTATATCATTTGACAATAAGGAAGAAACTAGAAAAACTACAAGATTAGCCTTGAAACATTAAAAGCTTAGAGGTCTGGCATCATTTTCCAAAAGGTCAAAGACCCAGTTCCACCAGCATAATCCATGAAAGTACCTCTATATTTCAGCATGATACAAAAATTGATATGTGGCTAAAAGTGATTTTCCTTTATTTAGGAAGATTAAATTGTGACACCAATATAAAGGCAGCAAAGCAATTGCTGTTTTTAAATAGACACCCTCATAAAATGTATACAATTGGTAGACGGTACCTAAAGAATTCATTATCTGGGAAAATCTATTTTTGGATAAATCTGTTCATGGGTAAAAAATAGCTCGTCCGTCTCCCTCCCACCTCCAGCAATGCTGGAGAAATAGGGTCTTAGAGTATAATTAAATTCAAATCATTTGATTTGTTTTGAAAATTATTAGGCATAAGTAGGTGGACATTTATAGCACTCAACCACTGCCAAATTTAAATTCATTAATACTGAGTGTTTCCTGATTTCGTTCCAACAAGAAATATGTAGCAATTAGGTTATGCTTGAAAAGTTAGTATGCACACACTAAAATAACTGTGCCTGCAGATTTGTGATTCAGAAAAAGAGAAGCCATGTCTCATGGGGACCCCGAGGCCCTGCCAGCCTGGCCAAGATACTTGCAGACATTCTGCAGTGTTTATACAAGTTCGCTCAGGCAAGCTGGCCAGGACTATGATCCTCAAAAAATAGAGGGAATCACTGGCACAGAAATTGTGCAGTGAAAGCAGGTTATTGAATTTCCTTTCTTAAATGCTCAATAACCTTGAAGCTGAAAATGATAGCTGTGCCCCTGTTGTATCCCTAAGTCGCAGTACCAGGTGATGAGAGGGCCACCACCTAGGTGGACAGAGTGCAAGTACACCCATGACACCGGCTGCTAAGGAAAATCTACACGCAGCTTTGAAAAATTAACTTGGAGCGTATTTAAAGGTCTAAGTTAACAGCTACTTACTGAACACAGAACTTTGGAGATAAAATGGTATTAGAAAGCCAATTCTCAAAATCCCATCTAAGTAGAAACAATAGAGATAGCAATATGATCTTAACATTCAACTTCTTTTCATCTTGATGAAAATTTATTGGCATAAAGTTGTTTATATAGCCTCCTCATTATGTTTTTCACACCTAGTGCATCTGTAGTACTTATTGCCTGTTGTTTATTTAAAATTTTTAGGTTTTTAAAAAAAATTTAAGTATAGTTGGTATACAATATTATGTTATTTTTAGGTATACAATGTAACGATTCAACATTCACATACCCTTAATATGTGATCACCCTACTAAGTCTAGTAGACCTCACATTCAGTTTTTAAGGTAGTCTGTATCAATTCAAAGTTATAGTAGTATCTTGATTTTTACCATGAATGTGTTCTTTACCAGAGACTGCAAATAAGACATATATTTTAACTCCATGGTTACTTATGTGGTTAAAAAGCTAGGCTTCATCCTTTTACATGCAGAACTTTTCATCTAATTTCATCAGCACTGCATCTGCTAAAGAGTGTTCTTAAAGCTTCTAACAGTTTCAGAAACAGGCCTTTGAATTACTTGTGGTTGGCCACAGTTGCCGGTGCTTCCTCAGCGCCCCCAGTAGTTTATCTGTCACTGGGCCGACCACGCATCCGTTTCTTTTCAAGTGCCAAACATTCACATAAAGACTAAAAGAGCAGTTGCAGGGCCAGGGAGATGATGGTAGGAAGTAAAAGGGGGGTTTGCAGTGTTGTCAGCTCCTTTGAATGAGTTTCACTGGGAATATTAATTGATTTCTCTTAGGCTGTGGATGTTTGGACCCATGCTTAATTTCACACCTCTATAATGAAAAGGAAAACAATAACTACAGTGTTAGAAATAGGGAAGAAAAAATGAAAAGAATAAAGAGCAACCAACCTTAGTCCAATAATTTCCATTAATCATTAATATGAAAGACAAATAGTAGTGGAAGTCACATATATATATATATATATATTTTTTTAAACCAAATACTTTTCTGTTGCATTTCCTGGAGGCCTGGCATGGCCCCCAGTACTCTAAGTGCCCTTTGTGGTGGGGGAAGACCATTTTTTCATTAATTGTCCATCCCAAATCACTGCACTTTACATTTCACTTTTCACCTTACTTGTGGCATTTAGCTTAATGCAGGTAGGACACACAAAATGTACAATATGCACACATTTCTATTGTCTTTCTTTTAGAGGTCATCCATCTATATGCACCAAATGTTAAAACAAAAGGAAGGAAGAAAAGAGGGAGGGGGAGAGAGGAGAGAGAAAGGAAAAAGCAACTTGGCCGTTTGTGGAACACAGCAAACAGACACATGTTGGCAGCAAAGCCCAGATAGGATTTCAGACAAGAGTAAATTAAAAAAACACATGAAGTAGATGTGAAGGAGTGGCTGAGAATAAAAATAAAACAGATCAAGAAAAGCCAGCAGTCGCTTGGATGCTTTTAGAGGTCGATATGAATGATGCTAAAAGATTGATCAATTTCCTCTTTCACCCCTCCCCCGAAATGTACACAGGTTTTAAAAATGTGTAAAAATCTATATACAATCCACTATTACTTAGATCTTAAATATTTTAAACTGCAAGATTCTAAATAAGGTTTTTTATTGATTTTTTTTTTATTGCTCTGTGGCACAAGTCTGCCATTTGGAAGAGATGCTTGTACCTATTTTATAGCAACAGGCCATAATGCTACATATAGATGAAATTGATAGGTTGTATATTTCAGAGTGAAAAGAAAAAGACTAAGGCAACAATGAATCTTACTGTTGACAGCATTGCAGTAATATATTAATGGCAATTCTGAAATGAATCATTGAAAGCAAGAATAGGTCATCTCCAGGCGACCTCTCTGGGAGAGCCATGCACCTGAGATAGCAAACTTTGAATAGCAAAGCAAATGTGTTAATCACTTTTAAAACTCATACTTTGATATTAAGTTCCATACAGAGATGTTACCTCTTGAACTTGCCTTTTCGTAAGCTGATTTCGAATTGTTTGCATCATCCATTTCTTTTCACACATCATCCACTAGTGAAGTAGAAAGGATGTCAGTGACTACAGGTCCATAAAGAGGTGGTGAGTTACTCTGGCTGGAGACATACCAGGTAGACCCATGCCACATGCACCCACACATGTAAATACTTCCCAGCTAAGAGTTAGCTACCCAGTTTTATGGTCTGTGCTTTTCAGTAAAATGAAAAAAAAATTAAACAGTACTTTTGAAGACTCAGAAAGCATTCTTGCTGTCTCAGAGATTTGATGACAATCCTCTAACACCAGCGTGCCCTGGTTTATTTTACACAATGCTCTTTTTTATGTAGCAATGAAGATAACGCTCTCCCTGGAATTCTACAGGGCCCAATCTAACTCTGTCTTCTAAACAAAGCTTAGTGAGGTTTTACTATCATTCTTTCCTATTGACTTGATGTTGATGTTTTTCTTTTAACTTGATGTTTTTCTCCCCAAGTTCTCTTTGGCCGAGTTCTTATTTTTAATGCTTTTTCTGGCTTGCCTTAAGAAGCTTTACCTCTTCAAACGTTCTGGCTCAGAAGTTAAATAGGAACTTTGCTCTTTATTCATTTTCATATAATGCCTCCATCACAGATTGACAAATTCTAAGGTATTCACTTTGAAGAATGTTGAATGTAGTAGTTGTAAAAACATTTGCAGTATATTTAAAATGTGCTGAATAGTTCATTTCTTGGTGGAAAGTAAGATTTAAATATGATTTTCTGTTGTTGAATAATAAGAATAACTCAAATACATTTAAATGGTTGTTAAATACACTGGGCATTGTTTTGTGTTTTTCTGGTGGCCTCTTATATCTCCCTTAGCTAATTTTACCCTTATAGTATCACAGTGAAAAGAGGAACATTTCACAGAACTTGAAAAATTAGGGAGAGGTTAACTAACTCTGCCAAGAACACTGAGCCACTTAGTGTTTTGCCAAAATTAGACCTTAGCCTGGGTGTTTCTACCATCAGGCATGATACCCACCATTTAAAGAATCCCTACACATGCTTGCTCTTCAGCAATGAAACAAGAAATCAGTCCACATGCTAAACAGAGGCAAAGATGATAAATGATGAGGAGGGGAGGCTCTGAGCATAAAACTCGAATTGCTATGTGATCTTAGGTAAGCGTTCTTTCTGTTCCTCAGTTTCCTTAGTACAAACTAAACAATAGAATCTGCTTGGCAGAGCTATCATGGGGATTAAATAAACAAGTACATTTAAGTAGCTGAGAATAGTGTAAGTACGTAAGAAATACTTGTTAGTTTTAGCACTCTTAGTAATCAGCAGGTAAATCCTAAAATCAAGTAAGCAAAAAATACAGAAAGTGTTGGGCCATGGGCATACTCCCATATGGCAGGAGACGGGCAATTAATGATATTAGCTCAATGAGCAGGGAGGGATTCTTTGGGAAGCTTTTTGCGGGGAGGCAAGGCACATTTCGGCTTCTGAAATGGCATCATGTACATGAAGTGCCGGCCTCCATCGATCCCCTGCTCACTGTACACCCCCCATATTACTCAGCAACGAGGGTACCAACTTGTTGGGGGCAGATACACTCCAAACACCCAGCAAATACTAATGACATTAAAAAACTGACACAAAGGGAAAAATAGAAGAGTTAAAGAGATGGGCTTCAACCCACATCCTCAAAGATTCTCTTCTTCTCCCGCTCCTCCTTCATTCTGTGACTCTTGAAAGCTCTTTACTGAGGTTCTTATCAGTCTGGGAGAAATACTTCACTTAGTCTATTTCTTTCACTCTATTGGGAGGCCTTAAGGGATGGAACTGGGTGATTAGGTTTTTGTTTTCCCAACATGGAGGATGTTTGCAGCACAATGTAGGTGCTAATCAAACGTGTGGTTGTTATACCCGCTGTCATCGTTCTCAGTGAGCTGCAAGGATACATGAGGTATCCCCTTGTAAGTAGGAAGTGGAAAATGGGGTATAAATAGAGCTCCGAGGACAGATGCTGTTTCTCAATGTTATACATGCTTATCTACTGTTCTTGTTGTTGCTATGTCCATTATTTTACTTCCTCTAGGTCTGTCCTCATTTCTTTTAGTCCCTCAGCACAGTGTCTGTTTTCACAACTAATTATTACAAAATGCTCTCCTTTGGTCATACCACTGCCGTCATTATAGACACCCCAGAGTGAATACATTACCCACCGAAAATCTTGGGGGGTGTGGGTGAGCTCAGAGAGGCACCCGGCCTCACCCCTTCCGGCCGGGGTCCCCTCTCCTGGGCATCACACTGCAGATCCTTGGACGCATCGTGGTTCAGCACCAGCTAGAGTGCTTCGTTCTCAGATCCATGATTTTACTGGTTTGTGACCTAAACACGGAATGGTGGTCAACTTTGGTTATTCTTTCAGGTAACTGTTTGCTGGACCTGCCTCGCAAGCAGATCCTGGGCCCTGAGGAACTCCCAGGACAGACCTACGATGCCACCCAGCAGTGCAACCTGACCTTCGGACCCGAGTACTCAGTGTGTCCCGGCATGGACGTCTGTGCCCGCCTGTGGTGTGCCGTGGTGCGCCAGGGCCAGATGGTGTGTCTGACCAAGAAGCTGCCAGCCGTGGAGGGGACGCCATGTGGGAAAGGAAGGATCTGCCTGCAGGGCAAGTGCGTGGACAAAACCAAGAAAAAATACTATTCAGTAAGTGATTTTCCTGTCACGCAAGGCCTGGAGACCCGAGATCTGAAGTACGTTCCTGTGACGTGTGTGGACGGTCACCAGAAGGCTTTGTTTCCTAGTTCAAATATTTTTTCTGGAGAGATCGATCTATTTACTATTTCCTCCTTTAACCATGGGAGCCATTTCTAGTCATCAAACCAGGGAGGAAATGCAGATCATAGGAACTCTTCCCAGATTCCATCTACTTGAGACCCCAAGTAGGGCCCACTTTTTGCAAGTTTTCTTTCAAGCTCATCTTACCGAAGTTAACAGAATACATTTGTTTGAATTCATTAAGGAAGCAGCAGTAGTGCCAACACATGGTTCTCATATATGCTTGGTGAGCTCCAACATGGTCATGTTTCCCCCCTCATAGCAAGTTAATCTAACCTTAGGAGTTATAAAGCAACTTAACGCCTGTTCCAGGGAAACACCTCTACCCTCCCCATACACTCCACTGTCATGTCAGCAACTGCCACCTTACTTTTTAAGATCCAAACAAAGCTTCTGTTTATTTTTACTCCCAAGATTTTCAAAGTCCCTAGAAAGATGTTGCCATGTGTACATTGCCTGTATCTTCGAAGGCTGTTACCTTCTCAGATACCGGGCACAGGCAGCCCACGGACTTTCTTCACCTGTTACCTTGGCAAAGGAGTTCATAGCATTCTCCCACTTGGAGTCTCAGCTGCCTGCTGTGATGTTTGCAGAGTGATAGGCCTGGGGTGTCAAACGGGGCTCTTCATTTCCCGAGGTGTACATGCATGCGGTGTGGGTTCACCTCAGTATATCTCACATTTTCTCTCTGGGGGCTGAGACTCAAATTTAATTGGAAATTAAGCCAACTCCAGGTCAAATATGTGTGTGCATGTGGCAGAGGGTCTCTCACAGACAGGATGTGTAATGTCAACAAAGACATCACAGAGCTGTCATGCTAAAACAGGACAGATGACACAAGTACAATGAACTTATGCCCAGTGTCATGCAAAACCTTTAGCATCATACATTTTGTTAAAGGTGCAAGATCAGAGTAGGCAAAGAAGTTAACCGGGGCTCCGTGGTGATTAACAGAAATGTGCAAGATCAGAATGCATAAGTTAAAAATGGCCCAGAGAAACCAGGAGGTAAACCTTGCAGTGTGCTAAGTACCTAGGGCGAAATGTTCAGAACCTCCAGTTCAGGGGTGAGGGGAAGCAGAAAAGACAAACTGCTTAGAATCAGACACACATTGTAATTCCACAACATGCAATACCTATGTCCAGGCTAAATTCACTGAAAATTTAACTCTGTGATGAAGTTTCCATTGTCATTGGATGCAAGTGATTTCCAAATGTACATTTTGTATGTTTTCCTCCATCCTGGGTTAAAACATCTTCTGTTTTCCATTTCAGACATCAAGCCATGGCAACTGGGGGTCCTGGGGGTCCTGGGGCCAGTGTTCTCGCTCATGCGGAGGAGGAGTTCAATTTGCCTATCGCCATTGCAATAACCCGGCACCCAGGAACAGTGGCCGCTACTGCACGGGAAAGAGGGCCATCTACCGTTCCTGCAGTGTCATGCCCTGCCCCACCAATGGTACGCTGCTCCCAAGTGTCAGCCAGCACCATGCGTCACATGCAATTTCTATTCTGGCCGTAATAAATAAGGCAGGATATAGAAAGAGCCTCTAGAAACAGCCTATTAATCTTGTACTGCATAGTTCTGCCACTGTGGAAATCCGTAACATCGACATGAGTAATTTTTAAATTATTATTATAAACAATTGAGTGTTCAGAGAATAGGAAGAAAATAATTGATGTTTTCAACTCTGTGGATAAATAAAAATTCTTCAACACTGGTGCGTAAAGAGACTCTAAAAGAAAAAATGTAGCATCTTAAAATTATTTCAATGCATAAGAATATATGAAAGTTTCAGAACAGTAGGCTAATAATGTGACATGTTTTTTTAGGTAAATCTTTCCGTCATGAGCAGTGTGAAGCCAAAAATGGATATCAGTCTGATGCAAAAGGAGTCAAAACGTTTGTGGAATGGGTCCCCAAATATGCCGGTGTCCTACCAGGGGACGTGTGCAAACTGACCTGCAGAGCTAAGGGCACCGGTTACTATGTGGTGTTTTCTCCAAAGGTAACTAACTGCGCACCATCTGCCCAGAGGCAGTAGGCGTCCTTGGTGGAAATTATTTGGTAGAAGGAAGCCTACAGATACTAGTGTAAACAATCATTATTTTCGAGTGGCTAGATTTTGAAGGGTTTTATTTTCATCTCTGTAATGTCTATATTTTCAAACTTTGTACAATGAATATATTTTTTTTTTTTGTAAACAGAACAAGTATGTGTTTTAAAAGCTATTTTTGAAAAGTGTAAATCTGTCAGGCCAGGTGAGATGTGACCTTAGCTTCAAAATAACCCTGAAAACAACTGGTATTTCCAAGGCACATTTGCAAAGACGACTAAAAAGCATGAAAGCTCTTTTTATATCATTTACTTAAGAATTTTGCTAGTGATTCACGAAGATAGATTTCAAGATCATTGTGCCTGAGATAGACCTTTAAATGTCTTGCACCCTTAGTATAATCCATGTCCCTCTAATTGTACACATAATATATGCATGTAAAATTATCCCTTGTTTTTCATAGACAATTTTCTAAAATACTTCAGCTTTACCTCTCACAATCAATATTACGCAGCAATTTATCTAATAGCATTTATCTCATTTGCAAACCAGTGTTACATTTATTATTTATTTTTTAATTTACCTTTCCAATTACAGTTTACATTCACTTTTATTTTGTATTAGTTTCAGGTGTACAGCACAGCGGTTAAACTTTACGAAGCGTTTCCCCTGATATTTCTAGTACTCGTCTGGCACTGTATGCACAGCTATTACAATATCATTGACTACGTCCCCTGCACTGCACTTCACGTCCCCGTGACTATGTAGTGACAGCCTTCACAACAGGCACTACGCTTAAAACCACCTTTGTGACTGGCCTTCGGCTATCACTGCCATATTATTGAAAAATACCTTCATGCCCAACTAATGTAATTTACAAAATATTTTATCTTTTATTGCAAAACGACACATTTTCATTTTAAAAATTAGCACAGAGGAATGAAAACAAAAACAACGCCAGGAAATAAAACCATCTGGAGACCTGTTAACCTACTGAAGTATATCCTACTTCAGTTTATACACACTCACGTACACACACTCGAAGAGTTTTGTATATGCACAAATACGAAATAGGCCTATTTATATGTGGCATGTTATTTACATACAGTGGCATGTACAAGCCACAAGTAGTCTGTATGCATCCTGTTTCATAATTAGCTTTATAAACATATGTTAATTCTTTTATTCAAACATATTCATTCTCTGCCAGAAAGTAGTTTTCTCGGACATCCCCAGACTCCTTTTCCTACACTAACCCGTTTGTCTCTATTTCAGCATCTGCCAGTTTGACACAACAGGAAATGCTTTCCAACCAATACACTGCTGTGAATGTCAGGTTTAGGTTCTCATATTTATTGCTATATTAACAATTATGTGACAAAGAAAGATCTCCTGTGATCTTGAGCCTGCTCATATTCTGGCCTCGACACATGGGACAGACAATCCCATAGGTGAAGCGAAAAGACGGCTTCTCTCTGTGTATTAAGGCGACACTGTGCGGTGGGAACACGTGGCGGGATGGAGAGGGATGCCTGGGGTGTCCCCAACACTTTCGGAGTTAAGCTCAAGAGAAGCCGCACAACCGAGACGTGTCCCAGGTCTCCTTCTGCCAATGTGTCATGGGTTTTTCAGTTAAATACTCCTGAAAACTACGGTTTTTTGGTTCTTCATTTATTTCTTAATGTACCTTCTATTCCAATCACACTCAAAACTCACAAATTAGAACGTGCTCTTTTACCCAGGAAACCAAGTGCCTGGGCACAAGTACTGCCCGTGGCTAATGTGTTTCTCGTATTCAGGTGACCGATGGAACTGAATGCAGACCATACAGTAACTCTGTCTGCGTCCGGGGGAAGTGTGTGCGAACCGGCTGTGACGGCATCATTGGCTCAAAACTGCAGTATGACAAGTGTGGAGTGTGTGGGGGAGACAACTCCAGTTGTACGAAGATTGTTGGCACTTTCAATAAAAAAAGGTAACGTGATAGCACAGTTGCCCGTATGGGAAATGAACGAAGCTTTGAGCTCTTGCAAAATTGATAAAGGAAGGCTCACGTTACATCATAAGCTGTCTAGGAGAGGAGGGCTAGCAGGGCTCTTTTAATGCATTATGAACATGAGAAGGGAAAGAACGGAGGTGAAAAAAAGCTCTGGTTGCCAAGTGAGAACTCGTGGCGCCTCTGGAAGCAGGTGAGCGGCAGTGGCCGTGAGGTCACGGTCTGGCAGTATGAAAACTGGAAAAAAGGTAGAGACATTGTACTTGAGCCATATCTTGCAGGTCCATCATTCCTGAAACAGAATTTAGAAAGGATGGCTGGTTTCCATCTTATCTACTTTTTTTTTTTCTTTTTACAAACAAATTCTCATGGGGCTGTATTTTTCTTGAGAAAACATTTCTCATGAAAACTGTAAGTTAATTGCTGTGGTACAGACAACAGACCGACTTTAACTACCCTGGTTTAAATCTACTGTATAAAGAGTAATGTCTTTCCTGCTTCCTCTCATGGTCCTTGATTACACTCTTGCTTTAAACATGTAAGTTTTCAAAGTACCAATTTCTGGCATAAAACATTGTGCGCTCAGCTGGGACGGCTGAGCCAACTTACGAGCCCACTGGATGCAGGACTGTTGCTCTCCCTGACCAGGCCACTGCTGCTGCTGAGTGTCATCGGTCGGGCACACCTGTTGTCTTGATGCCTGTGCTATGTTGTCTTTAACTGGAGAGTAAGAGGCAAACCAAATTCACGATAAGGATTTATTTTAAAAATTGTATGCCATGTTAATGTAAAACATTATCTTTGACATGATGAAAATGTATATGGCTTCAGAATTTATTCTGAATTAAAATATTCATCACTAATCCTATTTGCTAGTGATATAATCATCGTGTCTGGGCATCTAGAGTTTTTTACCTAGATAATTCCAATTTACCTAGGCAAGTCCAATTATGTCCTCCGGTTCCATATATTTCAGAAGTGTAAGGCACCTTAAATATGATCAAGTCTAACTTTTCTGTTACAAATGAGGGAATTGGGTCTCTGAAAATTTAGGATTCACCCAGTTTTACATGGTTGGTGAATGTCAGAGAAGAGCCTATAACTCAGGCCATAGGGTGCATAGAACACTTTTTAAAAAGAAAGAAAAAAGGAAGGAAGGAAGGAAGGAAGGAAGGAAGGAAGGAAGGAAGGAAGGAAGGAAGGAAGGAAGGAAAGGAAAGGAAAGGAGATTCAGGAACAAAATGATAAATAAAGTTATTTTTTAAAACTAATACTTTATGTACTATATGTTATATAGTCTCCCTACATAAACTTATAAACCACTTTTGAATGTTAAGTTTAGCATTTTACGTTTTTTTGGTATTGACAACCAGTATCTGAATATTTGACATCACATGAAAAGATAAGATTCATTAAGTCAACAAGTAGAATGAAACATCGCCACTTGCAGATTGATTTGACCAACATTATATTATGTGATACAAATGGGCTGTTTAAGTACCCCAAGTAAATTCCTTGGCTTACTCTGATTTATAAAAAGGAATATTTGCAGTCAAGCTCTGGCTGGGTAATTCACTAGCCATGAGACTCACGAACAGTCACTCAATTTCTTTACTATCAGAGTTCTTGACGGTAGAATAATAATGATACTAATTAATCTTTAAAATTAATGTTGTTTTGAGAACCAAGTGATGTAAATAATGCATATTAAAATATTTCATCGGGTTCAAACCTCCTCAGAAATAAGACCCTACTCTTAATTCACCTCTCTCTCAATTTTCCTCATGTCAGTCAGTAAATGTCAATTCTTCCCCTACTTAGGTCCAAAAGTTTGAGTCATCTTTTACTCCTCATTTTCTCTCACACATTTACCCATCAGCATGTCCTGTCAGTCCTACTGCCAATATATATTCAGAATTTGGTGGCCCCTCATCACCATCAGTGTCACTACAACCCCAATCCAGTGATCATCCCCTCATGCCTGGATCAACCCAGCAGTCTTCCCAAAGGTCTCCAGGACCTTGCCCTCCCAGCGTCTTCTCCACAGAGCAGGGGGAGCCATCATTTCTTGCCTGTCAGAGATCATGCCATTCCTCGGCTCACCAGCCCCCCTTGGCCTCCATCTCACAGTCTTGTAACCTTCAGGGTGCGAAAAGCTTTGGCCGCTTCCCTGTTCTACATCTCGTCTGTACAGTCCCCTTCTCTGGCTCTGCTCCACCCACCCTGGACTTTCCGAAGCTTCTTAAACATGCTACCCCAATGAACGTGTGCTGTGCCTTCTGTCTGGAGCCTACCTCCCCAGTTAATAAGCCATGCTGCTTCTGGAAGTCCTTTAGATGACTGTCAAGTGGTATTGCTCCAAATAGTTGCTGCCCTAAATGAAAACCTCCATCCCTGTCATTTCTACCTGCTTATGCTGCTCTGTGTGTCTTCAGAGCTCTTAGCAATGGATATTGTCACATATTTCATTGCGGGAGGAGCCAGGGATCTAACTGCCCCCCACTAGGGTGACATCATGCTTAGTATGCAGGAATGATTGTATTTCCTCCATGGCAGGCACTGATCTTAGTGCTGTGGACATAGCCCTGAAAGAAACAAGAGTCCCTTGTCCTGCCAGCCATACTTCCTAATAGTTACATGAAAACAACTGCATTCATTCATCATAGCCAGGGAAGTTGCTTCACGTCCAGAGTTTAAGTGATGCCCAGCACAGTGTAAAGAGAATGAATGAGTACAAAGATAACTATATTTTACTAAGGCAATAAGCAACCAAGGCACTCATTCTTATACTCATGAGCTTAATTAGAAAACCGATTGCAATGTTGACAGTCCCCAGTGATGCCCATGAATATGATACAGGCTATAAAGAACAGAATAAAAATAAATAAAACCCTCCCCCTTGACTCCACTACCCTTCCTCCTTTATCTTCTTTACATCATCTGTTTGGTATCATTTCAACTCTGAATATAACCAGAAACTTATTTTCATTTAGTTGTTATAAAATATAAGTGGCAGAGGTAAGGGTTATATGTCTGGCACAAATTTGGAGTCAGGAGGCCTGCTTTCTAAGCCCAACACTACCATTAATTAGTGCCGTAGTGAATTTGTTCAAATGTTTTCGTATATCCCCACCATGTAGGCTTTTTTATGTAAGATAAGATATCATCTCCAACCTCCCTCCTGGCTTTGTTTGAAGCCATTGTAGGATTGCATATTGTTTCTTGATATCAGATACTTCAAAAGAAAGTCCTGTAAGGAAGTATGACCCAAAGTGTATTACAACAATATAAAAAATTGAAAACCATGGATCAAGTTGGATGGATGAGCAGTGTTGTCAGCATTGCATCTTCTGTCTTCAACACATCAGGAAGCTGCAACCCCTGTCTACCAATCAGTGTAGACCAGGTGCCCAGCAGACAGGGGTTTCCCTGGGGAGGAGCCTCCTCTCCAATTCAGGGAAAATGCTTAGGTGGGGGAAACACAGGTGGATTTTTAGTGTGTGAATCAGCTGCCCCAAACCTCTAAACTTGAGTATGAGTTTGAAAGTAATTAAATTTTATATACACCAGTCAAACTGCAGCAATAATTTATTTATTTCTATTTTCATAAGTAGGAAAATAAAACAAAGGGAGACTTTCCTAGGAAATTACTTACAGAGGCAAAGATTTTGGCAACAGATGACTACTTCTCTCTGGCATAGACTCTTGCTGCTTATTTACCATTTCTTAACATTTGCCACAAGCTTATGGATATTAGAGATATTTATGCCTTTGCCCGTTTTCCTGAGGATGGATCTTTATTTTTTAATTAAATTTGGTTGATTATGCTATTATAGTTGTCCTGATTTTCCCCCCTTTGCCCTCCTCCACCCAGCACCCCCCAGTCCCTCAGGCAATCCCCCCACCATTATTCCTACCCATGGGTCATGCATACGAGTTCTTTGGCTAGAGACCTGTCTTACTCTTCATCCACAAAAAAGCTTCACTCAACCTATCGTACTGCTTCACAGATACTAAGCATTTGCAGAAATTTGCTAAGGCATTTAAAGATTCTTTTTTATTTTTTTCTTTTGATGATACTGGTAAGGGCTAGTTACCCAGTTATAGAATTTTATGTTCCGTTCTGTGTCCTGCCCAGGAAATCCAGAATTCGAGTAGAAATGGAAGCAGAGCCTCTAGTCTGTCTCTAGTTCACCAGACTAATTAAGTCTGTGGTCCCCCAATTAGTCTGCACATTTGGAACAGTGTGAGGAACCCCAGGATTACTGCCACCTGTGCCCCATCCTAAAAGTCAAGGATTTAACTGGACTGCGGTCTGGGGATTAAAACTTTTTGAAGTTCCCTAGGTGATTCCAATATGCAAACAAGCTTGAGAAACATGAATTTAAAGATTCCTATGAGATTGAGGGCAGATCTGTGTTAGTTTGTGTTTATCTTTATCCTAGTTTGTGCCAGATGAACATAGTTTTGTAAAGATGATGGAATTTAATAAGGACGAGTAATGTTTTGGAAGTCTTTAAATGAAGTCAGTAGAAATTTTTTAAAACAAAGGCAGATTGCTAACATTATCCTAATTTTGAACATCATAATAAAAATGTATATCATATGCTAGTCCAACCACAATTTTATTTTTGAAGAAAAGTAATTTTTGAAGCCAATTTTAAGCTAATCTCTTAAATACGCTGAAATTTTGTGTTATAACCAGGTAAGACTTTTAGAGAATTTCCATTGGTTTATCCATTTATTAAGTGTTTACTTATTTTTCTCTCTCTTTTTCTCCCTCTCTTTCTCCGCCTCCCCCGGTCCACCCCGTGGACATTCCTGCTTCCAGTAAGGGTTACACTGACGTTGTGAGGATCCCCGAAGGGGCAACCCACATAAAAGTCCGACAGTTCAAAGCCAAAGACCAGACTAGATTCACTGCCTACTTAGCCTTGAAGAAGAAAAACGGTGAGTACCTTATCAATGGAAAGTACATGATCTCCACCTCAGAAACAATCGTTGACATCAATGGGACAGTCATGAACTACAGCGGTTGGAGCCACAGAGATGACTTCCTGCATGGGATGGGCTACTCTGCCACAAAGGAAATTCTAATAGTGCAAATTCTCGCAACAGATCCCACTAAAGCACTAGATGTCCGTTAC
This sequence comes from Mormoops blainvillei, assembly GCA_004026545.1. NCBI lineage: Eukaryota > Metazoa > Chordata > Mammalia > Chiroptera > Mormoopidae > Mormoops > Mormoops blainvillei. The sequence continues at coordinate 197,882 of PVJD01001064.1, forward strand.
AGTTTTTTTGTTCCCAAGAAGTCCACCCAAAAAGTAAACTCTGTCACTGGCCATGGCAGCAATAAAGTGGGATCGCACACCACCCAGCTGCAGTGGGTGACAGGCCCGTGGCTTGCCTGTTCTAGGTCCTGTGACACAGGCTGGCACACAAGGACGGTGCAGTGCCAGGACGGAAACCGGAAGCTAGCCAAGGGATGTCTTCTCTCTCAGAGGCCTTCAGCATTTAAGCAATGTTTGCTAAAGAAATGTTAGCCTGTGGTTATGCTCTGATGCAGAGATAACTGGATGATCGATCACTGATCAGTCATGGTGAACAAGAGGTCCACCTAAAGCACAGAAAGTCACGCTTCAGTGTCATTGTCAACAGGAGTCCTGTTATGGGCAGAATCTGCTCTCCGCGACCAAATGAAGATGTGCACTATTTCATGTGACAGTGGTGACCCTGGAATATAGAAGAACTTGGGAGTTTGCAAACAACCTCTGGGCCTACAAGAATGAAAAAACACTGATGAATGTAGAATCAGGCGACATTTGACAATGGCAGGTCAACAGTCTCCCCCTTGTCACCTACCTCTTATAGAATGTCTTCAAAGGCATTGTAATCATTTTCACCCACAATTCACAGTAGCTTCTTTTTACTGTTTGTAAATACATTCTCCCTTGTTATGTCACTTTATATCACTTGGTTCTGTTAAAGATATATATGTACATATATATTTCTATAAAAAAAGTGTTTGACCAAAGTAGGTCTGCAGCTATTTCAACTCCTTCCAGTTTCTGGAAAGAGCTGTGGATGTTTTACTGGAAATTAAGACCTTGCTGCTGTTTTAATAAGATTTAGTATACTTTCAGACAACAGGAGATAAAATTTTAGTCAAAAACCATTTTGACAGCAAGCATCTTCTGAGAAATTTTGAAAAGGAAAAGGATCTCAGTGTATCTAGCCATTTAAATACATACACGGGTCTATAACATTTGACAGCCTGCATTTTTTCAGGCAGCCAGCCAAATTAATGCATAATTAGGTTGTAGAATTAGCGTTTGTGTGTGTGTATGTTATTGGTATTCAAAAGTCTAAAAATTAGTTTCCTTGTGTTAGAATTTAAAAGAAAAAAACATACTTCTCTGTGTTTTCCATTTATATTTTCACAATTGCTCTCCCTTTCTATGGCTCTCATCTGATATCTCAAGACGTGTAATAAACACACAGCAAAGAGCTCTCTAATCACATTCGCCACTCCCAGTACTGGCATACCTCTTACCAGCAAGCCTTTAAAACGCGTTCGTTTTCGCTTGTTTGTTTGTTTTGTTAAAGGGTTCTGTAAGACCTATGAGGTTTTCTACTTCTTGTTGACTTAGTTTACTAGGGAGATTAGAGATCACTTGGTAGTTAGCCACATCTAGAAGTGATTATCATTAATGTGGTTAGTGAAAAAGAAGTGGTTATTCATAAGACTGTTTCCACACCGTACAGGCAATAATTCCTTGCATTAAAAACAATCCAAGAATACTGACACTGCATTTAAGATTTTTCCCAATTGGAAAGTATTTGGTCGTACCAGTAAGTGTTTGAGTGATGAAATATGATGATTTTTGAGATGTTTGTTGCTTTTATTTCCATAGCCTATCTGAGCATGTTGTAAGTTTGAATAGTTAGGCATAGAAAATTTTTGCAATTATGTGCCTAAAAAAACCTTTTTAGACAGTAAACTGTAACCCTTCACCCCATAGTTCAGAAAATCTAAGGTGTTTTGTTTCATTGGGATTTCTTTTCCTTTGTGAAATATCACAAAGCCAATTGTTTTTATTAAATTGTATAATAATCATACCAAATGTGCCTATTGTAAAGATTTGCATAGGAGAAGGTTAGGGGACCATTATTTGAGTTCCCTTAAGCTCATGAGAGTTTATTTTTATTATAAGATATTTTTTAATATAAAAGAATTATATAATTCATCTTGCTATATCACATTCATTTCAGTGGGCCAGGAGAATGGATGTCTCACTGTTTTATTTTCTTACAAAATTATTTGATAAAACAAATAATTATTTTACAAAACTGATAATCATCTTTTGGATTTTTATAGACTGACTTTGCTTTAGATGTGGTCATTTTTTTCTTAATAAATTATCAGTTAGCAAAATGAGGTCTGTACAAGACTGCTAACCTACACTTGGTGGAGGTAAACCAGATATCAGGGACAGGGACAAAGGTATTCAAATTAGTCAGGAAAAAAATTAAATCACAGCCGAGCAGCTGACTACGCAGAGAGAATTATTAGAGAGGCCAATGTTATTTTTTCCAATTTTCAAAATAATTTTAATCAAATAACCCACTTATGACAAAGTTTTATTTTATCTTTTGTGGATATATCAAAGGCAACATTAAAAGATCATTAAAGAGCAAACATGATTGTCTCCTATTCTGCTTCTCTATACTTGATTCATAGATTTTTAATGATTTATCATTGATTCATTTTCCCTTAAATAATGAAGCTTTACCCCTTTCATTGGAATGATCCTAGAGAGCTTATAATGAATAAACCACTATTCCATGCTTTTAAAGTATTTTCTTTTGGGGTTTTATTTTTTTGGTGTTTTTTATTTTTGTATGAGTATCAATAGATTGACTAAGGAATGTATGTCTAAGCTCCTGAGAAAAAATGATATAGACTGGAAACTGAAATTCGGAGAAATTGATATAGATATAAAGAATGATAAGCAAAGGAGAAATCCTCTATAATACAATCTAATTCAGTCCAGTTTGATTTTGGACTATTCCTTTCACCTTTCCATAGTTGCACCTTGAATAAAAAATCTAGGATTCATGATGTTAGGGGCTACTTCCTCAAAAAAAGAGTTTGTCTGAAAATGCTCAGGTTAGTAAGAATCTAACCTCACAAAACTAAACACTCCAGATTAAGTTTAATTAAATACAAAGGGAGCCCCGAATAATAGCATTTATTTCTTCTACAACAAAAAAGATCAAATTAAGCCCTGCTTTGTTGTTTAGGGTTTAAGGGCATTGTTGTAATTTATTAAACAAATTCAACTTACTTTGCCTTCCTGTGGAAACAGTTTTATCCCATTAAACTAAGAATTAAGGGATTAATCACAAACAAAAAAAAAGTTGCAGCACTGAAAAAGTAATTTATTGTTTTTTGCAACTCGTATGTGAATTTGTGTGATAGAATTATTTATTCTTATTTAACAAAAATATGTGCAAATTCTATATTTAAAATGTTTTGCTGTTGTCCTACTTTTTAATTTATGCTTCATGTTTGTGATAAAGTACACTTTGTGAGTTTACATGATATATAGCACTGTTTGCTTTTGTATTTTTTTACAGAAAGCTTTCTGTGTGAAACAGGCATATATGTATATATTCCTCGTGTATCTTTATTCTGATACTGTAGTTTTCCTAAGGAAGTTTTTAACTTAACCTTTCAGGACTAGCAGTGTCCATTAATCCTAACTTTTCCAATTTGCAAATAAGAAAAACACTTACTCAAGCAACCGTGGTTCAGGTTTTAAACCTGGGTTACACAGGGAGCCCATCAGCCCGCTGAGGCTAAGATAGAGTTAAGAATCAGGTCTATTCATTTCACTGATACACTTGGACAAAGAGTTGTTGATGGATTATGTGAAAGTTGTATGCACATAAACTCCAAGTGATATCAATTATAATAAAGCCAAATATTGTCTTTTGCTGCTTTAGAAACACTCCTTAAAAATTAATATCACTCGGGCTGTAATATCTGCAGGATTCTGTAAATGAAAGTAAACAAATTTGATTTAAATGATTCCCATGTTAGTAGTCATAACTGTTTCTACAAACATGGGGTCTTCATTGATAAAGGGTGACTTTTTACTTCTATCAATGTCTCTCATGGAATGATACCAAGACTTGGGACAGGGAGGGACACCGCTGATCACATCAGCCAGCCCCTGACTCTGATCTCTCAGCCTGGTCACAGTAGTAAGGCAAAGCACCGTTGGACACACGACTGACCAGATCAGCCTCTGGCTCTAATGTCTCTCCCATAGACTCCTTCTTTATTATCAAAGTCATTGTCATGGTTTCTATGAGGACAACAGCCATATTCAAAGAAGCCCAGAACTTGTACTATGGCTTAGAGTTCACTGTTTGTGAAATAAAACAATGCAATAATGACCAAATTTTGCCAATAGTTTATGGCTGAGTATGAAATCTCATTGACATGACTGGTGAATATTTCCACTCTATTTATAATTAAATATGAGACCATCAATATATTTTTTATTTTTCAACATGTCGAAGTTACAAAATAAATGAATAACCATTAGTACAGGAATGGCCATCCAAAGCTGTAATAGAACCAAGTGCAGTGTCAAGGTGATCGGAAAGATTTAGATGTACAGAAAAGGAACTTGAATGTTTTCTCTATTATTTTTTTCATTTGCCAAATCCTGTAGTTTTAGGCTGTCTAACAGGTAGATCGACCTAACTCACTAGTTCACTGAAGAAAAAAAAGGAAAGCAATCTTCCCAATAGCTTTCTGCTAGCAGGGGCTACAGAAATGACTTCTCAAGTTATATCATCATGAAACACATCAATCTATAATCTATAACTGTGTTCTGGTCAATTAACGTATGGAAACATATTGAAGTAAAACCCATGCATTAGTGAAACAAAAAATGGAAATGGACATGATGTCCAGACCAGAAAAGCATTTAATCTGGCAAATGTCTCTCCGGTGCCATGATACCATAACTCTCAATGAAGATTCTGTGGAAAAAAATAATGGAGTATGTTGTTAGAAGATACTGGTTTTAAAAGAGAGTCTGCGTGCCTGTTAGCTAGCCCAGTTAAATGCCCACTCCTAGTGTACTAGCACTTTAGCAACATCTGCTTTCTGTGGTCTTTGTGCCCTAGCTCCAATCGGTGCGTGTGGGCCACCGTAGGTCAAATGAAAAAGCAAATAAAGGCCCACCATCCCATAAGGCACTGTCATGTCAAAACGATTCAAGTCTAACACTGTGAGAAAAACTGTGATTTATAACCGAAATAGGGCATTCTTTTTTTTTTTCATTTTCCTTTGTCACATCCAATGAACAATTATAATTTTTATTGAGGTGCTAACATATTCAGTGATCAACAGTCAAATGTGGTATTTCTGAGTTACTATTTTATTCTATGTGATTTTTCAATTTTCAAGAAGAAACTAAGCTTGGTTTTTGTTTTTTTGTTTTGGTTTGGTTTTTGTTTTTTGGGGGGTTTGGGTTTTTGTTTTTGTTTTTTTGTCAAGGCTAGGCACAACTTGATACTCAAAGGGGGATTGCATCTAAAGATCATTCTGATCAGCAGTGTTCAGTGACACACTACGTGTACATTGAGGATGTTTAAGGTGACATCAAAACTTGAAGATTGTCAGGCTGGAGTAGCAGACTTTTACATGAGTCATGTCTCACCATTTACTAAGACATCAGCATTCTTTTCAAATATTCCTTTTATACAAACTTGTTTGTTTCTTATATACAAACAAACTCCTGTTTATATTTTGCCTGACTTTGTTTAAGCTTTTTAATATTTTATGTCCATAGTAAACACTTGGCTACCATATCTCAGTCTTTCTTTAAAAGTTCACAATGTATTAGAAACACTTTGCCCCATGCTGAGAATATACTGAGAATAATAGATCATACTGTGTGTTGACTTTGTGAGACTAGACTTTGATTAAGAAATAGATATTGTCTCTGGGTGATGTCTTTGGATTATATACTCAGGCATGACGTAAATGTAGGAGGTGACAAATACTGCTTACATTTTAGTATTACATATTTGTCAGAGACAATCATGCACATGCTTTGTAAATAGACTTCAAATAACTAAACAGATTGCAGAAATATGTTCAATTTGATGTGAGCAGTGACACAAATATTTGATCTCTGTATTAGAGTCTGTGAGTAAATTCAGGTAATAGATCTAAGCAGGTAGAACTGAGATTTTTAATTCTTGAAAGGCACTTTCAAGGTATAGTAAAACATTGAAGATTTGCATATTGTATATAAGTAATAAAATGTAAGCTGCTTATTACCCCAGTTTTTCAGAAGTGATGGCATTTTTCAGTAAATGCAATCCAGTTGAAAAAGCAAAAATTTTTGGAAAACTAAAATGGGTCTCATTTAAAATGCCTCTTCAGCTTTGGCAAGTTTCAACTGAAATCGACTATTGAAAGCACTACTGTGTCTTATAGCCCGCCTTCCACCACAGCTCTGTATTCAGGTAAATCACTTGAACTGAGTCATTTGGGGCCTGTACTGTACTATTTTTCATTGAGGAACAATATCGTACTTTGTAAAGCATTTCCCTATGTGTGACTTTAAACTGTAAAATTAAACATTGGCTCTGTGGTTTCAGTGAGCATAATAAATGTAAACTGTAAACTAGGTTAAAGTATGGACTGCATATAATGTTTTAGAGTTGGAAACTATTGTCCATTTAACTTATATATTCTCATCACAGCAGTAGAACCCAGCCAGGCATTAAGGAAACTCTAGGCTCTCTATAATTTCTATTATCCCGGATCCGCTTTGGCATAGAAAATTAATACTTTCTCTGTCTGAAAGTACCATGGAACTATTGCTTCAAATCTTCTTACCACCCCCTAACTAAGTCTGTCTAGTATCAAGGTTTTGGTATGAAATTAGAAAGAGCAGGCAACACAATCTACCTTGTTCATCCACTCTTTTAAAGATAAATTTTTTTCTAGATAAAAAACTGAAGAGTCTAAACGGTTATGCATGCACGGGAATTCAAAAAGAATTGATATTCACTAGCAAAATGCTATTTATTTGCTAACAAAATTATGACATTAAGGTTCCAAAGTACACCAATTCCTTTTAAACCTGAAATCATCACTGTTTGGCATGCATTGTAAACAATGAATTTCTCTCTCATATCAAATAATATTTCAGAATTGTGAACATTACTTTTAGTAGGATGTTTGCTTTGCAAGAAATAATTTAAAACACCTATACTTTTACAAAAACATCGTACATAAACAGCCATCATAAGTGGCTAAGATTTGTTGAACATCTCTTGGGTCAGGCACTGTGGTAAATACCTTGCCAACTTTCTCCCACATGCTCCTCTCCCTGACCCTTTTGACCTTGGTCTTAGATTCCAACATTATGGATGACTCTCACATCATAATAATAGCTGTTCATGGTCATCTAGCTGTTGCCAAGTGCCAAGCACTGTTATAAGCACTTTGGTTATTTATTTTCAATTAGTGGTTTTTTAAAACATTGAGAGTCTCAACTCTTTATGGACTGTGAGTCTGATAGAGGGATTTTAGGGTGGGTGGATGACTATGTGAGTTTTGAGAAACGGGGGGAAGTCTTTAGATGCCCTGATGTGTGGGCCCCCTGTGTAAAAGCAAGAGTGGTCCTGAAATTCCAATAAAAATGGCAAGGGAACTCTGGAGAACCAGGCAAACGGCAGGACTAGAGGCAAGAGCCCAGCGTGTACAAAGGGCCGTTGTTTCAGGGGAGAGAACTTGATTTAGAAAACTAGTAAATTGCTCGGAAGGATTAAAAAAAAAACTATGGTATTTAACCTTACAAACTGTTTCACAGCTCATAATGAGCTGGTTCAGACAAGGTCAAAGGCATAAAAATGGTCCTGGGGGTAGATTTTAGATTAGGAGTAGAATGAACAAAGAAGAAGGTTATAAATAGAACGATAGAGTTTTGAAAAGTCAAAACTGTCTAATTCCTAGATTCCGTGGGGTGTTCCTTGATATATTATTGTTTTATCTGTTCAATCACACTCATGTTTTCAAACAGAATGAAAGATGATCGGTTTTTATGTAGACACAAATGAAGGGATGTATCTTTGTGTTTCTCAGTTTCCCTCCATGGCCTACTCATGGTTAACAGAATCAAATCCCAGAATGGTTAACCCTCTGGGGAAGTTCCCAGGGATGGAAGAATATAAGAAGCAATCTGGGGACCTCGCTGTAACATGAAGTCACAACACGTATTTGCCGTAATATAGATTTCTCTTTCCGCTTCTAGATGCCTACGGCATTTTGTCTCCCTACTTCAGCTTTCCTTGGCGTTTGCCTTTAATTGTAGTTAGACTTTGTGTTGTTGTCATTGCTATTTGTCATTAAAATCACCTAAATATTGGACAGTAGGAAAGTATCTTTCTTAACTGCTTGTGAGTAAACTCATCACAAAAATAGTGGGTGAACTAGTTTTAAGTTTAAAAAAATTCATTCTCTGCAAAAGTGTTGGGAACAGCTAACTTACTCATCTCCCAAGTAAGCATAGTACCTGCTAGACATTCTAGAGAATGTATCTAGGTTGTTTCTTTCTCTCCAGCACCTTTGCTACCCCTTTGCCAAAATATCAAAGATGTTTTCTCTTCCTCCTTGGATCTTAGTTGTACCGTTGTAAGCGGTTTTGAGATGAGAGCTCAGACTTAAGAGCTGGATAAGATACAAAGGACATAAGAACCTACACAAGTGAGGTGGCTGGAGCCACACGTGACCCGCTTGTAGGTATGCCAGACTTCTTAGCTCTTCCACTGTTACCACTCTAGTCCAAGCCGCCAACCTTTCCACTCTGAACAACAAATGCCTCCCAAGGGCCTCCTCTTTTCTTCAGCAGCCAGACCGATCAATAAAATGTCAGATCATTTAACTTCTTTGCAAAAATTTCTTCACGCCTTCTTAGTCAGGATAAAAAGAGTGACTTTCCATGACCTTCAAGCCCCCAGGACCTCTCCTGCATCCTTCTCCCTGGTCCAGCACTCCAGCTGCTATAAATCTTTGCTGTTACTTAGTGTACTAAACATAAACTCTGTCCATAAAGTTTAGCCTAGAACAGTTTTCCCCAGATAGAGGCTTGCTTCTTCTCTCCCTTCAAGTATCTGCTTAAATGTTATCTCTCAGAGAGGCCATCCTGGACTAGAATAGTTCCCCCTTCATTGTTTCTCATGGTACTTACCAACGTTTGAGATTTCAGTATATATCCATCTGTATATATCTGATATCATTTATATACATGCGTATATGGAAGCAAGTGTGCATATCAATACTTTGAGGCCACAGTCTCTGTTTTTATTCACTGCCATATTGCTAGCTTCTAAAAAGTTACCTGGCATATAACGAGTACTCAAGAAGAACTTTTACAATGAATGAATGAATGAATGAATGAGTGAGTGAATGAACAGATGGCTATCCAAGCAGATAACCATCATTAAGAGGGTTCAGAAAATGGTCAGTGGTGTCTCTGAGAGTGGACCAAATAAAATAATGGAAATATTTTAAACATGTAACACACATTTTAGACAAAAAGCAAGCCAGGGTTAGGCCAGGAGAGCAGGAAAACCAGGATGGATGGGTGGGAGCAAGAACTTGGCTCCTTGGTTTCAAGACAGATCTTCAGTCCCTGAGGTGACATGTAGAACACAGAACACCAAAGCCGTTCCTCCAGAATTCTCATCTCTTCATTATTCATTCAAACAGTAATACTATTGTAAAAGTGTTTTGCAGATGGAATTAATGTCACTAACCAACAAACCTCAAAATGGGAAGATTACCCTAGATTAACTGCGAACGGTTGGGGGGGCAATGTAATCATATGAACTCTTAAAAGCAGAAGACAAAGGCAGAAGTCAGAGAAATTCAAAGCATGAGAGGGATTTTGAAGTTGACTGCTGCAAAATGGAACCACAAGCAAAGAAATGCAGGTAGCATCTAGAAGCTGAGAACAACCCCGAGCCAATAGCCACAGTGATAAGGATAAGCAAAAACAAGTGTGAAAATGGGGGCAGCAGGGATAGGAGTTTATGGATGGGGGAATCTGTTGCCTGGAACAACGTTTCCCAAAGGGCAGCTGAGAAATCTTTCGTTGGCAGTAAATAAGTGAATAAAGGTTTTGATCAATTAAATTACAATTTTAACAAAGGTGCCCTGGTTATATATTGCCCTTAACAAATCATCCTAAACTTTAATGATTTAAAGTGACAGTTTATTGATTTTGTGAGTCAAGGCTCAGTTGGATCACATGTCTGCCCTTGACATTGCCTTTTAGTGAGATTCATCTGGTGGCTGGCTTGGACTGCAGGATCCAAAACAGGTTCACTCACACGCCTGGTGTGTCGGCAGGGACAGCTAGGAGGTCAGTCTCAGCCGCACCCCTCCCTCTCCATGAGGTCTCAAGCCTTCTCCTGTGGTCTCTTCAGCAAATTGTAGTCTGTCTCCCTGCAAGGAGGCTCAGGGTTCCGAGAGCAGGTGTTTCCAGAGCACCAAGTGGAATCTGTAAGGTTTCTCATGGCAGAGACTAAGCTGTGAGAATCAGCATCACTCAAAGCTCCTTCCTTGATTCTTCCACAAGTGAAAAGATAATATAATGTGCCATTCTTTGTAGTTTGGTTATCAACATTTTAAAGGTCATTGTTCTTCTTTGCAAACATCATTCCATGAAAATCAACGGAGGTTTTCATTTTAAAAACAACATTTTTAAAGACATAATAGTTAGCAGTAAAGTGGAAATCATTACCCTTGTCATTCGTTTGTGTACAAAACAAGTGAGCTACAGACAATAAGTCATGGTGTCCTAATGTACTTCGTGCACCAGCCCTGACTCTAGGGAATCTTTCTCGTTGGGTGGGGAAGATGAATTTATTTTTATTATTTTGTAAAATTTTCTTTTGTTTTCCAAGTCTGCATGTATTTCCCTAGGGAAAAAAATTTTCAACATGTGTGGACCGGGAGTGTCTGACTTAAGGAGGCCTCCAATTGAAGACTGCAAAGAAAGTTTTTGGTGTCTGTTGTACATGTGGAGTTGGGCATCTTTATTTTCCAAAACATATTAAGCCAACTGTATACAATAACATAATAAATCGTTTAGTCATCTGCAGGGCATTTCTTGAGCAACTAAAACCCCTCTAATTAGGATGCTGAAGACTTAGGGAATGTGCTCTTTAGTAAATGTGGTAAGCTCCTTAATTGGACTTTCTTTAATGTAGCCATGATCAAGCACCTGTTCTTTTAAGGTGAGAGACTTCACTCCTAAATCCTACCAGTTTCTCTACCATGGGTCCTACAGTGGGCCAATCAGATATTCGATGAATCAGTATAAATCCATCAAAACCCAATTTAAAAGGTATTTGAGGAAAACGGGTCTAGAGCTGATAGAAAAGACAGTTATATGTTTATCCATTGACAGAATAAGACCATTTTGACAGAATAAGACCATTTTAATATTAGTAGTGTTTCTGGAGACTATTATATTTATACTTATAATCAAACAGAGATTAGACTCCTAAAACTTTTATGGATTTTGGCATTCAATAATCTCTATTACATGAGCTCAGAGACAGAATTCGACATGGAACCTAAGAGTGTCATTGAAGATGCTTTTATATATTTATATTTTTTACCTTGGGATCATAGAAAAAAATAGGAATCTTTCCAAAATAGGCTTTTTCTGGCCATCCAAATTTCCTGAACCCATTTCTTCTTTCATTGTATTTTTTCTTTGATCTCCATTTATCCTTTTTTGAAAAATTTATATTGCAGGAGAACTTAAAATTCCTTGAGCCAAATACCACTTTAAGAACCTGACTAAAATTGTGCTTCACTTCATAAATGCACACAAAATACTACATACAATTTCTAGAGAATTCATGGGTGTCCAGAAGCTAAATAAAGAATTCCAATGCGCAAAAAAAAAAGTTTAAACAGGAATTTTCTAATAAACAACTGTTTGCAAGTGAAAATTTTGCTTCTGAGGTTAGAATATATTGAAACACATTGGTAATTTAAAAAATACTTTTAGTGTTTCCTTATGTATATAAGTTGTAATAATATTAGAGTGCAATAGCAAATAATACAGAGTTCCAGTAATCAAGATTCTAAAGCCAGGGAGAGACAAATTATATTGCGGTGGAATAGTAAGGGTCATACAGTTAAACAGAGTGTCAATCATGTAAGACAGATGCCAAAGAAGGAACTAGGCTCTTCAAGTGTGTTGATACAGTTACATGCACACTGCATATGTACAGTGACTCTCTTCCTGTTTTGCACTGATAACACATGTTGCAGACACTGTTCATGCTAACATCCTTTCTGCCCTTCCATTTTGCTCTGTATTAACAATAGTGGGACAGGTGATCAGTGAGAGGTGGGATCCTGGAGCAGCTGAACTAATGCCAACAATCAGCCATCTTTGAAATTCTTATTTTGTGAGAACATGGTCAGAAGTTTAAATTCCTACTGGACTTTCTCTTTCTTGCAGACAAAACCATTTCTAATTGATTCAAGTTCTCATTCCTATCCCGGGAATCATAATTGAAGAATATAGACAGGCTGAAACTCCATTAGGGAAAAGAAGTTAGAAAGATGAAGGAACTTAAAACTACATCTTATTTTCTGTGATAAAAAATATTGAAAAGGGACTTTAGAATAATAGGGTACCTATTTTTGAATATTTGATGGGTTATCATGAAGAAGAAAAATTATAATTATTTTACAGAACCAGAGGGTACAGTTAAAACCAATCAGGCTTTAACAGAGACCAACGAGGAACAAAGTTTCTACCATTCACTTTTCTCTCAAACACAGGTGCTTCAGCAATACACTAACTGTGGAAGGTTGTTTTTACCACTTCCCTCCCCAGTGAAAAGTTTTCTCAAAGTGCCAACCTATGCTTTGTGGTATATACATTACTTTTAAATGTTTAATAAATACATGCCTTATTATTCCCTTTCAAGCTATAGGCTACTCTGGGCCGTGCATTCAGTATGCAACACCGGCCAATTTTGAAAGCTTGGTTTTACTTTTCCCTTAATACAGTAGCTCTCACTCAGGGGAATTTTAACCCCCTAGGAGATATTTGGCAGTGTTTGCGAATGGTTTTGATCGTCACAATGCAGGGAGGGGGTTGCTGCCGGCATCTAGTGGATAGGATCAAAGGGTGCTGCACTGCACACAGGACAGCCCCCACCTCAAGGAACTAGCCCATCCAAAGTGACCGCAGTGTTGAGGCTGAAGAGCCCTGCCTTGGTAGACCACGCTGCTCTCCCGCTCCGCGCTGCTCCTGTCCTGCTCTCGGACGTGATGCGCGCTCTCAAGGGACTTATTTCTTAGCTTCCACTTCGATGTGAGTCACATGCCTGTGGCTCTTTTCTCCTCGCTGTTATGGAAGCTGGAGCCGCAGGCTCTGGGGGCCAGGGCTTCCTTCTTGGAACATTGGCACTTGGTGTGTGTTCCTTTACACAAGAACCAAATAACCCCAGAGATTATGAGCTCTGGGCATTGTCGGAACAGTTGATGGATTATGCAGGTGAGCACGGCACAGACTGATGACAGGCAATTACTGTAAATCACTGCTAGTCTTCCAGCCACGTGCAGCTGATTGCAAGAAGTGTACGGGAACAAGCACTGGTCCATCTAGTTTAGAAAATTAATACTGTGCCCTAAGCCAGGTTTGCACATTTTCTGAATGCGCTAAGTGGAATGTTTTCCATACAGCCAAATGAGGAAATGGAGAAGAATGAAAGTTTTGTTCCTTCAAGGGCGTTTTTAAAAGGATTTTATTTATTTATTTTTAGAGAAAGGGGAAGGTAGGGAGAAAGGGAGGGAAACATCGATGTGTGAGAGAAATAACTACTGGTTGGGAATTGAACCTGCGACCTTTCAGTTTGCAGGACAATGCCCAACCCACTGAGCCACACAAGCCAGGGCTCAGGGGCATTTTTAAATAACATTTTATTTTAGCCCAGGCTGGTATGACTCAGTAGACTGAGTGCCAGGCTGTGAACCAAAGGGTCGCTGGTTCGACTCCCCATGAGGGCACATGCCTGGTTTGTGAGCCAGGTCCCCAGCAGGGGGCCTGCAACAGGCAACCACACACTGATGTTTCTCCCCCCTCTTTCTCCGTCCTTTCCCCTCTCTCTAAAAATAAATAAACAAAATATTTTTAAAAATAAATAAATAACATTTTATTTTAGGGGCAAAGAGTACTTGTTTTTAAACTGTATGCACTGTAAGTGAATATGTTTTAGTTTTTAGAGAATTTCAGAAATACAAAAACCCTAGGAAATACAAAAACACAGTCATACGACAGGCAATTCCCAGTTCAGTTTTCACACAACTCACTAGCTAAAGACATTGGGATGTTTTTTGTTTGGTTTGGTTTAAGAATCTTTTCGTTCAAAACTAAAAGTTATATGAAGTCTTTATATAGCTAAATGACAAATTCTTAAACTTCGTCATTTAGAATAAGTCTTATTCTATTCTAATTGACTAAAGAGAAAAAAGATGTTTTTTGTTCTTTTTTTCCCAACCACAATATCCTAATGTAGAAAGAAAATCACCAATAATATAATAGGTGAAAATTTGGTCAAAACCAAAAAGAAAGCACAATACACAGTATCTTAGAGATTAAGTAGAATGTATGTGTGTTTGTGTGTATGTGTGTGTGAGAGAGAGAGAGAGAGACAGGCATTATGGTTAAGGTCAGGTAAGATCAGGGGTGGACACACTATGAAATTTTGCTTACATTTTTATGAGGTTATTATTCATTGTAGGTATATACAGTGCACTTGCCATCAGATTCCATCATGCCAAACCAGAAGGGTTCCTGAGGTTCTCGTTTATTTCTGCTGTCTAAAGCCATTACCTTCCACCTCCTAAAAGACTCCCCACCACAGCTTTCAAGTTGAGGCCAAGAACACTACATCTCCAGGAGCGAGTGTACAATTTGAAAAATGACTGCTCTTTGATGTGCTTTGTTTTTCTCTCACAGCAAATATTTTCAATCTTAAGAGTCCACCTTGGCTCCATTCAAAACCTGATACACTGTGAATGGTGTCACTCATGAGCCATCAAAACTGAGGGCACTCTCTAAAAGTGTGTGACCTCTGTTCTGAATCACTGGGCAGGTGGTGTAGGTGGACGGGTGAATAATTACTTTTGTCAGTTCCAAGCTAAGTTCTAGAGGCAGCATATTTTCCTCAATGTTTAACTAAAACTTCTTGGCTAAGTTTACTAGGTCAGAGCTACCAACTCCCAAAACACTGTTGCATTTAGAAACATGGGGGTTTCTCATTCGTGGGGGTCCTACAGTTTAAAGAGTGTTTACAGCTCTCTTCTTCACCCTAGAGGACCAGACTCTGGAATCCAGCAGATGAAGTGCTCGTAACATTCAAACCCTGGCCAACGTCTCCAGCCGCAAGTCTAACTATTGTGTCCTACCACACACACACACGATTCTGCCACAAACGCCGTCTCCTTTCCTGAATTCTCTCTGTATCCCTGTCTCTGAGCCTTTGCCACTTCATTCCTTCAGTTTGTCTTTCCATCATCTCTCCCAACAAAACTCTGCAGAGCTACAAATCCCATTTTTCATGAAGACTGCCCAAATCTACTACACAGGCCTCCGCACACAGTCGAAAACCTTGTCTTCTAAACACCCATATTATGGGTACCTATATTATGACACTGTCTTATTTTGCCTTGTCTTAAAATTAATTGTATTCATCTGCTTCTTCCCTTACCCCACAGACTTCAATCACCCCAAATTAGATTCTAAGTCCTTTCAAGACAAAGGCTATGTTTTCAACATCCTAATATTTGCAGTAACTTCAGGTGTATTGTATAAATGATCACATAAACATGGATTTGCATAGTAGCTTGGGCACATGCTATAAACATTACTTTATAGTAAGGAAATATACATTTAAAAATGTAACCTGTTTTTATTCAGATGATTGATATTTTATTCATCATAAATATTTTGCACTGATTTTGATTGTTCAAAAATGTGACACTAGTTTCTTTCTTAATTACTGAGTCTTATGTCACCACCCCTTCCCTGAAGTTGGTGCTACAGGCAAGTTCCTCACTCAACCTTCAATCTAGGGCTGGAACAGCCATGGCATCTAAAATAACTAACTGCTGAAAAGTTAGTAGAATACACACCTCATTTCATTTGTTGTGCTCAATGCTAACCAAATCCTAATACTGAAAAAATAATATTATAATATATAGAGAATTAAGGAAGCCTTAAATCATATCATCCACCCTCTTCATTGTAGAGATGAAGTACCTGAGGACCAGAGAGTTCAGGAGAAAATAGCCCAGGAAAATGCTTTTACTTCCTTTTTGGTTGGAAATGCTAGATCTTCAGGTAGCTCTTCGGGTTCTGTGACCATGAAGAGAGCCCAGGTAGCCTCCCTGTGTGACGCCCGGGTTCAAGGTCTTTGCCTTTGTTAGTGCTGCTCTCTGTTAGTCTGAACTCAGCCAATCTTGAGATAACAGTGCAGTCTAAACTTAAGAAAAGAGACAAAGCCTACCTTTTGCAACAGTGTGGATAGAACTGGAGGCTGTTATGGTAAGTGATATAAGCCCATCGGTGAAAGACAAACATATGATCTCACTTATAAGAGGAATCTAATTAACAAAATAAACTAAAGAACAAAACAGAACCAGAGGCATAGAATCATGGGACAGATTGACAGCTATAAGAGGGGCGTGGGGAGGTGTGGGTTGATTGAAAGGAGGTGAAGGGATTAGCCAAAGAACATACATGAAGGACCCATGGACATGGACATGTCCATGGAAGTGAGGGATGGTCTTGGTTGAGGGGGTGAAAGGGGAAATAGTGGGGCTACTGTAATAGCATAAAAAATAAAATATTCACGAAGCCCCACTAAAAAAGAAAAGAAGTAATCTTTGATCATATGTAATTTCAGCTTATCTCATGTGCTGTTTGGCTCTCATGTTTTAATATGGGAATGTATTTCCTTGAAGCATTTTATAATATATACATTAAAGGAACATTTCCAAGAAAGGAGAAACACAATGGTTCATTGAAGGTTTTCTTATTAAAGGTTTCTCTTCTTTCAGATAAAGAAACTGCCTTTTGGTGAAAGGAACATACCTCTGTAGAGATGTCCTTGCTAAATCAATGGTTCTTAACCACTTTGCATTGGAGTTACACGGGGACACTTTTAAAACATACAAAGGGCAGGCAACTCCACACCAGTTATTTCAGAAGTGCTGGCATTGAGGCCCAGGCGTTGGTATTTTTCTAACTCTCTTCCAATTAATCGTGCAGCCAGGAAAGCAAAGTACTCCTGCACGCCTTTGTGGCAATGTTCTTGGTTCTTGTTCTGTATTTTCTTGCCATAGGTCACATGCCTTGATTTGGTTTAGTTTTTAGTCACTCACCTTTAAAGTCTGTCCATACATGAGTCTGCAATGGAGAGCACAGCCAGCCTCTCTCAGAATCCATTTGAATGCTGGGAGTTCTCTGAACCTAAAAGCCAGGAGGGGGTGCACAATGCTGTGCTCTCCTTGAGGACCCTGGCAGGGTTTTCTCCATCAGGTGGGCACACGGAACTGAGTTTGGTTCTTTCAACGCTAACAGTACGTTGCGTTGACAAGGCTTGAAACAGATGTAGTTCACAGCTCTTCACGTCTTCGGTGTGCCACTAGAAACATTTCCCATTTCTGTCTACCGTTAGCCCCCTCTATTGCCTGGCCTTTTGCACCCTAAGACTTGTAATCCCTGAACAAATGTCAAGGAAGAAATGGATGCATGTATGCAGAAGAAAAGAAGGAAAGACCTGGGCTCTGAATTTCGGGGGTCTGAAGTTCCGAGCTTACCCACTTTCTCTTCACAGAGCTCTACTTAAAACTGTCAGAGTCTACCACGGGCCAATTATTCGAATAAAACTCCCAGCACTGGCATTCTGGGGTGTGCACGAGACTAACTTCCTGCTTTTCCTCTTCCTTTGCTTTTGTCTTACACCATAAGGAAAGAAGATGAAGGGATTAGCCAAAGAACATAAACGCACCACCCACAGACACAGACAAGAGTGTGGTGATGACCAGAGGGAAGGGGGCGGTGGGGGCTGGCTGGAGGTAGGCAAAGGAGGGTGGGAAATTTGGGGACATCTATAATAGTGTCAACCAAAGATAAAGTAAAAAAAAAAACAGACTTGGATCTCACTCATATTCTTGAATTGACTGATCTCATCCCCTCTGTATAGGAGAACTCAAACCCACCCTTTTGTTTTGGAAATCATGCCCTTTCTCTAAGGGCAAATTTAACTGCCACACCCTCCCGGAAGTTGGGGAGACCTCACTCCAAAGACATGTTTCCAAATTTAGGGACTAAAATTCATCCCTCACTTTTTGAAATCAAAAGTCAAATAAACCAAGAACTTATTTGAATTCATGTTGGAGTCAACAAATGGAAGAAGAAAATAAATGTGCCAGAAAAAAAGAGAACATGCTAAAATGTTTTTAATTAAAAATCTGATTCTTCATTCATATACTTTGTGTTTCTAATTTTAACAAAGTCAGATAAGCTAAAAGTCATTTGTTTCATTTCAGTTTAACCTTTTCTCACTCTTAAAGAAAAGCATGTGTTTACATTAATTCCGTATGTAGATGAAATTCTTAGATCATTGAAGGGTCTGGTATACATCCTGTTTGCAAACTAAGATTTCTTTATGAATGAAGAATAAAATGCGCACATGCAGGCCTGAAACAGAAACCGCGCTTTGTGGCACTGCTATCAGTTCCAATATTTATAATCGACATCTCTGAAACGTTCCACTTTCAAAGTACAGAGACTGTTTTCACAGTTCTCCCTCATAAACGTGTTTTCCTAATGCACTCAAGGTGGATGCCAGTAAGTTTCTGTTGTGTTTATTATATTCTGTCTTCTCTCCACCCAAGGCCCCACCCTCATATCCCACATTGTGCACAAGCCTTTGAGTATAACCAAAAGCTTATTAACAAATTTTCCAGCAAATAGAATTTTTTGGAATTTTTTCCACCTTTGGTTGATGGGTTTCCACTGAAATAAACCAGTTATGTTTGTGCTGAACTTCTAAGGGAACTTCACTTGCAGTCATTTTAGTGAATAAATGACAAACTGAGTATACCAACAAATCAAGTCAGGAACAAAAATAGAGGCAGAAATACATTGAGTAAAACAGAAAGAATGTGAGAAGGGAAAGTTGGGAAAGAAAATGAATGTTTATTCCTCTGACTTCTGTAATAAAAACTTAAAAATTGTAGCTTTCCCTAAATTGAATATGAATATCTGAGAGAATTGCTTTAAGAAGTTATACCCTTATTTTATTTTCATGGAGATCTTTTTCTTAATTACTGGCCCCCTCAAATGGCAACATAACATTGATAAATCTATTGCTAATGTGAGTGTTAGACTCACAAAACCAACATGAGATCACAATGAACTGAATTCAAATATTAAGGAGACATACCCAGTTGAGTTGAGAAGTATACAATGACAAAGTCTTACGAAAAACATGAGTCAGAATGGGATCTAGACTTCCTCACTTTTTAAAAGTTCTGAGGTCTCAAGTACATTCCCTACTTGAGTTTTTGGTCCCATACTTTGCCCTTTCATTTAATGTCTCTGTATTTTTCTTATTACCTTTTCAAAAATTACCAAAGTATTAGCTTTGATCCAAAATAAATAACAATATTAATAGGAAAGTGAGAAGAAAAAAAACAAACAGAGAAAATAACATCTCCATGCTCACATTTCCATCCTCGAAATCAGTTTCGCCTCTTGGATCAACCCATAACCATTTGTTATTAATTTCATTGAATTTAGTTTCAAAGATCTGAGAAAACTTGAGAAGATGATCAGCATGTACATCCTGATCCTGGATAATATTAACACCGAACATGTTTTAAATACCTCGAAATAATTCTAAACCTCAAGTTACTACATAAATGATAATAATTTCTTACACATGAAATAGTACTGTGGATTTTTAAATAAATGCTTTCAAATACAGCATCACATTTGGTCTTAGTGATGTAACCATGCAGAAACTTCATTTCTTTAATATGGTCTCTTATCCTTTCATTCCTTTGAATCAAACTGGCCTCGACTAGCATCCTGCCTCATCCACCTCCTTCTCTTTCGCATCCGCACTTCGTTGACCATTAAACTGTCAGACAAGGAGGTTCTTCCAGTCAGCATCAGGTGATCTTAGGAACGAAGCCTCCCATCTGCTGACCACAGAGGCAGAGGTTCGGTCAAACCAGAGGGGACATCAAGGCTACAGTCGTGTTTCAGCTCCAGGCCCAGAAGAGCGGGAGGAACCCCCCAACCGCACCCTTGCAAAACCAGGCAGAGTGACGCCAGGAGGGACATCGGGACCAGATCAACTAACCCCTAGTTCTGACCACTCAGTAGAGACCATGATCATGACCTTAACTCCCTTAGTCCGCTAGGTAACCCATTCCCTAGGAGCCATCTGGGAGCCAGGTCTTTGAGCACAAGCTCACCTGTGACTCCGGACGTGGTGCTGCTTCCTTAAAAATAAACCTTTACTCCGTCAGCCGCATGC
Organism: Mormoops blainvillei; assembly: GCA_004026545.1. Classification (NCBI taxonomy): domain Eukaryota; kingdom Metazoa; phylum Chordata; class Mammalia; order Chiroptera; family Mormoopidae; genus Mormoops; species Mormoops blainvillei. The sequence continues at coordinate 218,283 of PVJD01001064.1, forward strand.
TCCTGTTTGATTGGGCTTTGATGCACCGAGGCAAATGGACCCCTGTAGTCCAGTAACACTGACCCCAGATAGTTAGGCTGGGTGCTGATCCCGTGCTTGCTTAATTGGATAAAACAACATACAGAAATCTTGTGAGAAACTCATTCACATTACGGACCTGAGAAAAGAGAAGTCAAACTAAATACTAGGCTGGAGACGGCACTCGGTTCGTACGGAGTCAAACCAGAGCTAAGGCCCTAGCTCGTCAGAAGACTTGACACCCCAGAAGGGCCGAAGTTAGCTTATTCACCTGTGGAAGAAAACACATACACAGAGACGACCAGAAGCCGATGATGCCAAAACTAATTAGAAAATGTGGTCACCTGCCCTGTCGTGTTTTCATGGGTAGAGATCGATAATTCACGCCTAGCAGTCAAATAACCTGCCAGCGCTGTTAACAGTGTTCTTTCATCTGTTGATTCAAAGGCACTAAGCCCGCATTTGTGTTCTCACAACGCTTCACATTTCCACACCGTTTGGGATGCTCTTCCATGGCAAGCAGGGGGCCATGTCCAGCCTCTCTCATTGCGCCCCTCCTACCACAAGCACTGAGCAAAACCACATCTCTTTGAGATTCAAGGACCCAGTAAACACACAGAACATCTGGCCCTCACTGGGAAGCCTGGAACTGTCCCACCCACAAACCCCTGTGCCGCCTTTGTGACCTGCTGTTCCGATTTAGGGCATGTACAGGTGGGACATGAGGAGTGAAGTAGATAAAGGGATCAGAGTGAAACTCTGACCAGAGTTAGAAGCATGGATTAGACAGGTCTGTGAATGGAAAGGGGCCTCTTTATTTTTTTTTTAAGATTTTATTTATTTATTTTTAGAGAGAGGGGAAGGGAGGGAGAAAGAGAGGGAGAAAAGCATTAACATGTGGTTGCCTCTCACACACCCCCGGCACTGGGGACCTGGCCTGCAACCCAGGCATGTGCCCTGACTGGGAATGGAACCGGAAACCCATTGGTTCGTGGGCCAGCACCCAATCCAGTGAGCCACACCAGCCAGGGTTGGGGGCCTCTTTCAAGTACTGTTGTGGGACTCTCACTGTTTAAAGTTTCCAAAAAAGAAACATCAAAACTCATCCTTATCTATTATACGCCAGGGAGCACTAATGTTTAGTTGTCCCTTCTGTATAGGTTTACTTACATGAAAAAAATAACTCAAGAAAAGAAAGCAAAGAAGTTTACATTCATACAGGATTTGTGTGAGTATGAATGTGCACTGATATTCCAATTTTTTCTTGTATTTTTGTTTACTTGCTTTGGAATCTGATGTAAGAATAGGATTCTAGTGTGTCAAATAAGATTAAAAAAATGAAAAACTTCCAGCAGCACTAGTTCAATCTAAAAAATATGAATTTTAGTCTGAAAACGATAAACAAAAAACAAACAAGACACATTGGTTGCTTTGAGGATGCCTTTGGGAGTTTGTTTGCTAAAGGATTTTAATCTTCAATGTCATTATCAAAATTGATGCCGTATTATTATTCTGACAATGAGATATGTTAGGATTTTCCAATAAAACCTTCTATCACTAATTCTACTTACCACAGTATATATGACAAATGTGGATTTTGAAAGTATACTGCCATGAATTATTATTTTGACTAAGTTTCAAAACAGAGATTAAAAAATTAACAAAAAACTGTCACTTCTTCCCATGACACAGTCACAGGAGCTGAGCTTGCCTTCCCCTTATAAATGAGAAAGTGACAAAATATGCAAAACCACTGTTTTCAGGAATTGGACAATTGGCAGTACAGGACTGTAATACCTGAGAGAAGGGAAACCGAGAGGTCAGTTGTAGGATCAGTGAAGCTTTCTTCCTGGAAGCACTTTCTAAATTGCAAACCAGGAAAGAGAAGGCCGCGAGAAGGCCAAGCAACGCGCGGCAGCCCCCTGAGTTGATGGGGCAGGGACTGAGTTTGGAGACCGCGAGGCGGCCGGGTCCACGAGGCAGAGCGCTTGATGACGGCGAAGCCTCCAGAGAAAAAGCTCCGTAAACCGGCGTGGGGCCGCCTAGGGCCGCGGCTGATCACCAAGCGGCACGCGCACAGGATAAAGCTAAGCAATGCACAGAGTAAAATGCAAGAAGGCCACGCGCGCACGCACACACACACACACACACACACACATCTACTGGGGAGCTCTAAGATTAATGAATCCAAAACTCACACAAGGGTAGATGACTATTTTGTATGGACCACCCAAATTGGACAAACCTTGTTGAATGCCTGAGGTATTCAATACAGACCCCAAAAGAGGTCTTCATTGTAGAGCTACCCTATGCCACCCTAAAAAGCTGAAAGATAAGCTCAAAATCATCCACAAGTATTTAAATTTCCTGGCAAAATATATTTCAATACTCTTTGAACTATAACATTTCCTTATCACTATATCCTTATCACTATAACATTTATAATCTCTATAATTATATAAAAATTACTGAATGTGGAAAGAAGCAGGAAAATAAAGCTAGCTCATAATCAGAAAAAAATATTTAATAGAAATAACCTGGGAAATAACAGAGATGATGAATTAGCAGGCAAGGGGATTATAACAATATTATAAATATTATCAAAGATTTAAATAAAAACAAGAACATAATGGCAAGAGAAATGAATGGTTTAGGAAAACAAATGAAACTGTTAAAATTGACAAACATAATATCCCAGAGAGAAAATTAACTGGATGGACTTAATAACAGATTAGACTGGACAATAAACAATTAATGAACATCAAGACATAGCAAAAGAAATGCAAACTAAAGTACTGAGGGGAAAAAATATTGAAAAATAAATAAACAGAACCTCAGTTATCTATGGGACAAATGGACTGCCAGAAAAAAAGGAAGTAAAGGCAAATAAAAAAAGAATGGTTGAAATTCCTCCAAATTATTTTTAAAACCACTTTACAGCACTATGATTGGCCAACAAAAAGCAGTGCATGTTTAATGTATTACAAGCTGATGAGTTTAGAGATAACTATACATCCACAAAACCATCACCAAAATCTATGCTATAAACATATCTATCACCTTCAAAAGTTTCTCCTACCCTCTTTGTTTACTATTATTATGGAGCGATAAAAACACTTAACATAATCTCTTAGCAAATTTTCAGCATATAATACAGTATAATTAACTGTAGGTACTAGGCAGTACAGCAAATCTCTAGGGTTTACTCATCTTGCATAACTGAAACTTTGTACTCTTTGGCTAATGCCAAACATAAATCCCCAGATCCAAGAAACTGAACAAACAGGATAAAGACAAAAACAAAACAAAACAAAAACAAACCCACAAGTAGGCTTATCTTAACCACATTATTGAAAACCAGTGGAAAATAAGGAAGCACCTGGGAGAAAATGTCCTCGGCTCCAAGGCCTTCGCTAGTGCATTCTGTTAAACATCGAAGGGAATAAAAGTAAACTTACATAAACCCAGAAAGTAGAGCAGGAAGCAATAATTCCCAATTCATTTTATAAGACTAGTGTTGCTCATACACCTCCATATACAAAGATATTATTGGAAAACTAACAATGGTCTTCACAAACATAAACACAAAAATCCATGCCAAAATAAGTTAACACTGTATGTACCAAGTGGGGTTTATCACTGGAATGCCATTTTGATTAATAGTTCAATAGCAATAAAGATAGTTACATTAATAGGAAAAAAAGGAGAAACACATTACCTCAATAAATAGGGGAAAAAGCATTTGACAATATTCAACACCAGGTCAAACAGAATAAAAAAGAACTGTCTTTACTGGAAGACAATGAGATAGCACACATTTAAAAAGATTTAAGGAATCTACAAAAGAAATCTACCTAGAACACCCTGATAATTTTACAATGATGTAAGGACACAGTATATAATATCAAAGATCAAAACTGAAAAATCAGTACTAAAAATCAATTATAATTCTATATCTGAGCAAAAAAAAGGGAATAAGATTTTTAAATACCATTTTCAATAGTATAAAAACATAAAATACTTAGGTATCAATATAAATATAGGAATACAAGGCTTCTGTAGTAAAAATTACAAAGTATTATGAAGAGAAATTAAGAAAAATAGATTGATAGATATACCACGTTTTTGGATTAGAAGACAAAATTGAAATATCAATTCTTCTAAACTGATGTATTGATAATTTCAATAAAAATTTAATAGGCATTTTTTTTAGTTAAAAATTAACAAACTGAAAAAGTTATCTTAAAATTTCAAATGATCAGAATGCTAATTTAAATAAAAAGAGAGAGAGAGAGAAATTGTACACCTGAGTTCAAGACTTAACATAGAGCTGCAGTAACCAAGACAGGGTGGTATTTTCCAATGTAAACATGTTGCTCAGTGAAATAAAGTGGAACTTTCAGAAATAGATCCACACATAAAGATCGTTTGATTTTCAGTACTATGTTTATGTTTATGAAGAACATGTGCTAAGAGAATATAATAGGGAAAAGAGTTTTTTCAACAAATGGTGGCAGAATAATTGGATATTTAAGTTGAATAAATAAACTTCAACATTTACTTCATATAATACAACAAAATTTTATCAAAATGGATAGTAAGCCTAAATATAAAAGCTGAAGCTATGAAGCTTCCAAAAGAAAACATAGGAAAACACCTCTGAGAACTCGAAGCAAGGATATTTTAGGATATACAATATGAAACATATTCTATACACATAAAATGAGATGCTGCTTGACAGTAGAAAAGAACGAACTTGCATGATGCACATAATATGGTCCGACTGTCAAAAACACTCTCCTAAGGATCAGGTGGTACGTACCCTACGTACCCTACGTACCCTACGTACCCTACAAGCTGGTGCTTGGCCCATGGCCCCGTAGTCTGGGCTTGCCCAATCAGAACTGACTAATCTTCAAATCTGGAATTTATGAGATACAGAAAGAGAGATGGTAGGGAATCCATTCTAATGCTGGCTGCAGCCACGCCCATTTCCCAGGGTCATCAGGAATCACAGTAGAGGTCATAGAAGCTGAAACACCACGTTGTACAGTGGTGGCAATAGCAGATGTCTCCTCTGGGCAGGATCTGTGACATAATCGTTGTCCACACAGTTCTCTCTGTCCCCAGCTCCTTGTTCATGACAATTTTCTCAGATTTTCTGGCAATTCTGTGTTACCCAACATCTATTCAATATTTTTTTCTTCTCGAAATGGTCCCTGTTACCCTTTGTCGTTTGCTACTAAGAACTCTGATTAAGACAAATTGTGTCAAATACCATGTGCGCAGTGATTTGAAAATGTGTACTTCTTGCTTTGATCACCGCTGCAGACACATAACCCCCCCATCTTGCTTGGGTACAAACTCAGCGCCTATGAAATGGAATTCTCGATCCCCTCCTCCCCCAGTAAGTGATAACTGGCCAAACAAATATAGTATTTTCTCTACAGTATGTCAATTAGCAACCACTAAAAATTCCAACTTCCTGACAATTACCATAACCTCCCAATTCTTTAGATGTCATACAATCCACTGAATCTCCTTTATGTGTGTCTCATCCCAATTTGCAACAGGTAAAAGAAAGTATCAGCGATTGTAATGCTACCAGAGGCCAGAAATTGTCTCCATTTTGCTTAGCACAAACAACAGGTTTTCTGTGGTCATCTGACCACTTGCTGAGTGATCCAAGTCCAGAATCAGAGTTGGCTTCCTAGACCCAATTCCAGTACCTAAGGTTACTGGCAGAGGGTTGGGTTCCCCAGAAGCTAACACTGAGATGACAATTTTTGAGAGAGTGATGTATATGAAGTATTTCCAGGACATAATTAAAGTGTGAGGAGATGGGACTAGTAAGAGAAGGAGGCTAAGCAACAAAGCCCCACAGAGTATAACTTAAGCTCAGTAATTCAGAGGCACTCTGCATTCCAGGCAGGTCTCAACCCCAACCGTCTTGCTTAGAGGCCAGAGCATCTATATTCCCATGCATTCAGACACGGGCTGAGAGCTGCTTCCAGGGAGAACTCAGTTCTCAAGCGCATCCCCTCTTTGGGCTCACAGGCGAGGCAGGTTCCAGCAGGACAGCCAAAAAACAAAAACAAAAAAAATGGACTGTTTTGTGTCTCTCCCACTAGACTGTGGGTTACCCGGGGTCAGAAGCCCCGTCATCCCACGGAGGGCTCTATCCAGAGCCTAGAATGGTGTCCAATGGCAAACAGAGCTTTTGCTTCCAGCCTGGCACTATCCTGGGTCCCAAGAGTCAGGGTGTGGAACTGGGAAGATATTACTTAGCAAAGAGCATTCTGAGGAAAGCCTCAGGAAGCGGCTTAGATCGGGATTAACAAACGCATGTGGGGCAAGGAGAGGGAGCCGTGGTTTGAGGCCAGGTTCGGAAACCTGGAGGAGCCAGTACACTAGCTGAACTGAAGCAGACAGAATTAAGAAATCCTAGAGGCACCATTAAATAACAGAAATAAGCCAAATAACATATTTAAATGTCCTGTTCATGGCTGTTGTTATGCGTTAGCCTAGACAATTAAAGGGGGCCAAGAAAGAAAGCCCGTGGAACATTAGGTGACTGACTATCGGAAAATAGTAAATCTGTTCTCAGAAAAGGGAGGACCTGGGAAATTGCATGGAAGAATTAGAGTCACTTCTTTTTAAACCAACTATTAAACCAGTTAATGAAAACAGATGTATAACCATCGTTTTATGTGAGAAAAATGGGTAGAGATCCCACCTCTAAGTGATTTAGTGCCTTTAAACCATGAACAAGGGTAACGCAGAACTGGGCCATCCAATTGAAATACAGTGCAAGCTGCATTTATAATTTTAAATGTTATGGTAGTCACCTTCACAGAAACGTATAAATAATAAAACATGTATAAATAATAACAAATAAAATTATTATTAACATGTAAAATTATCATTAACAATATACTTTATCCCAATATATCAGAAATTTTAACCATTTTAATTTAACATATGGTCACTATAAAACTATTAATAAGATATTTTATACTCAGCTTTTTCATTTAAAGGGATTGATATTAAATTAAAAATTCGGTTCGTTTCACTAGCTACATTTCAGGTGCTCAATGGTCACCCCTGGCTAACAGCTGCTACATTGGCCAGTGCAATGCCAGAATCAAAGGTTAATGACAATCTGAGACCTTCTGAAAAACACTCAGATTTAACGAATACCTATATCTAATGCTTACAGTCAATGAAATTCTTACTCCTCTTTCAGAAGGGTAAATTTTTCAAAAATCTAGTTGTTGAAAGCTTCTTAATGGTAGGCCATCAATGAAGCTACTGCAGAAGCCAAAACAATCATCACTTACTAAAGAGCATTCTGAGTAAGGCTGCTTTTATTCAGAATTTTGGCCTTTCTGAAATGTTCCATGGTTTCTCCCTGAACTTGCCACTCAGTTTCCTGATGGGCCGCAATATGTTTATGATGTCCTCACTGTGCCATGAATAGACAATGAACCCATGGGGAGAATTTAGAGAGTTCTAAATAGTTTTGGGACAAGAATCAGAATGAAAAATCTTCTATAAACTTCTCAAACCCCAAATAAGTTCCATTGGTATTATCACACCCAAATCGAGACGAAGAAACACAGAAAATACGATCTCACCTATAAGTGAAACCTAAACAACAAAACAAACAAACAAGCAGAATATAACCAGAGACATTGAAATAAAAAACAAACTGACAGTAACTAGAGGGGAGGGAGGAGGGGGATAACGGGAGTAAAGAAGGGGAAAGGTCATCAAGGAACATGTAGAAAGGACACACGGACAAAATCAAAGAGGGGTAAGGTTGAGGGTGGGAGGTGGGGGTGGGGAGGGTGGGGGAAAGCAGTGGTGGGAAAATAGAGACAACTGTACTTGAACAACAATGAAAGCAATAAGGCAGGGTTTTCAGACTTCCTCATGGCAGCATTACAATTTCTTCTCCCATTCCCCCCTTAGAAAAAATGAAAACTATACAAAGTCAACTTACATACTGGAATAAAGCCACATTTAACAACTTCTTAGTAGTTGAGAATTTATTATTCTATTATGATATCAAGGACACCTATTATCCACGAACAAGTATCAGGAAGTACAATCATGAATACATGTAACTTTGTAGGCATTTCTCAGGGAATAAAGGTTTCGATTCTGGTAGATAGTTCAACACGGCTTCTGGCCCAGTAAATTCCGCTCAAACCTCTCCCGACATAATCCCTGAAATGCACAGAGAGCTACATAATTTTGCTGCCAATAATAGGGCGAATTAATTTAGTTCAAAGACTTTCTCCAAGTTACCATGGGGTAGGGTAGGACCTAGCCATGAGCATTAAACAACCTAAAAGAAAGGTAGCCATGACTGCAGAAATGCTAAGATAAATCCTTGTAAACCTTTGCCCAACTCGTGTTAGCAACTTTTCATCACCAGGAGGCTTGTCTCTATTCCACAGCAGAAATTATGTAGATTGCCATTAATGGGGCAATATCTCAGCACTCACCTCAGTAAGACCCCCATCCCAGGCTGAAACAAGAGCTTACAAAACAAATGGGAATGTATCTTGAATTCCATTCCACCTCTACCTACCAACTCATCTCATCTGTTCTCCAAAACGTAATCTGTGCTGAACAAAGGCGCTGGCACAAAGCAGCTTAACCCTGACATAACTGTCCCACGTGAAATGGGTTAGGATAACAGCATTATGACAATCGATGAAAATTTTCCTCTTAGAGCACCTTAGTAGGATTGAGACCCTTACATCAATCTTCATTAGAGCTGTCAGATTTATCAGTGATACATACATAAATACATTAAATACACACATATTTCCATATATACATATATATTATATATCATCATATATATGTATAAACACAAACTCATAACATTCTCTAGAACTATCAAATAAAAAAGCAACTCTTGAAGCAAAATTTCTGGATTTTTCTGCATCAGCTAATGTATATAGTGATAGTTCTGCAAAAGGCCACCTGTTTGAAACTTATGGATGGTAGCCGATTTTATAGCTGAGAGCTGGCATTTAAATCCAGGCAGTCTGGTTTACATTGTTGACCGCATCCTTGACCACTATAGTAATGTAAAAAGTTCATTCTTGGAAAATATTTCAGAGGTTTTCTAGTCCAACTTATAAACCTATGTTCACTGTTTCATCATCTGTGGCAATGTATTAATTCTCCTAGCAGTGAGGATAGGAAAACATTTCTGAAGCAGAACGAATATGTCAGGTCTTTTTTTCTGTCTGACAAATAAAATAGTTTAAAGTTAATCCTTAGGTAGCTCAGACACCTGATTTCTAAATTTTGAAGATTACCTCTTCCCATCTACTCTTCCACAATCATCTTTTCTGCATAGAAAAAGAAAAAAAAATCATACCTATGAGAATTAAATTATAAGTATAAATAAATGAACTGGAAGTCATTATTTATTTTCTAGGACATCCCTGTAGTTTGAGAAGAGAAAAGAAAAACAGAGAATTTCCAGAGTAAGTTATAACATCTATATAGATTTATTAAGCCAGTACATAATATGTCTAATACGATAACAAAACCACACAGAAAATGCTAATTAGGTTCTCAAAAAGTACTTTTACCCATCATGTGTAATGTTTCATCTGTTTTTTACCAGACCAAGGAATGCAGGCCTTTTCAAGGTTGAGCTAGTCTATGTTTGCAGAAAAAGAGGAATTTTTATCCTTAAAAAATGTATTAAAAATGAAGGAAAATAGAAACATCATCAAAATTGTGGTTTCAAATAAAAACCAATATAAAATCTTTCCATTGTTTTCAAAATCAGACATAAAAGCAGTCCCTTTAACTTGTTTTCCCAAAAGGGGTGGGGTAAGGAATCTTCATAGTGATCTCTGCGCAAAACCTCAAACAGGACTGCAGTCCTGTTTCCCACATTTACATAAACAACACTGATGGCGATTTGACTCTGTAGCACCCAGACTGTCTGCATACCAAACAAAGCCATAGCTGGCACAGGTATCTCCCGAGCTCTGGAGTGAGATTAGAGACGGAAGAAATATCAACATCTACTAAGACCAGTGGAAGTAAATTTAAACTCCCTCTACCACCAAACAAACAACCCCAACCACATCTTAAAGGCCACCATCAGGATGACGGATTCAGGCCCCACAGCCCTGAAGTGGCTTCTTGGCGTATCTTAGTCCTGTAATTAGTGCCGGGTGTTCCCTCCGGACATTCAAGAGTTAGAGATTTGGTTTAAATGTTGTTCTAAAGTTTATCCAAATAAGGCTGGATTTTTCTTCTGTGTTGGTTCCTCCTTTTTCTCACATGTTTTCTTTCCCACCCCACCCCCAGCTTATTCAATTTTCTCCTGGAAAATCGACAGAATATTCCCTTCCAAGCCTGGAATTTCTTACTGTGTCCCATTAGGTTAGTGCGTGTAACCCACTACAATATTTTTTAAATGTTAGATTTATTTTCTAGACGCTAAAGACTAAATTTATTGTCAAATGTGTATCTAAACTGAAGATCCAAGATCCTTTTACTTAGAAAATTAATTTCTCATGCCCATACTCCATAAAGCTCCGTTTTTGTTTCTAAGAATCTTTTCTTAACAGAGAACAACAGAAGTTATAATCAGCTTGAAGTGGACATGGGTAATATTTGCCTGACTAGCATCCTCTTTTTTCCCTTCCAAAGAACACCATGATTTCCAAATGTTTGAGGGATTGCCCGCTTCCCTTCTTGTGGGACTGTAATTAGTGGCTCGGCCCTGCACTAGCAGTGGCGATGTTACTCAAGATGAACGATACTTGAGAGCTCTCTGGAATTTGAATCTTGAACATAGGAAAAGAACTGAAAGTTGCTGTGGCTGGTCCATCTCTATAGCGGCTTCCCGACTGGCCCCTCCTACTATAAGATGCTTCCTGCGGTTCGGGCCTGTGCTCTGCCTCTGCTTGTCTTCCTGCCTTTTTCCAAGCCTGTTTCTCCAGACTTGATGTCATGCCTTAGAACTTCAAATAACACACCACAATTCTCTTCGGTTCATGTGAGTCAAAGTCAGTTTCCGTTGCAGGCAGTTAAAGAATTCCAATTGATATCCAATTAAAGCATGTCTGTCATTCTTGGATGGATAACACTGAATGCTGGGTCTGCTGAATTGTTTACAATTGATTACAGTTCAGTGAAGATAATGGATCACATTTTGTGTGATCGGTACAGTTCTTAGTGCTGGAACAAGTACTTTAAAAAAGGAAGATGCCGACTTACTCTCAGAGGGTTCACTGTAGAGTAAAGATTAATGCACAAGCCATAACTACTGTTCCCAGGCATACAAAGAACTCAGACGGAATTCATTCGCCATCCAAGCAATGACTTTTCTTGTCACCCACCTAGTCTCCCAAGCCTGAACCTGTCGTTCATCCTGGGCTTCTCTCTCTTCCTCACCCATCACATCTGATTAGTCACAATACATTCATTGGGAAAGTATTTGTTAGCAACCCGGGTTGATTGTGCTGATTTTAGATCTCTTACTTCTTTCCATCACCAAAGCCTCTCCTTTAATTCAGCCCCTCCTGATGCATTTATCAATCGGCTAACTATAGCAGCTTAGTCACTGGCCCCTCTGACTTTGTCTTTATTTCTCTCAATCCATTCTCCTCTAAGAAGACAGCATTTTCTCTCTACAGTGCGAATCGGATTATGTTGCTCTCCCCATGAGGCCTGCCAGCATCTTAGAAGAGCTCCAAGTATCTTAGGGCAGTATTCACAGTCTTTCAAGGCACTTGAAAACTCTTCTGGAACAAAGTGAGCTGTAACTAAACAAACAAATGAAAAGGCAAGGTCCATCATGCTCTGGCTCTTGGTTGTCTCTTGAGCGTCATCGCTCACCACTCCGTGCTACCAGCATATTGAACTACTTACAGGTCCTTCCAGCACCATTAGCTCATCCTCTGCCCTGGGCTCTGGCTACTCCTTCGCCTTGAATGTCCTTCCGGCTCCCTGACTGCATTTCACCTGACAAACCCCTACTTCTCCTCCCTCTAGGCCCAGGGGAGCAGCTCCTTCTTCCATCTGCCACAGCAGTCACTGCGCACATACCTCCTACAGACGGCGTCTCTCTGTGTCATAATGCACACACTGTCACGCCACATTGTAATTTTCTATTGCTTCGTACGCCTTTCCGGAAAGCAGGTTCTGCTCTTTGAGTTTGGAAAGTCTGTCTGATTCACCTTGGTTTTCCCCATGCTTGGTAGAATACCCAGCACAGGAAAATATTCAATAAATGCTTATTGAACTGAATTACACATGAAATATTCTCATAAGTAATGCATGTAATTTCTTTTTTACTGACCCAAGTAGCACAGAGGACTTGGACAGAATACATTTTAAGCATTCTGTTTGGGAACACAGGAAACATCTCAATACCTAGACATTGTACTGCTCTAAAGATGTCAACCCTAAATTTTACAAATTTATTACAGAAAATAAGTCAACTTTCTAGATTTATGCAACATTTCTATTGATTTAATCAATCTATAAATTCTCATAGAAGCACTGACAACACCAGAGACGTCCACAAAAGCTCTGGACTGTGCGGGGCAAAATTTCATATATTAACGCATCAAGCGCACTTGAAATAGAAGTCAGTTTAGCAGAACTGGTTTTACAGAAAAATAGGACAAATTAAGCCAGTCCATGACAGCCAAAGAAACATGCAACACTTTTTGACAATATGTTCTGAGTAAATTAATTCAGACAACAATAACAGAAAGCTGTACAATAAATTCCAGAGGATGGCTGGTATTACAGCAGATACTCTCCTAGGGTGGAGTCAAATGGAATAAAAGTTTACATCGTTTCACGGGCATTTATAACAAAAAGAGGTAGCATGTACATGGTAAAGCATGCGGTATGCGGGTCACAAAATACATGTGATACAGTCCTTTATGAATTTGTTTCTTCTTCTAGGATAAACAGGTCTCAGTCATCAGCCCATCTCTCTACATACACCGTCCTTCAGCAAACTGACTCTTTCTATAATTACAATCTTAGGCACTCATTGGCATCACTTAGCATTTATCCCAAATCTGTGACTCACTCCTGATCAAGTTTTAGTTCTTTATACACAACTGCCCAGTGAGTTTGCACTCAGCTCAAGCAAAATTTATTTAAAAGTGAATAAATCATTTTCAACCTAATATCAATTTCTCTTATCATCATCTGTTTCTGCAGAGATACTGCTCATCTTCCGGTATCATGTCACCCTCGGTTCCTTTTTTTATCCTTTTGTATGTAGCCTCTCCCGAACTCCACCTCATCACCACTGAATGCTCCAAAAATCGGCTATAAAATATCCATCACGTGCCGAATTTTTCTGGTACTAGGTGCTTAGGTGGGCAGAGGGTGATTAAGGTCGGTTGAGGCCCCGGGAGCAGAAGAAAATATTGGGTCCCTTAAAAAAAGAGAGAGAGTCAGGGAAAATAAAAATATATGCCTTCAGAAGTCGGGGCCCAGGGCGCACACCCGGTGTGCCCGCCGTTAAATCCGCCTCTGCAGGTGGGGTATTATCTTACCTAGACTCTGTGAGCATCACAACCAACCCCATCCCTTGGACCTTGTGCCTGCTGCTTCCATCTTGTCACTTCCACACCCATCTTCCTCAAAGACATCACATGGATTCTCAAACAATTTTCTCACTCCAGATTCATCACACCTCTAAAAAGCGATCTTGTCCTGCTCTGGGAAGCTAGTCTTACCGTACACAAACATTTCCTTCCCACGCCTTTGCCCAGAATTTCCTGCTCCATATTCCTTGACATCTTTCTCAACTTATCTCAAATTTTACCTGCCTTCTAAAAATCTTGCTCTAATCTCACATCTATAAAGACCCGCCCAATTCCACCATGAAGTCCTTTCTGCTAATGCAATAGTCCCTCCAATATAACATGCAAACTAACTTGAATTCCTTTCATATATAAAAGTTCTAAATAACTGTATTAGTCATGATAGGCTACCTGAATTTATGCTGTTCCAATAAATAATCCCTGAATTTCAGTGACTTAACCAAAGTTTATTTCTCATTTAGACTGCATGTCTCACGTAGGACCTCAGGCAGGTCCACTAAGTAGTGGTTGCAGTATCCCAGTAAAGAGGGGTTTTTGTATTGGGGGCCACATTAACCTCAGTGGCTGAAAACTGTGCAGGGATTCATTCCCTCTGACCAGAAGTGATGTAACTCACCCCGGCTTGTGTGACTCCGTGGACTGAGTGTCGGCCTGTGAACTAAAGGGTCACCGGTTCAATTCCCAGTCTAGGGCACATGCCTGGGTTGCAGGCCAGGTCCCCAGTAGGGAGCGTGCAAGAGGCAACCACACAATGATGTTTCTCTCCCTCTCTTTCCCCCTCCCTTCTCCTCTCTAAAAATAAATAAAATCTTAAAAAAAAAAAAGAAGAAGAAGAAGTGACATACTTCATGTTAGCTCGCATGGTCTCACCTGGCTGCCAGTGGCCAGAAATGCAGACGAGCAACACCACGCTTAGTGAGCTTTACTGCTTTCATCACAGTAAGCTCGTATATTAGTCTCGGCGTAGATGTGCAAAAGGAAAAAGTCTCAATGTAAGCACTGCAGTGCTCCCCATTGGAACATCACTGCTGGCAGGAAAAAAAAAATCGAGGACAGTGACTGCCTGCCCAACAGATTCATTTTTGTCTCCTGCTCTCAGGGTGGAAAAGCAGCATGGACAGAAGCATGATCTTAGACTCTCAAGGCCAAGGGCCCAGGCACCGTAGGAGACCTCTACTCAGGCAGGACGAGAGGTTGCCACTTACTGACGTTGAGCTAAGCTGACCAATAAAGATGGCCTAGAACGCATCGGATGTGGCACAGCCATGTTGCCCTGAGTGTCCAGAAAAACACTGAAAACTGGGAGGGAGCAGTTGTCTCGTTTTGCCGTATTACTGTTTCAAGGGTCTGTGTGTCCTCCGTAATTAGAGAGGATTCTATGATAATCGGTATTGCATCAGATAAACGCCCCCTGTACTCTAGCGCTCTAGTTTCAGGGAATAGGCAAGGCTCTTTCATAGGGGACAAGAGCCTCTTCCTGAGAAAGGCCATTTGTAGGCGGGCAGCACAGACCTCCTTGGCCCTGGCCTTTCCTCCTACGTGAAGGATATCCCACTGTCGTACTCGCAGCTCTCCTCACCCTCTCGCTCAGCCTAGGTAGCTGGGGATGGCTTGTCTAAATGGCGAGCTTGAAAGGAAGCCTTGGGCGAGGGGAGCTGGCACCTCCCTTTTCTTTACCCCTGTGGGTCTGGGTTTGCCCAGAGACCTGCCTGGACAAGCGCCCCCGCGACAAGGGGCGTACGGCTGTCTAACCTGGGGGCTAGTGTTCAGAAGCCCTCATGCTCCCAGGTGCAAAACCCCCTCTCCAACTTCAGTTTTAACTGCGATACAGTTACTTTTTGGTTCTCTGTTTGTTGATTAGTTTAATGTATTTCTTAATTAATAAAGCACCTGAGTGGGTAAGTGGGATATAATTTATTGCATCTCCCAAATAACTTCTACAGATAGTATATTATTTTATATTATTTGTTTAAGTATATTTGCCGTCGATATTTACAACAGGCTTTTATCTACCCTTATTACACTACAGCTGCTACTTCGGTATTCAGTGATGCTAATACATTCTTGGCCAGTTATTAGAATGTGCAGCTACCACTAATTTTTCATAGAAAATTTTATTATAAATTTGAAATAAATGTTACTGTGTATGTTTTTTCTTTATCTGTTTGTACAATGACTTGGTTATTTACAGAGAAGCCAAAGAGAGCAAAAAGTAAATATCAGTTTTAGCATAATCTTTTCTACTAGCATTTCTATAGCCAACAGACATGCAATAATGTATAAATTTGGATTCAGATAAAATCATTTGTTCATTCGAAGTTAATGGCAGAAGCATGACTCAAAAGAAAAGCAAATGAGTCTGCAAATGCCAATCTCTTCTGATGACAGAAAAAAAACGGGCCACTAGTCTTAAAAGCTAAAAGATATTACATTAAACATACATGGCTACAATACAAATCAATTTCAAATGTATTAGGTTGGACTGAAATAGAAGCCATTCTTCCACACCTCTACAAGCTGCCAAGAGGACAACGTATGCGTGAAAGAGAACTGAAGTTTGCCTGCCATCTTTTTTTCCCCACTGAACTACATTTACTTGTAGGTCACATAATGACTTTCTGTTTTTTAGTGCCACCTTTTGGGTGGTCTTGTTATTACATAACATCAAAATCTTAAAACTGGCAATTCAGTGTGTGTAGGGTGTGCACGCACACATACACGTGTTCGTTGAACTCGAGCATGTTAAGTTTTTAGGGTCTTAGCTTTTCACATTAACTGTGCAGCTTATTAAATAAGAACTCTGTTCACTTGTGTTCTGTCGTAAAGTGGGAGCTGTAAAATTTCCTGATTAGAGTTTTTTGAATCCTGAGATTCATCCCCTATCCTCCCCGGTTACATCCTTATCCCACAAAACAAGCCCCAGCTCTCCCACTCACATAAACTGTGACCTCCCTTCTGTTGACTCTTTCTCTTTTAAAAAACTTAAAAATCAGTCATCAGCTGTGGCTGCTTAGAGGGGCCACGTTATTAGTACAGCCAGAGGCGGAAGCTTGTTTGGTGCCTCAACATTTGCCAATATGGAGTTAAAAATCAAACCCAGGCCTCATAATACTAATTCCATGAACTGCATCCACGCTCTTCAAAGAAAGTATTGGCTCTAACAAACGTCCTCTGCTACTCATATCTTGATAAAGCAGTTTGAATTCCTGGTGAAGCAAATATGGTTAAATGATTAGGGAACATGATCTTTAAGATATGGAATTATTTGCTCTAGAGAAAGAAAGCTAAAATCAATCTTCAATTTTCAGCTTGGCTACTACCCAGAAGATGCAATCACTAGATCTACTGAATGCAAAACAGATGGAATTAATTGTAACAATGGAAAGATGCATGTGAAATAAAGAAAGGAAGTCTTCCTGACTGTGAAAGTTATTTAGCTGTTGAAAGTTCAACAGTGTTTTTGTTTTTAGCAAATAAGAAAAATAATGTGCATAACTGCATATTATCCTGTCCTTGATTTTCTTTAGATTATTACCCCATATGCTAGTGTCCTTTAATAATATGTCCTCTTCTAGATTTTTCTAAACTTCATATAAATAGAATGATACTGCACATATTTGGCAGTACACTTTTTGTTTGCTCAAAATTATATTTATATAATTAATCTATGTTAGGGGTTTTGTTTGTTTTGTTTTTTTGGAGAACTATCTTGTTTTCTGGTACCACGAGATATTCCAAGCATATCTTATATTTCCCCTGCCACTTCACCAAGGAGCCCTGGTTCCTTTTATTGCAGAATGGTATTTAGAAATCAAGATCTGAGTTACCAGTGTGCTTGTAGCTACTGGAGTGTCATTGTGTTAGGTCCTCTCAGCACACAGAATGCAAAGATATGTGTATGTATACTGACTCATGCATATACATTATATTCATTTCTACATCTAATTATCTGTGTGTATGTATCAAAAATATAAGTATATATATGGCAGAAAATGAGAGTCAAGTGTGTTGTGTGTTTGTGTGTATACATATATCACAAGTTCATACAAATATCTCCAACTCCAGTGTAACACCACAGGGTTCAATTGACCTACCCCCTTTCTTGTTTGTGAGGTTTTTCTCAGACAATGAGAAAGAAACTTGGATTTAATTCTCTCCAATATATGTACCTTTTAAAAATTATAACATATACACATGAATTAGCTTCAGAATTATCAACACCTGCCTCCATGGAAACAAATTTACTAACTACAATGCATCACTTGCATAAAGCTGTTTTTGTATTTGTCTTTAGGTTAGTTTTGTGGTGTAGAGGTCTATGGGATTTGAAAAATGCACAGAGTCATGTAACCACCATTATAGTCATGATTACAAACAGTGTCATCTACCCCCAAATTCCCTCATGGTCCCTTTGTTGTCAACATCTTCCCCCTCCTTAACCCTAGTAACTAGAGATCAGTTTTCCACCCCTATAATTTTGCGTTTTCCATCATAGCAGACAAATGAATCAAGCAGTCTTTTGAGTGTGTCTTCTTCTGCTCAGCAAAATGTATTTACCATTTATCCATGTGTAAATCAATAGTGCTCTGCCTTATATTGCTAAATATGTAACAGTTTACTGGTCAAAGGACATCTGAGTTGTGCCTAGCGTAATAGTGATTGAAATAAACACAATATGCGGTAATTATAGAATAGGCTACACTAACGAAGTCATAGAAGATTCACGTATTGAAAGTATCCTTATAAATATTTTATAGACATCAGCAGTTGCAGCTCCTGCTTAACCAAGGGGAAAGACACTGACCCCAAGAAATTGGGCAAGTGTCAGTGACTCCTACCAAAACCAGCAGAAACGCTGCCTGCACATCCTGTTTCCAGATATCAGCAGTAAAACTGTGGATGCGGTGATGAAACTACGTGATGACTCACACAGAAGATAGCGCTGAAACACCCAAGAGCAGAGCTGAGAAACTGCACATCACCAGAAATTCCTTAGTTCTCCTCTTCCCGTGGTTCCGCTATATAAACCAGCGAGGACGCCTGAGATGCTAAGATGGGCTTTGAGACAAGAGTCCCCCCAACTAGGTTATTGGCATCTAACAAAACCACTTTCCTTTATATCAGCCCCTGCTTCTCAAGTATTGGCTTTGGAGGAGGCAGCGGCTGCACCTTCGTTCGGTTATGATATGAGTGAAGAAGTTGTCTTGAAAGTAGACCCATCAGCCCCAGGTGCTCCAGCTGATAACATGGATCAGAAATGAGCCACCTCACCAAGCCCTTCCAGGACTGCTGAGCAGAGAAGAGCAGGAAGAGTAGAGCAGAACAGAATGGAGCAGACACTGTGTAGAGCTGAGCAGAGCTATCTAGCTGGAGAGGGGCCCCGCCCCGCCCCAAGGCCGGCTCACAGCCACGCTGTTTCGCAACCATGCTGCTTCATAATTGAGCTGTAACAACACTGAGTTGTTCCACAATCATGCTGTTCTCACAACTGAGCCATCTGCACCATGTACAGCTTCCTTCTTCACCACACCCCAAACTGGGTATTTCTATTGATGCTGAATTGGCACCAACAATGATGGGTTGACAGGAATGAGTTTCTTAAAGTTTACTTTGTCTTCCAGTTTTCTTAACCTGTCTTTTCTATTTTCCGCTTTATGGACTCCAGGAAAGTTACGTTCTTGGAACTTCCTTCATTCTCTCTCTCTAGTTCACACATTTGCTTTTCATCTTTGCCTAATCTAATAAACCCATTCTATTCAGATTTAATGCTTGGCCTTTTTTTATAGACCGCTTTGGAAACTGATTTTCAAACCATTATTTTATGTCTTGTGTTTGATAATTCAAATATCTAATTTTTTGAGGTTTAGATTCTAGGTTTATTTTTTTCTGATGGTTCTCCCATAAAATGGCTTGCTTTGTTTTGCTTTTGTTTTTACTGTGAGCTCATATTATGATAGATATCACTTGAGCCCTGAGCTCTGGTACTTTTATGACAAAGGGTTTTTTCGTGGTCCTGCCAGGTCCCAAGGGCACTACTAGCCAAGGACTACTTTACACCAAATAATTGGATGTTGAGAATTAAGACCACCCAGGAAGTATGAATTCAGTGAGTGAAACTGAAATCAGATGGCTTGTGGTTACAGAGTCTAAAAGAAAGCCTTTCATTCCTTTCCATATTGTGTTGAAGTTCAAGACAGACTTTTTCCCATCCTCTTGAGGTGTGGTGAGACGACTGACTCCTGTGAGCATCCCGTCTTAAACAAACTTGACGTTTATCTGTGTTCCCTGCTTCCAAACAATTGCTGAAAAGAAGCCTTATCTATACAGAAAATTCCCTCAAGGGGAGCTGACTCACGAGTTTTATTTCCTTCTATTGATTTTTTGGCCTCTAAGAAATTCTTAGTCCTCCTCTGTTCACAGATGCATTCATGAAGATCGTCACTAATCATCAGAGAGATGCAAATTAAAACCACAATGAGATACCACTTCACACCTGTCAGAATGGCCATCATCAATAAATCAACAAACAACAAGTGCTGGTGAGGATGTGGAGAAAGGGAAACCCTCATGCGCTGTCGGTGGGAATGCAGATTGGTGCAGCCACTGTGGAAAGCAGTACAAAGTTACCTCAAAAAATTACAAATGGACCTGCCTTATGACCCAGTGATTCCACTTCTGGGAATTTATCCAAAGAAACCCAAAACATTAATTTGAAAGAACATATGCGCCCCTATGTTCATTGCAGTGTTATTTACAATTGCTAAGTTTTGGAAGCAGCCCTCAGTAGATGAGTGGGTAAGAAAGTGGTGGTATATTTACGCAACGGAATACTACTTGGTCATAAAAAAGAAGAAAATTTAACCCCTTTGCAGCAGCATGGATGGACCTTGAGAATATTACACTAAGTGAAATAAGCCTGTCAGAGAAAGTCAAGTACAATATGACTTCCCTCAAGGGCGGAGTCTAAAAACCAAACTAAACTGAAAAAAGCAAAATAGAGACAGGCTAATAGAGAGCAGATTGACAGCTTAGTTGGAGGGTCGGGGAGGGGGGAAGGGATTGAGCAAAGAAGGGAAAAAGAGAAAGAACTCAAGGACACGGATGACAGTGGTGGCTGCAGGGGTGGGGAGAGAGGGACTGGTAGAGGTGGAAGAGGGCATAGGGTAGATGAATGGTGATGGAAAAAAAATAAAGTAAATATAAACAAATAAAATGAAATGCCTGCTAACAACAGCCCAGAGGAACAAACTTGACACAGCTGTTTAAAAAGTAATTTCAATGAGTAACAAAGATTCCTCTCCCATTTTGAACATGAATTGTATGCCTACAGTGAACAAACAACTTGAAGCTTTCAACAGCCATCTACCCTAAATAATATTCCTGTAAAACAGCAAGATTGCTGTTCTTATTTTAACCAATGTACAATCAAATGTAAAATGTTAAGAGGGAAAGAAAACATAGCATAATAAATCTTGGGGAGAAATGGTTGTCACCTTAACAGAAGTTTTTCTCATTGTTCGCTCATTTTCTATGTGCAAATTAAGTGAACACATATATCTGTGATTCACATAAGCATATCTCTAATGGAAAAACCTAATTATTTCCTGTCTATTTGGTTCTCACAATACGACTTTTACACGGTTCCTAAAATCATCAAATCTATTCTCAGGTAAGAATTGCTTTTCATCGTGGCAGCTGAGCTTACGACAGGGACTAGGGTGGTTCACAGTCTCAGTGTTTTGTCAAAAACCATATCCCAAGTCCCCAGCTAGTCAGAAATGACATCTGGCTTAGAAAGTTAATTTCTAAAAAATATTTTCTCTTACAAATTATACTACTTTGCTTTATACTTTTGGCTTATTTCATGTAACAGTACTAATTTTCTTTTATTTTATTCCTAATTTTTCAAAAATAGAGAAGATGCTTTCCTCGAGCCTTCTTGCTCACCACAGTGTCTCTCCTCATTACACGGCACGTGGTCTCTTGCTTCAGCAGCTGCCCGGGGAGTCCCAACAGAGCTCCTTGGGTGTAACACGTGTGTTTCTGGAGATCCGCTGTGATGTTCCTTCGGGTTTCACCTGCTTTCTTTATTTGGGCTCTAATTTCTAACTTCTCTATTCTATAGAGAAGTCTCTATAGCTTGTTCAGTTGCCTTAGGTTTGGGTGAATGTCAGCTGCTCAGTCAAGTTTGAGCAAATGCCTCATTCTTGCAAGTAGAAAAGTTTATTTATTCTTAAAGTTTACCATGTACTTATGCCTTCTTAGATGAAACTTTGTCTTATAAATTTAGGAATGGCTTTTCTGGGCAAAGCCCTGTAATACATGTGAAATATATCATAGGTCTATACATAGTAAGCACTCAATAAAGGTTGGAGATGAGAAGGGTGAAGTTGATGGCTTTCAGAAAACATTATATTCATCTACCCAGAGTCCAACATATTTACTTAAATTAGAGTTAAAGTCAATAATATTGTGATAACTATGTATGGTGCCAGGTGGGTACTTGAATTGGTGCATAGATAACTTCGTAAATTATATAATTTTCTAACCATGATGCTGTACACCTGAAACTAACATAAAATAATGTTGAATGTCAACTGTAATTGAAAAATAAAAATAAAAAAAGAGTTAAAAAGTCATAACACTAGCGGCAGAATTTTATGTTTCTTGCCTCAGGGATACAATATGGAAATTTGGAATCCATGTCTTTGTTCCAATATATACGCTTATATCCCTATGTAATATACATATATATATGATCTTTTTATGTCATAGAATCTATGAAATGTGGTACTGAATCCTTCTGGAAACTAAACCCACTTTCACCATCATATTCTCCATTTATGCAATAAGATGAATTACGTAAAGCAAAGGAGTCCCATTTCATATTTTACTTCATTGTTTCCTGACACTTTTAACAATGTGACCATTAGCTACAGTGTCTTTCAAGAAACAGAAAAGAGTATGGTTTTTAGACATGAACAATGTTCTAATTTAGGCAAAGTTTCATTGAGGAATAACTACCCCAGCCAGGGCACAGCATATAAAAAAAAAATCGCTTATAAAACGCAGCTACACCATTAAAACAAAGATACAGCAATTCCCACACAGTCATTCAAAGTGCTAAATTACATTAATAGTTGTAGAATATTCAAGCTGTAACTGTCCAACCCACTCATTTTTCAGACTGAGAAACCAAGTTCCAAAGAGTCCGTGACCACAATCACTGAGTGGACCGGTGCGCAAATTAGCTACCCGGACTCTTAACCTAGTCCTGTTTTCTTCTGTACTCCCACTACCCTTAAAACGTTTTAAATATAAGTGTGTACATATGGTGCTTTGATCACATTAAAGGGTAAAAGAACAGGTTGCCTAACTCCATGACTTACCAGCTGTGTGTGGGCCTGGCCAAATCTCTTAACTTCTCTGGGCCTCAATCACCTTATCTGTGAAACAGATATTAATAGTAATAAATGTACATGTGAGGAATAATTAGCACATATATGTAGTATATACATATATATTAGCTTAGATATAACGTGTGCCCGCCATACATTAAGCACAATAAATACCAGGTATTATTATTGTCATGGTAAAACCCTAGAAATATATGAATTTAGACATGCCATTCACTATTGGCTCCCGTCTCCTGCCTCGTTCTCTTGAGTGGACGGGAGTTCCTATGTTCATAGTGGCACAAAAAGGGAGGGCACAGCCTGGTGAGGGACAGCAGGGACCCACGGCCCAGAAAACGAGGCATTGGTGATTCAGAGCATGAGCTTCCCCCCAACACACATGTGCCCTCAGCATTCCCCCAGCCCAGTCTCCCTCAACCCGGTGCACAAACGGAAAGATTCCCGGGGTTATTTTTGCTAGCCTGGAAATACCGCTCAGCGGACAACCACCAGCAAGTGCCGTAGGGCACATGGGACTATTCTGATTCGGTCATCACATCTGGACCCCCAGAATTCCCTGCTAGCTAACTGCGCATACTCTACATCATGTCATGAACCTTAAAATAATGCGATTCTGCATTTTTACAATGGAGGCCTTGTGAATTCTGGAAAAATTTTCACACTATAATAAACTGTTTTATACTGTCATAAGTCTGTCTTAGGCAAACGTAATTTAATAATATTACTATTATTAATGCAATGCCCCCAGCAAATATTGCTTCCATTCTTAAATTTTAGAAAATATTCAGGGACCATAATTTGTACGGTCATTGTTTCTCTACAAAATTCCTCCAGAAAATTTTGAACTTTGCCTAAGAGGCTAGGAATGGAGGGGATGGGCAGATGTTGAGGAGGACAAGGGGACTTCGGAGAAGCACATGCCCCTACTAAGAGCTTGACAGTCTCTTCACAACGGGAGGCTGTTCTGCTGTAGCAAGGGGGTATTAGCTGCCTCTTTCAACCTGAGAGTCCAGGAGACCATCGGGGTTCAAGATTCTCAGGCTCATCCACCAAATGTCTGCATCTCATGTCTCGGGGTCCCACATTTCTATTAGCACCCTGACTTTGGGCTAAGACAACTGCAAGATCAGGCATTGTCAGATTTTCAACACAATCTGCTCTCTGGCTGAAGAGAATAAAAGTGACTTTCATGGTATGCCTTGAAATTAAGGGTTAGACAAATTATAACCTCTCTTCCTAATTTTTTTTTTCAAGGCTTCTGCAATGTGACTCAAAAACACTTTTTTAAAAAGCTAGATAATACATATTTTGGAGTGGTGAGCCATGTGGTATCTTTTGTAATTTCTCAGCTCTGCCTTGTAGCACAAAAGAAGTCACACACAACACATCAACAAATAATTGTGGCTTTGTTTTGTTATCATCGGTATTTAATTATTAATAAAAGGGGGAGCACAGGGACTTAGACATTGAGCTTAATAAAATGGAAAGCATGAGCCTACTTACTTAGCCAGGAAACTACAGCTTCACACCCCAGGGGATCACAGCATTCCTCTGCCAAGGGGATTAACACTCCTTCCTTCCCCCTTTGATATTGAATTTTTGGGGGAAGCATGGGGAGGTGCTTGACCAACGAGGTCTGTCAGTCTAACTAGGAGGTGGGCCTATCAAAAGTCCATGAAAACTTAGAAAATTGATCGGTCATTTTGCAAAAACTCCTGGCCCATCCCATAACCAAGCTCCTGATTATAATCCCAGGGGAACAAAGAAACTCTCTCTTTCTTTCTCTTCCTCTCTCCCTCTTTCTCGCCAGATGACCTGCACTCACACAGTGCATGCACCTGTTCTCTCCAGGCCACTGGCTCTAGCAGCCACGTGGCCCATGGCCTCACGGACTTCATACACAAACTCCAGGAGGAAGCTGATACCACAGCACATGAACTGCAGCTGGAAACACACGCTAAGCTAACCAGACACTGGACTGGACTGTACCTTAAAATGGAGCAGAAACACTGGGCGGTGGCTTTTGTCTTGACCTTACCAAGGACATGGTTAAGACTTTTTCCACTGTGGCGTAGACAAAGATGGGACGTTGGGGAGGCAGGAGGAGAACCTCCTTAATTTTGTACCATCAGTAAAGTTTACCATGGAACCCCATCCTCCCATGCGGGTCTCAGGAAATTGTTTCCCTCATGATACTGTCAGGACTCTACTTCCACCAATCACAGTTCCAGTAATATTTTATTTACAAAAAAAAAAGAAAAGAAAGAAAGGAAGAGGGGCAGCCCACAGGCCCTATTTTGCTCTGAAGCAACTATCGAAAGCTATCCAACTTCACCCCCTTTTTTTTTAAAGGTTTATTTATTTATTTTTTTTAGAGAAAGAGGGGAAGAGAGGGAAGGAAACACTGGTGTGCAAGAAAAACATTGATCAGTTGCCTCTCACATCCCTCAGCCAGGAGACATCGATAGGTTGCCTTTCACGTGTCCCCAGCCTGGAACATGGCTTATAACTTAGGCATGTGCCCTGACCTGGAATTGAACTGATGACCCTTCTGGTTTGCAGGATGACACCTGACCCACGGAGCCACACCAGTAAGGGAGTTCATACTCTTTTTCATTGCTTTTTTCCTTGCTCTGTTTAAATGCCACTGCTACCACATAAATCCACACCCGGTCCTCACTACCAACTCACCCCATAGCGGGAAATCTTTGCAGTTATAATGCCGCTGCCTGCCTCGGGCTAGGCCATTCACTGACCACCAGCAAAGGGATCCTTATCACTGTCCAATCAGCCAGCAGTCGATCAGAAAGCAGTCCCACCTAAAGGATTTTCTGATACTTGTTGTTTTAGACTCCGTTGAGCCCAGAAGGCAGAACCAGAGAAAAGGGCTGGTGTGGAAGCAGCCCTTGAGGGGAGGAATCGCAAAAATCTTCTAAGCAAGTTTAGGACACAGGAAAAGGAGCCTGGTAAGGATAAGACAGAAAAGGCGGGAAGTCAAGGCAAGAGTGCATTATCAAGCTGGTCACTGCCAGGGACAATTGGGGTTTGATTCTGTCAGAACCCTCGAAAGGTACATTTATAATGGGCCTCGATTCTGTCTCCCGATGGATGGAAGAGAAACAATTTCCCATTAGTCCTCATTCTGGGCAAAGCTTGGCACATGATGTCCAATGATTCCACTAAGCTTTCCAGTCGCATTTGCAGAATTGTCATTCTGCAGCTTCAGGGAACCCCGGGTCAAAAAACATTCAAGACACAGGGTCCGGCTACGATGGAGTACCATCAGGTGTACACCTGCCCAAAAGTGTCCAGTGCAACGCTGGCCAGGGTAAATGAAAGGAGAATGTGAAGCAGCAGTGAGGTGTCCAACGTTGGTTTCCAAAATGGTCCACCTGCTGAGGTAAGCTGGCTTATAGACTGATCAGGTCCTAAACGGAGTAAGCAACATGGTAAAAGGCGCAATCTACATAAAACCCAGCAACTCTGACTTTGAGGCAAATCATAAGTAGATCTTATTAACCGATAACTTTGGACAGCCTACACGCACACCTTTTTTCAATCCGTTGCCCTACAGTTTTGAAACTACAGGTCTCGGTTTTCCTTTTCCTGCTTTTTATCCTATATCCCCAATGAATTTTTTACTTCCCTTTATTGTTCTGCATTATTGCACCACAAATAGCCTAAAGCCACAGACACCGAAGTTTCTCTTCATTTTTGGGCCAATCAGTAAGGAGGTCTTTCTAATTGGGGAAAACCAACCTGCTTCATTCCTTTAAAAAAAAAAAAAGTGTTCACACTTCATGCTCATCTCTGTTGTGTTCTATAGCAGTAAAACAAAACCTTTTCAGAATTCAGTATCTGCCACCTTCCCAATCCCTTTGACATTCTTTCACCAACACTTTCAACCGCCCCCATCCCCCACAAGTTTCACTCAGTTGTTGACGATTCTGTGCCAGTCACATCTCTAAGCCCTGAAAAAACTCTTCAAGTCAAGGTTTGCTATCTCTTTTTTACACACAAGATGAGAAGGCCAAGATTCAGGGAAAATTAATCCCAAGACCCCCCAAAGGGAGGTTGAGGGTACAACAGAATGCAGATTTCCAACGCGGTATTGCCCCCCGGCTCTCAGCACACTGAGCGCAGGAGATAGAAGGGCTTCCCACACTTGGACACGGTGCTGCCACTGAAGGACTTCCAACTCTAATGTTCACAGCAGCCTATTGCTTAAAGAGCTTGTCTAGGTCCCAGCTCCCCGATGTGCATAAATATACTATCTAGCCTACTATCCACTGGCTACAGGTGTGCGAGATAGCTGTCTCCTCAGTTCTCAAGGTGGCCTGAGAACCACCGGGACATGAAAGCTCTTTAGGTCAGTGTTTCCAGCAGCATCTCTATCCGTTGACCCAGTGGGCTGGGTAAGTACAATTTTCTATGGGTATAACAGAGGAGAAAAGGGGAAAAAAATATCTGGAAACCAAACTGAGAAGTGACGATGCTTTGATGTTTGAGAAATGACACTTGTGAAGCAGAGAGGTGTAAAGCTCTCAGTCCGAAGAGAAACAGAAAGAGTTAGGCTAGACAATGTGCAAATGAGTGGGGCCACTCATAAGCAGCCAGACATCACTTACTCAATTTGAAGGAAAAACGACCAGACGCCAATATTCGATTTGAAGGAAAAATGGAATGGGGTGAGAGAGGGCTGTCAGAGGGGTGAAAGGAGGTAGTCAGAAACAGTGTCAAAATGTTAGTTAGTGTGGGAAACTGGAAGAGTAAAGGAAAGAGGAAGGTGGCATCTGAGATCGCCGAAGCTGCTGTTAGGAAGCACAGACTAGCACTTTGAAGACACTCGAATGCCGGCGATTCTGAGCTACTCATTCTAATACCCTAGGCTAGGGAATTGCCAATGAACCTCAAAATTTCGTAATTCAATCACTGGTTACCAATAAGGTACAGAGTCATAAATCCTTGTAGGAAGGAAGCTTAGAAATCATCTAATAGTGCTCTTTATCCTTGGCAATAATTCTTCCCAAAATATCTAGGCATTCAACATCCAGCCTCTGCCCAAACAGCTAGATGGGGGCGGGGACACAACTTTTATCTCAATCAGATAATTAATAAATTTCGACTTGGGTGGGATGAAATCTTCAGTTTAAAATTTCTTATTCTGTAGTTTCATGTGCCCCCTGCTGACTAAAATTATCTGCTTCCACACTTCTAATTCCAGAATTGATTCAGCTAGGGATACTGTATTAATATTGATCCATTTTAAATAACAAAACGTCCCCAGAATGATTTTAAATTCACTTGACACTTGGAAGTCGCTTGTATTTGAGGCAGTCAAATATTTGCATGATTACTTGCTCTTAGAAGCAATTAAAAATTTTATCTTTTGTCACCACCTGCTGGTAGAACATTTTCTCTTTTTTTTTCCACTTATTTTTTGTTCATTGCTATGGAAAATCTCTAAATCAAGAAAATGAGTTAACTTTAACACTGATAGTCAAGTACTAAACTTTAGCACTGAGAGTCAAGCATTAATGTACATTAAGCATACTGTAGGCACTTAAAGATCTGTCTAATGAATGAGGTTTTAATTTGATTTAGTGGGCTACAACGTCTACGACCTTTTTATTTGAATTGCATAAATTTCTCAAATGTGACAAATGAAAGTGATCCACAGTATTGTATTAGCAGAAGTATTTTTCTTTTGTAAAATTTAATTGATTTTGGTTTAAGCTAACAGAGTTACATAATGAAAAAGTAGCTGGCTAACTAATTTTATTATTTTAAGAGTGTAAATACACTTAAAGTTACCATATTTAAAAGCTATTTTTCATGATACCAAAAGATGAGAGAAATTTTGGTAAAATTTTATTAAATATGATTGAAAAGGTATAACCACCTTTGCAAATCCCCAAATTGCGGAAAAAACTGAGTCGTGTATCATTTGTTGTGGACGGTCGCCACCTTGTGGAATGAAACAGAGGTAACTAAAGGCTATGAATCTTTAAGGTGGAATCGTTAACGCCAGAAAATTCCTATTTACAATTTAAATGAAATTTAATCATTGGAAACAGCAGCACCAATGAGTCTGACAACATACTGAACCTGCCAAACAATGAGGTCATTAAAATGCCAAAAAGGTATTTGATTAACAATTATGAGTTAGAGTCATTTCTAAGGCCCCAGTCTGGCTTCCATTTAAAGCAAGCCCCCTTTGAGGCATGATCTGTGAAACAAGGGAAGTGGATGGCACGGGTTATTCTCAGTTCTTGCAAATGTGTGATTTTGGGGTCATAGCAACTTGTCATCCAAATTCAATTTACACTAATTTTTCTGTTTTCAACGTTATATTTCTGAGCATAAAACCTGCTTTAAAATAAATGTTTTGTATCTATTTTTTCTTTTATGAGTAAATGAAATAACCAATTTTTCAATCTTACTTTAAATCACATGCTCCCAAAAGGACTACTAAACAGCTTTCCCATTTCTAATTGGTAAATCCTATGGTATGAAAATATGAATGAATATCATTACATATTTATGAAATATGTACATAAATCATTTCTGTAGGCAACAGTTTCACTAAAACAATGCTAATAGCACATGTATGTTACTAGACTCCCTCATTTGATGGCTACCTGCTGATACTTTGGAGTAGACCTCTTAATTATGAATATTGTGTCTATAATACATGAGTAAGTGAAACCCATACAAACACATAAGGGATAGGTAAAAATTAATACTTGTCTCTTTTACTTTAAAATGCTCGAAACATTCCCATTTCTTTGTTAACAGAGGACAAGCATGCTTTCAGAAGGCCAAACTGTTCATTGTAAAAATATTGCTGTCAAATACAAGGTAAGGCAAAAGTAGGTTTATAGTTGTATGTGAAACACAGTTCCTTATGGTCTTATTCTCCATACAAACACTTGTAAACCTACTTTTGCCCCACCCTGTACTTTAACTTTGGTTAGCTCCTCTCTACAAAGAAAAACTGGTTAAGGTCCATAAATTAGAAAACATCAAAATTTATGTTTTTATAAGCACATATGTATTCAGTAAAAAGAAAGCCAGAGGTCCGGTAGGGCTTAAGACAAATGCGACCTTCGGGTGCACATTCAAATTGAGGAGCAAACAGTTTATAAGGCAGGGAATGTAAAACATTACTAACAAGGACTCAGTATTATATGTCATTTTTACTAATGCCACGTACATGCTTTACTTCTCTTGGTCTTGTTTCCACAGTAAAATATTTTTTCAATTCACAGTTTTGCTAATAAGTATACATATGCTATATCTATATATTTATGTCATAACGCAGATGCCCAAAGAGTGCTGGTCTTTAAAAACAAAAAAAAAGTAAGTAGATTAAATGTTCTTCTGAGCAGGGATGGAGTTTTTCAAGCTTAGTAATTGGCAGTTCCTACATCCATGCCTCTGTTGAAGCGATTAAAAAAGAATCATTTCCCAGAACTACAGGTGCAGGACAGATTGGAGTCATTATGCAAAAGAACAGAAATCTGGAGAGAAACCTAGTGAATAAAAAAGCCATGTTCCTGGCCATCCGTTTGCCTTCAGTTCTCTGTTTTGGTTTGTGTTTTTGTTTTTGTTTTTGTTTTTTCTTTCCTGTTCTATTTGGATAATTTGGATATACAACATGAAATATGCAAAAATTATAATGGATTTGAAATAAAGCATTCAAAATTAGAGATCTATGCCTTGAATTAAACAAACTTCCAATAGGAATGCACTCGGGGCCGAAATGAACTAAAGGCCAACCTGCATTCATATATTTTAAAAGCTAAAGTTTATGTACGAAAGGTAACAGTTTAGAGTACATTACATGAGTTTTTAGAAAATTACACATTATCTTGTTGGTCTTCTGATTTCCCCATTGTGTCCCAATTCAAGAGACTCACATGTACCTGTAGTCCTCTGTTAGGTCTCTCAGTCCCTGGGCCACCTCAAGTTTCTGAAATCGCCATCTCAAAGCCACTCTCAGGCCCCAACAGCAGGTCACCTTACATTGTTTTCAGAGCCCTCTCCTACAGGAGAAGTCTGAAACCTTATTGATGACTCTGCCATCTTGCTTTTATAATTCTGCAGTCAGTATCTTCTAAGTATAAAGTGACTTTTCCTCAAACGTTCTCCCAAGCATCTAACTTAATGAAATGAAATCATTAAAAAAATGGATTGTTAAAAAAAATTTCTGTAATCAAGGGGGCAGTAATGTAAAATATCTCTGGAAACTAAACTGACAAGTGCAGATGTTTGGGAAGTGACACTGGTGAAGCAGAGAGGAGGAAATTTCTTCCTTCAAAGATGAACAGTTAGGTTAGATGAGGTGGAAATGAATGGGACCACTCCTGAGTGTGCCTGTCAATATCAAATTTGAAGGAGAGGTGGAATGGGGTGAGAAAGGGCTGTAAAAGACAGACTGAAAGGAGGTAGGCAGGAACAATGTCAACATGTCAGATGGTGTGAGAAAGGGAGAACAAAAAGAAAAAAAAAAGAAAAATTGGTCATTAAGATACCTTGAGCTGTTAAGAAGTATGTAATTAAACAAACTTCCAATAGGAATGCACTGGGGGCAGAAATGAACTAAATTCTGGTTGCTCACTCAGCATTTAACTCTGACAGTGACCTTAGAAAAAAGAAAATTTCGTTTCAGAAAGCATACATTCCTAAACGTGTGGGGACCAGGGGTTGTTGCTAAAGCTCTTTCTAGAGTAGAGTATTTTTTGCTTCTCTGCGCCATTCTTTCTCATTTGACCTTTCCGAGAGAGAGCAAAGCAAAATGTGGGGTACTGTTCAAGTAGGCAATCTAGAAC
Source organism: Mormoops blainvillei (assembly GCA_004026545.1). Classification (NCBI taxonomy): domain Eukaryota; kingdom Metazoa; phylum Chordata; class Mammalia; order Chiroptera; family Mormoopidae; genus Mormoops; species Mormoops blainvillei. Next base: position 250,176 of record PVJD01001064.1, read on the forward strand.
TCACAGAGGAAAAAGAAAAAAGGTGAAGTTGGAAACTATTCTGAAAGCAAATTTGGAAGAGGAACATACTGGAGGATTGACGGGGACGCCTCTAGCTGGGACAGAGTGAAGTTGGAAAGATCTGCGGAGGAGGGAGGAAAGGGCCCAGATGAAACTTGGTGGAAACTGAGGGGCGGGGCAGGGGACGAGAGACCCGGGAAGGCCGGGAAGTGGAGCGCGTGAGTGCTAGGGACTCGGGATTCGGCGGCCATTCTCACCATTGTCCCCGTGGCTTCCCGCCTGTTGAAGCATGAAACATTTCCTTCCCCTGTGTCATCGAGCCCCTCCCTCCTTTTCGATGGAAGTGCAGCTCAGCTTTTTCTTAGGGACCTAACGGTGGAAAGGCTCAGCTGTTCTCGCTCTTATAACACGGATGCAGCCTTTTCCCCGTCCTGATGGGAAGAGGAGGGCGGGGTCCGGGAAGGCCCTGCTGTCTCCACTGCACACTTTCTAGCCCCAGCGATCCCGCGGGACGCTGGGTGGAAAAGCGGGGCTCCTTGATGCTTCGGCCAGCCGGACCTATGTCCTGCCGCCGCTTTGAGGTTAAGGAAGACAGGCAGGCTGGGCGGGAGCTGATCTTTTCTCGAAAGAAGAGAAAGCGCAATTCCCTCCCTATGCTCTAGGGAACTGAACCGCGTTCCGGATCACCTATGCCGGAAGTGTGAGCCCGGGTCCCCACAAAGAAGGCTGAAGCAGCAGGAGGGGGGATGATGTTGGAAGGCGTAGGGGTGAAGGTCAATGCCCACGCAATTTAAAATCCAGAGCCTAGAAAACGTCTCCCGGCCCCCCTCACCAAACATGCTTTTTAGGGGAGGCGCTGGGCCAAATAAGCTTTCACCGAGAGAAGTTGGGGCAAAGAGAAAGCACGCTGCAGCAAACCGGCCCTCGGCAGACTAGGGAGATGGAGAGACGGAGTAGGGTGTCTTTCTAGAAAAGGCTGGGAAGTAGGGGGCTCTGGTGGGGGCGCAGGGGTGGTGAGAGAAGAAAGCGGCGCAGGGCCAGCTCCTGGGCAGGGATATCTTGGAGAAGGGACTCAGCTTCCCAACCCGACTGTCCCTTCTGGGCACTGCAGCCAACGCGCTACTTGCGCTCTACTTGGCCGCACTAGAGGGGCGGCTGAAAGGGAGGGTGGTCCGGGAAACCCGCCGGCGGGAAGGCGCGGTGGAAGTGAGTACCTCTCCCCTTAGCAGTCCCAGACGTACAAAGCGCTGGTAACAGCGCCCCTCCTGCGTCTTCCGCCCCCAGATTGACGAGCCCAGGGCAAGGAGCTAGCACGGAGGTCGCCCCCTCCCCCGCCCGGGGCTTGCAGCGCACTGATTTCAGGGGCGTGTCTTCTGGCTGGAAAGGCGGCCAAGAGGGAGGAGGAAGGGGGGAGGGGATGCAGACGCATTCTCAAGCTATAAAAGAGCAGTCCCGAGTGCCCGGTTCTTGCACTCGCTGGAAAGCCGCTCCGAGCCAGGGGCTGTTTCAAAGCCAGGTCGTGCAGTGGGGCCGAAAATACCGAGCCCTGCGCAGAGCGAGCAGCACCCTGGTCGAGGCGGAGGTCGAAGAGGGGCTCCAGTCTCTTCGCGTGGCCCGGTGCCCCCGCCTCGGGGGCGTCCCAAGGCGCTTCTTGTCCCCGCAGCAGCCACCCCGCCCGCGCCTGCTGCGCGGTGCCTCTAACTCCACGCTTAGAAGAAAAACTACCCCTTCGCAGGCAGAACTGCAGCGCCTCCACCCAAGTGACTCCGGGAGCCCTGTCTGCGGCCGGCTTTGCGTGAACTTTCACAGAATACTACTAACTGTTAACTTTAAGCATCCAGAGCGAGGCCGGGGAGGCTCTTCGCTCCCGGCCCAAACAATAGCCTCCTTGCTCGGTGCGCTGCGGCGCGCGGTGCCAACCGGGACTCGGGTGCAGCTAGCGGTCCCCGCGGGGTTCCGAAGGCGTACCGCAGGCAGCGACATGGGGAAGGCGGAGCTGGCACGGCGGGTTCACGGTTCGCAGCCTGCGTCCGTGCTGCTGCTGCTCGCGGCGGCCGCACCGCTGCTGGTCCTGCCGAGCGCGCACGGGCTCCTCGCCGAGGAGGACGAGGAGCTGGTGCTGCCGGTAGTGCAGCACGACCCGGGACACAGGAACGTGCACCTCCGCCTGGACGCCTTCAGCCGGCAACTGAGCCTTGAGTTGCAACAGGACCGCGACTTCCTGGCGCCCGGCTTCACGTTCCAGACCGTGGGGCGCAGAATGGGACCCGGTACTCCGAGTCCTGACCCCGGTGACCTGGCGCACTGCTTCTACTCCGGCACCGTGAATGGCGATCCCAGCTCAGCCGCGGCTCTCAGCCTTTGCGAGGGCGTGCGCGGCGCCTTCTATCTGCAGGGTGAAGAGTACTTCATCCAGCCAGCGCCCGCCGCTTCGGTGCGCCTCACCCCCGCCGCCGCCGGGGAGGAGCCGCCGACGCGGCCCCAGTTCCATCTCCTGAGGCGGAGACGGCGAGGCGACGGCGGCGCCAAGTGCGGGGTTATGGACGACGAGACTCAGGTCGCAAGGGGCGCGGGTCCGGAGGGTGAGGATGCCGGGGCAGAGTGGCGGCGGAGGGACCCTGCACCGGAGCGCGCGGGGCAGCCAGCAGGTATCTGCCCAGAAGACTTACTCTCACTTGTCTCTCTCCATTCATCCCTCCTCTCCCCACTTTTCTCTGTGCGACGCAACTTAAAATTAGATTTCTGTTTGCAGACAGGAACGGATTTGAGGTCCTGTTGGAACACTTAACTCCGTTTCCTTGAATAATGAGTGATCAAGACAGAACAGACAAATCGATGATTTTCTGCTGACTAAGGCAAAGCGTTTAGACCAGGAAGGGAGAGTTGGTAATTCAACTCATTCCACCTTAGTCGAGTGAGAGCGTGTGCAACTTCTTTCCATCCTTCCACCTTCGTTTTACGACCATGCATTTGTGTTCTTTGGTCGAGTTGCACCTTTGCACTGGTTTGTAACCGCATGCCTGTGCGCGTACCCTGCGCGCAGAGGCGGGTGGGGATAGAGGGCGGAAGAGCTATGGTGACCTCGGAATGTGCGGCCTGCCAGATTGCACGGCTGTGCTATGATTTCTGTTCGGCTGGCCTCTGTCCCCTTCCCCATTTAAGAGGCAGACTCCGACCGACCGGAGGCGGTGCGGCCCTCCTACAGAACCTGCTTGGGAGGTCTTTGCCCAGCTTGTCCCGCCTCCCCGCCCCTCCCACCCCGCCTCCCAGTTTGCGCTCCCTCTCGCGGCCACAATTCTGCTCTCAAGCACTGTTGAATGTTAGTCACGGTAGATCCTGCTACAGCGTCCCCTGACTTTCTGTTGGGTGCTGTGCTTACTGTCCGGTTCTTTTCATTATCTCACCTAGGTGCCCTGGCTCGCGTGTAACTTGCTCACATGTCTTGTTCTAGAATTCTCCACGTTCCCCTGTACATCTGGCTCCTTGAAACAGTTCTGTGGATGCGGTTACAGTCTAGTAGTCCCTGGGGGCTGAGTCTCAGGAGTCAAGGACCCTTTCCTAAATAATCATCCGGGGTCCAAGGCAGGAACTTATTTCCCTGGCGCAGCGGGAGTGGGGCAATAGGATGCTGGGCAGAGTGGGTGGTCTTTGTGCCTGGATTTGGCAGGAGCAGTGCACCCCAGGGACCCCTGGAATGAGATTGCAGAGCAGTGCAGCTGAGATTCCTTGAGGCCAGGCCCCTTGGCAGAGTCCCCAGCCCTGCCCTGGGCTTTCCACGTGGAGCCCGATGATCTCATTCAGGATCTGAGTCCTGGCTTGTGAAAGAGTGACTCAGGCCCTCTGCCTGCTGCCCTGCTCCAAGTTTTTACTACGGTGGGGTGGGATGGTGTGCGTACTGCCTGGGTCTGATGGTAGGAGTTCAACGTGGACAAAAGAAACCCTACTCCCCCCGCCCCCAAATTAATAAATAATTCGTTTTGAAAAGCCTGACCCCCTCAGAGGAGCACGTGGTCTTTTTATTTAAAGTAAAGGAGAAAACTTTAAAAATAACATTTTCAGTAGAAGGAGATACAAATATTTTTGTTATTGTCGCCCTGGGTGTATTTTTGTTTTATTTGCTTTGACTGGTCAGGCTCTCCTTTTATACTCTGTGAAGGTAACTATTCTTGGCTAGACCGCCTCTGAGCAAACTCTCTTATTTCTGTACAGGAAGTGGAAGCGTCAGAAAGAAGCGATTTGTATCCAGCCCCCGTTACGTGGAAACCATGCTTGTGGCCGACCAGTCGATGGCAGAGTTCCACGGCAGTGGCCTGAAGAACTACCTTCTCACCTTGTTTTCGGTGGCGGCCAGGTTGTACAAACACCCCAGCATTCGGAATTCGGTTAGCCTGGTGGTCGTCAAGATCCTGGTCATCCATGAGGAACAGCAGGGGCCAGAAGTGACTTCCAATGCTGCCCTGACTCTCCGAAACTTCTGCAACTGGCAGAAGCAGCACAACCCACCGAGCGACCGAGACGCTGAGCACTATGACACAGCGATTCTTTTCACCAGACAGGTGAGAGGAAGACGGGACTAATTAAGACAGGCTGCTCCCGAGAGCCTGCTTTGTAACAGGTGCCTGTGAGGCATTTCGTCAGCTTTTGGCATTTGCATGTCTTTAATTGGCTGGCATGGTCAGTCTCCTTATTCTTTTCTGTAATTTTAATATCTCCAGTGTCACAGTTCCTTTTGAATAGCATTCGGAAAAATCTCGATTAAAGTCACCCAGAGCACTCCTCAAAGGACAGCTAAGCACATATGTGATGATACACTGTGTCCCAAAAGATCCCCAAGTTCGTGCTATGTCCCTATTAATGAGGATATACCTTTGCTCCTTACAGGACCTGTGTGGGACCCAGACATGTGACACTCTTGGGATGGCCGATGTTGGGACTATATGTGATCCCAGCAGAAGCTGCTCTGTCATAGAAGATGACGGCCTACAAGCTGCCTTCACCACAGCCCACGAATTAGGTAAGTGTGTTGCAGATAAGCGTTAAGCCCAATTTGTGAATTCAAAATGATAAACAATGTATTAATTAGAGAGAGAGTATGCAGGTTATATCGTTATTTTAGGTGCCAGGGCTCCTTAGAAATGACAAAATATTTTTCAACTATTCTAAACATGATCATCTTTATTCAAATTCAAAATGAGATGGCGGGAGTTCTGGACATTTGGACAGTTTACATGTTTGTTTCCACTCAGTGAAAAGTAGACATTGTCTCTAAAGTAGACGGTCTCCAAAGTGCATTTTTTTTTTCCTCTAGAAATACCACTTTGAGACAGATCCCTGTTAGGAATAAAATGCTGCAGAATGACCTACATTTTACTGAGGGTTTCGGGTTGCTTCTTAGGCCACGTGTTTAACATGCCACACGATGATGCCAAGCAGTGCGCCAGCCTTAACAGCGTCAGCCGGGATTCCCACATGATGGCGTCCATGCTTTCCAACCTGGACCACAGCCGGCCCTGGTCTCCCTGCAGTGCCTACATGATCACCTCATTTCTGGATAACGGCCACGGTAAGGCCCTCCCGTTCCTCTCTCTACACGGCATCCAACTTTCCGTAGGTAGGGCTCTAATTCTGTGAACTCATTTTTCTTTCTTGTTCTTTACAGTTTCCCTCCTCCACAGTTTCTTTCGCTGCCAAGAATATACATTTTTAGATCTTAATTCCAGTAAAAGATGGTGCTTCTGGCCAAGGGGCTCCCAGCGTCCATTAATTTGAATTTTTAACTGAACAATAATTTCCTGTCATTGTTAATGCAGAAATACCCCGTTGAGGATAATATCTTAATTTCCATCTCCCTGGCATCTTCCCCAAAAGTTTGGCAGCTTTCAAATCACTTTGCTAGAAATTATCCCCCATGATAAATATTTTCCTGAAACTGATCTACCCCTGCATGCTTTCATCTACTATTTATTGATAGTGCCGGCGTTTCTCTTCGCAGGTGAATGTTTGATGGACAAGCCCCAGAGCCCCATACAGCTCCCCTCTGATCTTCCTGGGACCTTGTATGACGCCAACCGGCAGTGCCAATTTACATTTGGGGAGGAGTCCAAACACTGCCCCGATGCAGCCAGCACGTGCTCGACCCTCTGGTGCACCGGCACCTCTGGTGGGCTGCCGGTGTGCCAAACCAAACACTTCCCTTGGGCAGACGGCACCAGCTGTGGAGAAGGGATATGGTGTGTCAACGGCAAGTGTGTGAACAAGACTGACAAGAAGCACTTTGATGTGAGTTTTCTACTCCTTTAAAACTTGGAATTGAACACAGGGATGCCAAAATATCCGATAGCTCCTTAAAGACCCCCGTCTCTGTTCTTGGGTGGCACACAAAAGAGATCATTTTTATAATTGATTCTTTGTCTCATATTATTCTCTTTTATTCCCTAAGGAGGTTTCTGTAGACGATTCTAATACCGATGACTTGTGTCCCCATTTAGACTCCTGTTCATGGAAGCTGGGGACCATGGGGACCCTGGGGAGAGTGTTCTAGAACCTGTGGTGGAGGCGTTCAGTATACAATGAGGGAATGTGACAATCCCATCCCGAAGAATGGAGGGAAGTACTGTGAAGGCAAGCGCGTGCGATACAGGTCGTGTAACGTTGAGAGCTGCCCAGACAATGATGGTGAGTAGAAGTGGGTGAACAAGACGTGTCCACCAAGTGGCAGTTGAGGGGCAGAAGCTGATAATGTCGTCATACCGTTCTCTTTCCAGGAAAAACCTTTAGAGAAGAACAATGTGAGGCACACAATGAGTTTTCCAAAGCTTCCTTTGGGAGTGGGCCCGCCGTGGAGTGGACACCCAAGTACGCTGGAGTCTCCCCCAAGGACAGGTGCAAGCTCATCTGTCAAGCCAAAGGCATCGGCTACTTCTTCGTGCTGCAGCCCAAGGTAGTAGCTTTCCCGCTTTGGCTCTGGCTGTGACCAAAGGCCTTGGCTTGCTGCCTTTCCATGCAACCTAGAAGGCACTGTCTTTAACTTGTATGTTAACATGTTCAGGTTCGAATTAGAATTCGTTTTCTTCTAGATACCTCAGCAACTGCCAGACTTAAGTTTGGTGTTGTTTTCAGTTATGAGGGAAGCTCGAATCTAGCACTTAATGGTTCTCACAGTTGCTTCTCATTATTCTTATAAACAAGCTCTTTACTACTGGTTATATAAATTATGTATTAACATGGCAACCGACCAGTGGCTCGGAAAGGTAGCTTAGGCACAGTCCAAAGTACTTGTTGCTGAGTGATTGGCCCTGGCACGTGCAAACAGACTTGTTAAAATGTGAGTCTTAAGTATTGATACCTTTTGTGTTTAAGGACTTACATTGAACTAGAAGAAGCATCGTTTTGCCGTTTGGCTGAGGGGTTAAATCTTGTTACGAGAGACAGAGGCATTGAATCTGGTTGAGATTGCCAGATGTCGTTATCACTGTAGGCTATGAAAATACTCCCCAATCACTGATTCAATATTTGGCAAGTGATTTATTCAGCACCTACTATTGCCAGGTATTATTCTGGGCACTGAGGGTACAGTAATAAAAAAAAAATATTGACAGAAAGTTCTGCTTTCTTAACCTTAGCTAGAAGTGAGACAGGTCAATAAATCATCAAAAGTTTTGTAAGTTTGGCAGATGTCTACATACACTCTGAGAAAAGAAGCCAAAGAGGAGGGTAGCACATGACACGTGTAGGGCACTGTTCTATTACGATGGTCAGGAAGTTAGAGATGTCACGTTAATCAAGGAAGTCTTCACAGTTACAGCCCCATGCCTTCCCTCGTTAGCGTGTGACATTAATGAAGGACACCAGATACATCTTCTTCCTCTCTCAGGTGGTAGATGGCACTCCATGCAGTCCGGATTCCACCTCTGTCTGCGTGCAAGGACAGTGTGTAAAAGCCGGTTGTGATCGCATCATAGACTCCAAAAAGAAATTTGATAAATGTGGTATTTGTGGAGGAAATGGATCTACATGCAAGAAGATATCAGGATCAGTTACTAGTTCAAAGTAAGTTTTAAAACGCTGTGCTCCCTAAGGCTGTGTCGTTTAGATGTAATTTTTTTACAGGCTTGGTGACAATTACGTTCTAAATGGCTATCTACTAACTAGCCAGTGAACAAACGATCTTTACACTTGTTTTTCTTGCCTGCAGACCTGGATATCATGATATCGTCACAATTCCAACCGGAGCCACAAACATTGAGGTGAAACAGCGGAATCCGAGGGGGTCCAGGAACACTGGCAGCTTCCTTGCCATCAAAGCCGCCGACGGCACCTACATCCTGAATGGCGACTTCACTCTGTCCACCTTGGAGCAAGACATTATGTACAAAGGCAGCGCCCTCAGGTACAGTGGCTCCTCTGCCGCGCTGGAAAGAATCCGCAGCTTCAGCCCCCTCACCGAGCCCTTAACCATCCAGGTCCTGACCGTGGGCCGTGCCCTTCGGCCTAAAATTAAATACACCTATTTCGTGAAGAAGAAGAAGGAGCCTTTTAATGCCATCCCCACATTCTCAGAATGGGTCATCGAAGAGTGGGGCGAGTGCTCCAAGTCCTGCGGGCTCGGCTGGCAGAGAAGACTGGTGGAGTGCCGGGACCTCAACGGGCAGCCCGCTTCCGAGTGCGCCAAGGAGGTGAAGCCAGCCAGCACCAGACCGTGCGCGGACCTGCCCTGCCCCCACTGGCACCTGGGGGGCTGGTCGCCGTGTTCCAAGACTTGTGGGAAGGGTTACAAAAAGAGAACCTTGCAGTGTCTGTCTCACGACGGGGGGGTGTTGGCTCACGAGAGCTGCGATCCTCAAAAGAAGCCTAAACCTTACATAGACTTTTGCACGATGGCAGAATGCAGTTAAGCAGGGTGGGCGTTGAAGGAAAGATGGGGTGAGGAAGGGCTGAGGCACGGAAATCAAGAAGGCTGGAGGGATCCAGTGTACCTTGCTGGTGATGTTACAATCCCTACTCCCTGGTACCAGTTCAATACTTTGTACCCCCGGGGTTGGGAAATGCAAAGCAGAAGAAAGGTGTGATTCTTAATTTAAGGTGTGGCTTACTTTACCTCACTAACAGCGGAGGGAGAAAGGAGTACAAACAGGAGCTTGTGGTTGTGATGATTCCACAGAATGTTTATGTTATCTTCTCTTCGGAGAGTTAAGAATTCAGGAATGTCTGCCCTGGAGAAAAATGTTTAGCAATATCAGATGACTCCATCGTTACCTTTTTGTACCATTCTCTCATCTTTGTGAATTTGTTTTGACAAAGAAACAACTCCATGTTTTGTAAAAAATGCGTTAAGTCTCGAAAGGGGAAAAAAGCAGCAATGTATCAGGTGCTGGTGAAAGCCAGAGGAGGTGCCTGGAGCTCGGGACCTCCGACCTTTCTTTCCTCCTGTTAGAAGCCTGCGTTAGGAAAGTGGATGTGAAAAAACAGCTTGAGTCTCAAGGAAGTTAGCAAGATCACGCAAAAAGGCTGTAAAGCCAGAGCAAGAATGGGGTGAGCAAAACCGGGTGTCCCCAGTGTTTGGGGACAGTGAGATCACTTGTCTTGTGGTGGAGAGGCTACTGAGGGGTAGCAGGTCCATCCCCAGCAGCTGGTCCAACAGTCATATCCTGGTGAATGTCTGTTCAGCTCTTCCACTATGAAAGAGAATGACTTTTGCCATATGTATATAGTAAAACATGTTACTATAAATTCTATGTACTTTATAAGTATTGGTTTGTGAGTTCCTTCTAGGAAGGACTATAGTATGTAATAAATGCCTATAATAACATATTTATTTTTATACATTTCTTTTTAATGATAAAACTCTTAAGTTATATCGTGATTGTAAAAAGGCATATAAAAATATATTATTTATACAATATATGTTACTAGAAATAATAAAATAACACTTTTGGAATATGTGTGTATATTTTTTTAAGTGAGAATTTATTTCTAGGAAGGAAATCTGAGACAAATACTGAATTTGAAGAATGAATATTTTCTTCGGAAAAAAAGATTTCATTCTAATGAAATGTATTTTCTGTATCCTGGATTATGTGATTGTTACGAAGAAAGCAAGCTATGGTATCTTTGGTGATAGATAGGTTTGTTACTAATGTATAACATGTACACATGGTTGGCAGACTTTATGTAAAGAGCCCGATAATAAATGTCTCCGGCTTTGTGGCCCCTACCATCTCTGTCACAACTGCTCGAATGTGCTGTTGTAGCATGAAGACAGCCATAGGCAATACATTAATGAATGGGCATGGCAGTGTTCTAATAAAACTTTATTTACAAAAACAGGCAGTGGGCCAAATTTGTTCTTTGGGGGTAGTTTGCCGATGTATACCGTAAATTAAATGAAAAAAGGTGGGATTCTGGAAGCACTTAGAATTCCTACGTCTTCCTCAACTGTATCACGTAACTGATGTTTTGTGGAAGTATTTCAGCTACTGAATAGACGACGATGCCTTAAGTTACATTTAGAATGGACGCACCTGGCAAGGTGAGCCCGCCGAATGTAGCACTTTCTCTTCAGGCACATGCAATACCTGCGGTGTGTCAGGGAGACGCTGGAACACCAATGCCACTCCAGGCAGCCTTTTGGGAATCACTCTATTTTAAACACTAAATGGTACATCAAAGATTTTTGCAGACTGCTTCCAAAGTACCTACCTGTCAGGGAATAGGTGACTTACTGGAAGTCTCAGATTCCGTGGTTAACCACAGACAGTTCTAACTTCACACTTCCATTCTTTCCTTCACCCTCCTTTGAATAGTTTCCTCGAATAGTTTTACATAACATGGTAATTTTGGATTCAGATGATAATTTGTTATTAATCCATCAAAATCAATGACTGTTCTTTTCCTAGAAATGTAAGATTCTCAGGAGCCAGGTATGTAGGTCAGAGACGACGGCGAGGAAGGGAGACTCCTGTTAGACACTGGTTAAGTGTTTTACTACTTACTGGGACACTGGACTGAAAAGCAAAGGTCAAGCCTTTCCATACCAGGAACTAGTTTGGTCCTGCAGAGCGCAGCGAAGCAGCAGAGTTGACCATGTAACTCAGTGGCCTAAGGCGTTCTCTGCACCAATAATCTCTACCACAATTACTGATTATTTACATTACTATTGGCGACGTGAAAGGTGCCCTCACCCTCAATTACTACAGAAGCCGATTGATAGAATGAGATAAATGTACCTAAAATGATAACCCATAATATAAGGAAATCATTTTCAGATCTTGCCTAACTCACCGATGAGTTTGTTTCTTCCAAAAGGCTTACATCGACTTGACACAGTAAGCAAGGGGACTGAAGTTCAGAACACAAAGAGATTAAAAACGGTAAAAGATTTTCCACTGTTCTCTGTCATCTCAATGCCAAACAACTTTCTAAGTTGCTAACATTATTTTTTTATCCGTCTGCTGATGAAATTTTCATTTTTTCAATAAACTGAGCAGGGCAAAACACTCACTTTTGACAGCAAAAAGAGTGATTCAAAATGCATCCAGTTCTGTGAGCTTCATCGAGCACCTGTTTAACAGAAGGAAACATTTTGAAGGAAACATGATAGAGGTGTAAATGATGAGCTGGTGTGATACTGAGTTTTAATCAAAATACTTAATGCACAAAGCACTCAATGGGCACTTTCTCATTTCAGTAACACCATGTAAGCACGATTTTTGAATGAGAGTTTTCACGCAACAATTGACAAAAGCTCTTCATACTTTTTGTTCCTTGTTTAATTTGCCTTTTAGAAGGGGGCACCACAGGTCTTTATGTGATTTAGGAATAACAAACAACAGCCACAATTTGTTAATTTCATTAATCCAAATGAATGAAAAACAAAAACTATTAATATAAAGGTTGGGGGTGCTGTATCTACCAAGAAAGTTGACCAAAGGTACCCCAGTGTGAAGTGTAGTCTGTCCTGCCACACATAGACTTCGGTGACATGAACGAGCTCACGTGACATTGGCAGACATGGAAACAGTAAAACATGGAAGATGCCTTGGTTATCAACAAGTTTTCGCAGCAAATACGTGTTTTGTACCTTTTTCTAACAGCAGCGGAACACAAACTACACTAACTCATGAACGGGCAAGTCTTCGAGGAGCAGGACAATTCAGAGTGCCCACTCACCCCCCTTGTTTCTAGTTGGTCTCAGTCATGGAAATTCCTAATACAGGCTTTGTCCAATTTGCTCTTCTTTTTGTAATGCAAAAGCCTGAACTTTTCCTTACAGCTCTCTCCTATTAATCACATTGCCTTTATTTAAGGGTAAATTTCCATACTTATTATACAATTGTTTAAAATTTAGCGTTTTTCTTAACTATGGTGGTTTCTTTTTCTTTAGATTTGCTATTGCTTCATGTTCTACTGCTTTTAAGAGAAGGCACAAATCATTTACTTGTGAGAAAGAGGCAGAGTGGAATTTTATGTGGAACAATCCAGAAAGGCTTCCTCAATGGGGAGGTTTTGGGGAGGGAATGAGAGGGATGCAAGGGGACAACCTTGAGAGAGATGGGATTGTAATAGAAAGGTGGCCACCACAGATGTGTGTGAGTGCACTCGGTTTCTTCGAGGGGACAGCAAGAGGCCAGTGTATCTGGAGCCATGAGAAGAGGTGGGCACTGGAGGCCGAGTCCTTGTTTGGCAAGAGGAGGTTGTATGTTTGGGTTTCTCTCTGAGTGAGATGACGAGCCAAGGAGGAAACTGAGCAGAGGAAAGACATTTTTATAACTTAACAATTTAACCCAGAAGGGGACCAGACAAGAGATTATGGCAGTGAGGCTGATGGGCTAAACTAGGGCGATAGCCACGGAAGTCAGAAAAAGAGGCCAAATTCTTCAGTTCAAGACTTTGAGGCCTGCAGGTGAACATTCTAGTTAAAAACCAATGGAAATTAGAAATGCAAAATTTTACAGAGTACTGAAACTAGTCAAACCTCTTAGCTATTGTAATTTTATGGTGCATTTAACATAAGTAATTGCTCAAAATATGGTATCAAAATTAACTCGAAATATAAAAATAGTAGTTCAAAGAGAGTATGTTTGGACAAATTTTAATAATAATAATTCAAGTCTACAACCACATGTCATATGGACAAAATCATAATTGAAAGGTAAAAATTACTTATATTTAAAGTTATCGGACCCCATTTTATTGTTGAATTTAGTAATTAGATAATATAAATGAATGATAGCTCTTAAAAACAAATATCCAAATGTGTTTCTTCATTTGAAGATTGGAGAGAGAATATAAGTAATATATAACCTATAAAGAAAAAAAATGGAAAGCAAAAACTAAGGTGACAGAATCACAGTCACATTATCAAAACAATCCATTGTTTAAACTTTCCTACTGAAAGACAAATATCTTCCAGATGTGTTTAAAAATAAAATCCAAATCATGATAAATGAAAAGGAACTATCTAAATCAAAATGACATTGCTTCAAAGAAGTTCAAAGATTTATCAAGCAAACAGTAGAAATAAGGAGGAATAAAATATCAGCCCAAATTATACTGAATATGGAAAAGCACTAAGCAAAATAAAGAATGACATTTCTTGTGAAGTAAAGGTAGAATCTATAATGAAATATGTTTCCAAAATATTAGAACATCTATGTATCAATTTCAAATTGTTAAAAAATACAAAGGAAAATCAATAGGTAAGGACTATTCTATTTGTCTTTGAAATCTCTCTCTAGGTAAAGGCAAACTAAATGTATAAGAAAAAAATGCAAAACTTTCTGAAGACAAAAGAAAACTTGACTAAAGCAAGAGGCATACATATTTCTTTACTCTAAGTCATACACCTTTTTATTTTGTCCTAAAATAATGAGTAGATGTAATGAAATTCCAATCATTTAGCCATGCATAATTTTTGGAATTTGATAACATGATTCTAAAGTTCTTTTGAGGAAACCAATTTGGTGAAGATAAATAAAGAGAAACACAATGAAACAAAAAGTGCGATGTAAGATATTTGTTTGACCTGATTTGAAAATGCTCCATAAAATTGCAATGAGAAAAAAATGGTACTGGTAGAAATATTGACAAGCATATTTATGGGTGAGACATATATCTCAGAAATAAATAATAATCGTAACCTAACCACGAAACCTTAGTATATGATGACATTAGCAACATAAATCTGTGAGCTAAAACAGATCATTCCAAACATAGCCTTAAATTAAAAAAATAGAAATTTGTTTGGAAAGAAATGAGAGCCTTTCTCAGACCATTTGACTTAAATTCCAGATATATAAAATGTTAAAACATTTAAATAGAAACTGTAAGAAATATTAGCAAATAAAGAGAAATAGTTATTGCTGCATGAAGAAGGAGATCTGAACATAAAAACAATGAAATATTATACAGCAAGGCAAACACACAAAAATGGATTGATTTGATTGGCTAAAAAACTTTAATCTTCTGTGTTTCAGAAGAATCCTTTAAGACATATTTTAAGAAAACAATTTTCAGTAAACACAAAAGGCAACCCAACTTTCCTCAGAGCTTTCCCATGGGCCACTTGTTTCACCCCAGGATCCCAAATGGTCACCCAATTAAATGCTAATTACCCTTGAGATCTCATATGACATGTCACCTTTCCAAGGAAACCCTTCCAAAACACTCAGGCTAGAGTACACTCTCAAGGCGCTCAGCACTTTCCCTTCTTGTCGCTTTTTGCAGAAATCACAGGCCCTTCTACCGCTGGGCCTGTTTTGTTCACTATTATTTTCCCAGGTCCTCGGACTGTGTTTGTGAGATATTATTTTTATTTAATAAGTAGGCCTCAAGAATAGCCATGCTATTGGATCTAGAGATTTCTACTCCTAAGAATCTATGCTAAATAATTAATCAACTAGGTTCACAAGGATTTATACACAAATGTTATATATACAAATCTGAATGCAGCCGTCAGAGGAGTAGACAGAAGGCTACTGATGACGATACGAAACTTGAATCTCAAATAACAATAATGATGGTTAACATTCATTTAAGGTCCCTATGTGCACTGCATAAATTTACTGTTACTACTGCAAAGAACTATGATATGTATATTATCATTATTGCTGTCTTATATATAAAGAAGTAGGCCAAGGGAAATTCAACTGCTTGGTGAGGTAGGGCAGTTATCAAGGGGCTGAGTAAGGGTTCCAGTGCAAGCATCCAGCTTGGAGAGCCTGGCGGATGCACTAAGCCATACCATGCTACCCAGCTGTACACACACACACACACACACACACACACACACACACTGCATTTTATACTTTTATGCATTTTCAACATTTTCTAATCAAAAACTCAACTGTGTTATTTTTCCAATCAGGAAAAGAAAAGTTATTTTAAAAGGCAGGAAAACCCTAATTAGTGTAGTTTTCATTGTATGAATTCTTCCTACGCAGTGATTTACAGGCACTATAAACATTTTCTGCTTTTTTGTTCAGTTTGCTCCCTGTAAGAACTCTTTAAAAATTGGAAACATTTTCGCAGCACCACATCATAAAAGGAAATCAGTTTTGTTGGTATTTGGATGGTGATGGCCATTCTGAGAGTGGAGGTAGAAGTCAAGATGGGTAAATTGGTCAGGTTATTACTACTTGACTTCATACTATAACATCAGTATGAAAGATGTCTGTCAAAGAAATGTATATTATATAGAGCTAAAAGTACAAAAAATAACATTTCAAATTCAAATTTGTTTGGGTTTTCCACCATTTTTACATTTTTCTACTTCTTTGTCCCTATTTATCTGTGAAGAAGGTGAATGAAGAATAAATTCCAAAGAATTTAGAGTAACTGACACTTCAATTTAAAAGAAAAAAACGCGCACCTAGCAAGCAGAGGAGAGCCAGGAGAATCAGTCTCCTGGGTCCTCTCAGGCACAAAGTCCACAGAGATGGTGTCTCTGCATGTGAGAGTTGTGTTACTACATCCTATAACTCCACCGCTGTCTGCGGCAAAAGTAGCCAAATGTCAATTTTGAGAAAAAAGCTCCACACCAACATTCTCAGTTATCTGAGATTCTCTACGGACTGAATGGATTCACCGAAAGCAAAGAGCAAGGGAATAAAGTACAATTTTCCTTGTAGATGTGTGTGTAGAGAATAGAGTCAAGGTGTGACAATGACACTCCTTTTTATTACAGAAGTTTGGGGAAAATAACTTTGAAAATTTCTTAAATTGTTCTTTTTACTTGTCCTCCTTTTCCTTGAGGAAAAGAGAAATGTTTTCCTTTAGCTGTAGAAGAAAAAATATCTAATAAACACTAACATAAGAACAAGTTAAGATGGAAAGATAGTCTCTTAACACAGTGGTGTTTATTGCCTAATAACATATCAGTGGAAAGGTCCTATTGTGTAACCTGGGTATCTAACCAGGATAGATACTTCTAAATTGTCTCGTTTCAAAAACTAAAGCTAGGTACTGGAGGAAAATGATATTATCTGGAATTGTCAATCAAAAACAAAAAAGGTGGGATAGATGAAACAAGATTATGTTTCATCTTGTTTCATCATTATGTTATCATCATAACAAAATGGTGATAATTGTTAAGACTGAGTGATAGAGAGACAGAGACTCATACTTTGTTCTCCACTCCTGTGTAATTTTTTCTATAATAAAAAGTTAAGAAGATAAACTAAAAAAAATTAAAGAGAAGTTATATCTTTTTGTCCAATTTACAAATCAATACCAGTATTTGAAGCCATTTAATATATGACATATATCTGTGTCCTTTTCTATTCTTCTACTTATTTTTTGAGAATAAATGTGTTTAAAGTGTGCCTACTTAAAAACACCAAAACATTCTCTAAAGCAGCTTGGTACAGAGTGCAAGAGGAAATCATGTGATAACCAAAAAAAAAAAAAAAAAAAAAAAAAAAAAAAAAAAAAAAAAAAAAAAAAAAAAAAAAAAAAAAAAAGAGAGAGAGAGAGAGAGAAACAGAAAGATAGAAAGGGAAACAGAAAGGGAAAGATTATTTTTATTTGCAGCACTGAAATATAAAGCAATTGAATAAGTTCTCTTGTAATAAGTTGTGAATACATCATTTTTCCTATAGAAGCCTGATTTAAACATTATCATAGGCTACTTAAAAATTCACTGTTTCATATTATAGGCTTCTAGAACTTTCATTTTGCACCAAGAAGAAGAAAATTAACTAGAGAAAATGGAAATGGGAAGGAATGTCATGTTTTGCTTGCGTTTATTCAGAATTCAATCTTAAGGATAAAAAAAAGACCCTCTATGGTTACATAAGTATATAACAAGGGATAGAGAGACAGACAGACAGACATTGTATATATATGAA
The DNA here is from genome assembly GCA_004026545.1 of Mormoops blainvillei. Lineage (NCBI taxonomy): Eukaryota > Metazoa > Chordata > Mammalia > Chiroptera > Mormoopidae > Mormoops > Mormoops blainvillei. Next base: position 267,521 of record PVJD01001064.1, read on the forward strand.
AGAAAATCTGAGTGAAGATGAAGAGACAGGAATTAATACGAAGACACCCAGAGGGATTTTCATTTCCCAAAGTTGAGGAAGACAGGACCCACTGTTGGTGACGCAGGAACACAGTCGTAGGCCCGGATGAAGGCCACATTTGAAAACCTTGAAGGTGAGGGAGCTCAGCTGAAAGATGAAGTAAATAGGACAGGATCAAAGATCTTTACCGGATGGATTAGATTAGCGTGTGTAGCTCGTCTCCCCTTTTCCCTCTTTGAAGCGGGCGAAGAGTGTACTAGGCCTCCGCAGCCCATGCCAGACGGGCGGCGAAGCGCTCGGGGCAAAGAACACGGCCGCAGGGCGGCTGCCTGCAGTGAGGCACGTTACCACGTTGTTCTGCCTTTTCGCTTATTTCAAGTTGGTTTACTCAGTTCTGAACGTTCCAGAACCTTTCACCTTCAAAATTTTCACCCAAGTTGTTAACGAGAGTAGTAGCAACAGGCTTGGCTTTCCCCTCTGCTGGGCTCAGGGCAAGCCAGAGGTAGCGCGGGACACATTCCAGAGGACACTGGGAGGGAAAGGGAAGAAGAGCCGGGTATACACCATCTGTCATCTGGATAAACAAATTTGCAATAAATGGAAGTTGGCCGGAGGCCTTCGTTTCAAACAATGAAGACACACAATCTCCAATGCTAGATCTCTAATCCTTTGGGCAGGATCCTCTGCTCTTAAAGATCCGTGGAGATGATATCCAGTTATCAAAGCACAAGAGATTCTGGAATGTTCTCTAGAACACTAAGACAATGTCTTTCAGAAGCAAGACCTTAGTGAAACCCTGTATTTTTCTAATTAACACACTTTTGCACTCAGACCAATACTCTGATACACAACATTGTTAGTATCCAATAAGCAGGGAATAGTGATGATAGAATGTGCTCGTATGGGACGTCAACATGGCTTCCAGTTGGAGCTCCGAATTTAGGACACAACTATATGAGAGTGCTAAAGAAATCACGGAATGTCCTGTTTATTGGCCGAGGCCCTCCTGTTTTCCTTTCTTAAAACAAAGGCCATTGGTTTTTCTACCAAAAACCGTAAGAGCATTGCACTTTTTTCCTTAACGATTATGTGCATGTGAAACATTTAAAAGATTAAAATGTAAACAAAGCCGAACACCTGGAAAAGCTTTTGATCCCATCCAGTCATAAACATGTCTAAAAATACTACTTTGGATTATGCAACATCACAGGCACAGTTGAAACACACTAATATTAAATTCTTAGCACAAACAGAGAGGGCAAAAGGTATAAATTCACAAAAGAATTAAAAAAGCATTATGAACAGCCCAGAATTAGAGAATTTAATATTTTTCTGAGAGATTTTGCCATTCACCAATTGTGGGACTTTAGGGGGGAAATACTTCTTTACCATTAATTCTTTCTAACATGTCTGACTTAAATTATTGATAACCACAAAAATGATACAATCTAAAAGGTTTGTTAATTACAGAGCATCAATAACAATGAAGTATTTTGTCTTCAGATTACACTTATTTATATTCAGAACCCTAAAGAGAGAGGAGACTGATATAGTTGAAACAAATGTTTGCTTTTAAGTAACACTTTGACAGAGACCACTAAAGAATCAAATTGTTAAACGCAAAGGTTTTATGTAGCAAGAGGAGTCCATTATAGTTTAACAACCTATCTTTAAAACATCACTTGTTAGGAAGATAGAATTAACTCTTGGCAATATGTTTGGACTTAATCGCTTTGAATAAACAGTAAAAGTGTTTAATTCAGTCTCCCTTTCCCTGAAATATAACTATACATCTTTAAGAAGTACATGCTCAAGAAACAAAAAGAAAGAGCAACATAATATTTTCTTAAGAAAATTATAGTAAAGATGATAAATCTGCAGGGTGGACAATTAAATCATCATTCTGTTGACAGGGCAAATATGGGTAAGAATTAGTAAGTATCACTGAGCCCCTATTTGTACCACGCACTGTTCTAGAACCTCAGAGGAGCCCATAAGGAAGACATAAAAGAAAAAGAAAAAGGAGGGAAGGACGGAGGGAGGGAGGAAGACAATCTTGTCTTCAGTCTTACAATATAGCTGGAGAAATAAAAAGGTATGCACATGAGAAGTTCATTAACAATACAAGGAAGTGAGTCCAATGAGTTGTCTGCATGCATAAGGTAAGCTCAGAATTACAGAAGGAGCGATTACTGCAGGTCAAAAGGTCAAAGAAGATTTCAGGGAAGGGGTGGAGACAGTAGGCATGACACCAGGCTAACTAGAATTAAAATAGGCCATTAGTTTGGGCTGCTGTAACAAAGTATCAGAGACTGGGGAACTCAGAAACGACAGAAATTTGTATCTAGCTGCCCTGGAGGCTGGAGAGCTGAGATCAGGATGCCGGCATGGTGGAGCACTGGCGAGAGCTCTCCTCCAGGCTGCAAACTGCCGACTCATTGTATCTTGACATGGCAGAAGGAAGGCAAGAGAGATCTCTGGTGCCCCTTTCATTGGACCACCAATCCGTTTTATGAGGGCTCCACCCTCCTGGCCTCATCATCACATCCCGAAAGCCCCACCTCTTAATACCATCACATTGGGAGTTAGGATTTCAACATATAAATCTGGGGGGGCTGGGGGTGGGGACCAAACACTCAGTTTGTTACAGGTGTATTCCAGATATCAGGGAAGGGATAGCAGTAGCCCAAGTGGTGGATCCATGTGATCTGCTCTCCCCCAGCTCCTCATAATGGCTAGTGAATGCTGAGATGCTGCCACCAGTTGGACTGGGTAGAGCGAGGACCAGGAAAACCTTCCGGCACAGGGCAAAGAACAGAGAGTGTGTACAAGAGACTCAGAGAGATACTTTCTGCGTTGTAGCTTTGTCCCATTTCATGCAACTAGATAGGTCAACTTACTTTTCTAAAAAGTTATTTGAAGAAGTTATAGAATATTTGGATATTATAAACAGAACCAAGTTACAGAGGCAAGCGATGTGACCTTTGAATTAAGTGTGCCAAAACTCACATATTTAAAGTGATACCTCTCGCCCAAGTCTGTTGACTTTGGGATGTGAGTCAGGAGCCCAGAACAGCCACTGCTCCAAGGACTGAGCTCTTCTTTGGAACTGTCCTCAGAGCCAATTGAGAGAAGCAGCTCATCACCTTGCCTCCCAGCTATGTTTCATTTTTGACCAAAAATGGCATCACCCAGCTTGGAAACCCACCTTAGTCATCATAGTTGGCTGTTAGGGACTTTGGTTGTATCTCACATAATACCCTCCTTCAAAGAGAGACTTGCTACCGCAGGCGAAATTCAAAGAATGAGCTGCAGGCTCAAGTCAATTCCAATGGAACCATTCCACAAATACTGAAACCGTGGCAGCCTTACTAGACAAGGTGTATGTGCTTCCCAAATTACAACCTTAAAAGGGCCAGAGTGCCTTCCAATGTGGATTTTGGTTTGTTAAAATAAATTTAGTTATATTGAGAGGTTGCCTGACATGGTGGCTGAAGATGCAAAATTTGGAATCAGACTGCTTGGGCTGGAAGCCCAGCTCTTCCATTTAGTTGTCTTACTCTTAATTTGCCTTACCTCAATTTTCCATCTATAACATGGGAGCAATGATAATAGTAGCTTACTTTATGCAGTTGGTATAAGGATTTAATTCTGTAATACCTGCAAAGCGTTCAAACCAATCCCTGGCATGTAGTAAACAGTCCCAATTCTCATGCAGTAGCAGAAGTTACAGCATGGGACAGCAATTTCAAGGAAAGATTCACATGGAGGCCATGTTAAGGAAGACGTTTAACACCGATCCTATTACTAGTTACACACAACTCTTTTTTTTCTAATTCTCACCGGAGGATATGTTTATTGATTTTAAAGAGAAAGCAGGGGGGCGGGGCTGGGGAGAGAGAGAGACACTGATGTGAGGGAGAAACATCAACTGGCTGCCTCCCCGACCGGAGATGGAACCCACAGCCTTTTGGTGTTTGGGATGACTCTCTAGCCAACTCAGCTACTCAGCCAGGGCATGACTCTTCATGCCGTGGTTGACTGCATACTTTTTCTCAGGGAACCATCTGCATTTCTGGGCTATCCTCGCCACATTGACTGGTGAGTTTCAACTCACCACCAAAATCTATATCATAAAATGTATCTTTGGTCCTACCAAATGGTGTAAATGCAGAGGCAGAGAGAATATACTTAGCAAATGCATAATATACATGCGTATCACTGTATATGCCTCAGAAGAAAATGGGGTTAGTTTATAATAATAATTTTCTGTCTGACTAAAGCCACAAAGGACCCAGAGTCCCTGAAATCTCTGCATAAACTCATCTTTTTCCTCCTTAAAACCTAGTTCTTATTAAACCTCTTCATAGTAAACCCACGATCTCCTCAAAAATCTTATTTTACAAAGAAATAATCAGTCTTCATGTATATTAGGTTGCTCTGCCTGCTGTTACAGTTTTCCAGCAGGCAGATCTTGCCATGTTCTCATGCTGTAATTTAGCATATTAAAAAAAAAAATTCCTCAGTCGTTTCTATTTGTAGTGAACAGGTTAGAAGTTCTCAATCTTTTACTAATTAAATATGTGACCTTGAGCAAGCTTAACTTCGCTAGGTCTCAGTTATTTCTTCAACAAGGTAAGAGCACTGGATTGTTTTATCTTTGTGGTCTAAGATCTTTTTCCTTGTTTAATATCTCTGTCATCACTGGATGACAACTTGGAAAGCTGAACACCATATGTAATTAATTATATCCTGATATTGAACTTCAGCTCACAAAGATGCACACGGAGGGCAATGTCACCATGATGGCCCGGGCAATTTCCTCAAAGCATTTTTTAAAAGTTTCCCCCTATTATACTGTCATTTTAATTGTTTACTAAAGAAGAACCATCGGACTTAGTTTAAATGACCTTTATTTAGCACGGAATCACTCGAAGCTTTTCATTTCCTACCACGTACATCATTTCCTATGGGCCAAGCCCTCCAGCAGGCGCGCATTTCCCATAAAAGTGTTCATCTGGATTTTATGCTCTTTGGCTGTTGCTCTATAGGTTGATTTTATGTTTCTTAATAATAAAACCACATCTTTGTCTTTTATAACTCTCCCTCCTGTCGGGTTCCTAGAATTGTGGTGTGTGCATAGCAGAAACTCAATAGAAGTTTCGCTCATTGGCGAACGTATGGGCTTCCCACAAAAAGCGGCCATAGCTTCCAACTGTTGGTAGTCACTACCGCTAACGTGGCTCTGCAGAGGAATCTTCAGCCTTGCTGCTGCTGCGGTGGGCACATCTGTGGCTGTGCGTTTCTTGCATTACTTTGGAAGTTTGCAGATTACTTAATCTGAGTTTCAGGTTCCTCCTTTGTGAAACAAAGATCTCCCCGAAGAGTTGTTCTAAAAGAAGGCTTCAGGCACACTGGAGAAGTATTACTCTTGTTTTGACATTAATATCTGGAGCACAGGACTCCCAGTCCCACCTTGACATATGGACACAATTCAGTTCCTTTAGAAAGCTTCTAGGGAATAAGAACTGATCTGAGTTAAACTGGCCTCAGAAGCTTCTAGAAGCTGATGAGCTTATCAGCTCCAGAGAAAGCATAGACAAACTAGAGTCATCCATGCCCTAGAGGGTACTACAATAGCAGCAAGCAATGTGGGCGGTGAATTCTGTTACATAGGGAAAATCTAGTTTTCCAAGTACTGAATTAAGAGTAAAAAATTTTTTCACGATGAACCTTAACCAATTCCCAATTTCATTAGCATTTTTGATACATTTGAATGATAACTGAGACAATTTTGAAAGTAGGGATGGCCATCCTAGATGACTAAGGTCCTAAACTACTACTTCCACTCCTTCAGTGGTTGCAATAAAAATTCCATTTTCCTCTTTTCTTAGTTCACCTTTCAAAATAAGTGATAAAGTAACTGGCACACACTTTTGACCAATCGAAAGTTCAATGATAGGAAGTCAGAATTTCTAGAAACACCACACGATAATCATATGAGACTGAGTGTTTTATTTTTTAAATTCACTAGAAATGACCCAGTTGTATATTTCTCATTTATGGTGACTGCTTCACATCAAGGAAAACATTGTTATCTCCATTTGTTCAAGTATACAGAGAGTATTGTGACTTCTTGAAAAGATATGTTTAAATGATGGATGTTATTACAAGGGGAAATGTACAACAAAAGTTTAAACCTTGGAAAAAAGTGCTAGAACTTGTTTTTATTTATAATGAATTCTAAATGCACTGTTATTCCTATGACGACTGTTCTTTTTAGCAAAATTTTGCTAACAGACCATGCCCAGTGACACTATCTTAGTTTTCTTTGCAAAAGGCAGCCTAAACTGAGACCTCTAGTGGAGCTAATGGGAACTGGTCCACTGGCTGCTTGCTCGTTCTAACCTCATCGCACAGTAACAAATTCTCCCCTAGAAAATGTAGGGATTTCAATAACTTTTAAAACCTGCATATTTTATAATAATTTCTAACAAAAATAATATTAATTTCTTTTTAAAACCTGTATATTAACCTCTTGAACAGTTAGCAATGTTTTCCTATGGCTTTAGAAGTACATATTTAATAATGAAAATAAATATGAATAAAATTTGGAACACTAGTTATGGTGACTGCCAGTGCTTTATGGAATTTATACATTTTGGAAACCTAAAGCATCATTTGGTTCAAAGCTCTTTTATTCCCTAGTGAAACGACTCACACTGATTTTGTTCCCCGGGGATGAAAGGCACACTGGGAGCCTAGAATCCTGTAACAGTGATGATGCAGAGACTAAAAATACTTGACATTTATAATAGTCTGACATCCTGGGACATAAAAGCAGTGTTGAAATGCTGTGTCACTCCACCCCCCAATGATAAACACTGCCAGGTACCACCTGAAATGTGAGGCCCACTTGAAACGGAGAGATGGTAAAAGCAAGGGTATGCAGCCTATTAATAATGGGGCTGTGAGCAGAATGTAAAGGCTTGCACGGATTTAAACAGCTGCGTATGAGCTCTCTGCAGAACTACTTAGGTCATATGTTTTTCCATGTACTTTAATTTATGGTTATATTTATTTGCATTGCAGAACAAAAACCAGATTGAGCTGGCAGAGGGGATCCCTGAGGTATCATTTGTAGATAACTCTGGTTGGAGGCTGTCCAAAGGGACAGGAGACGCTTCGGCCCAGGTAAACATTCAAATGAAACAGTCATGAATTCAAGCAGGAAAAAACACGCTTAAAAAATAAGGTTTTGACACGATTGTTAAACTGCCAGTAATTCGAAATGAAAAAACCTTGTTCCCAAGGTCATCCATAAATGCCAAGTCAAAGACTAACGAACGAACCTAATTAACGCACATCCGTTTACAGTAAATTCAAGGGAAAGCTGAGGAATATATGGACTTGATCTTATAGTTGGTGGGATCATAGCGTGTTTCAGTTAATTCATTCTTTCAAAAATATTTACTAATTCTATCTCTGTACAGAGGTTTTGATTTCCTTTTGAGGGAAAGGTGAGGCACAGACAGGAGTGGGTTTCTCCACACTAACCGAACAACCACAGAAGGCAGCACATGCTTCCTGCTGGCGGCGACGGTTACAAATAAAATGGGCAGTAGAGTGAACAGAGAGTGCTACAGGCCGGGATGCTGGAGAAAGGGTGCGCAGAGGAAAAGGAATGTGAACTATGCCCTAAAGAAATGGTGGGATTGGTACAGACTAAGAATGTCATTCCTGGAGCTAGGGCAGGAAATGAAGCATAATCTGAGAGGAAGAAATGAACTTAGGACAAGAGTTTCTTTGAGGGAGCTTGTGGAGAAGAAAAGTAAAAAAGTAAATAAATAAAACGCCCCATGAAACCATGCTGAGTTTGGGATGGAATGGAGATACCCGTAGGCCATGACGATTGCAGGAACCATGACAGATGGGCAGGGGGTGTGCAGGGGATGCCAGAGAGGAAGGCGCCATTAACTGGGGGCCTCGCGAGTTGCGTGTCCGTGCCTGCTGAACGCTGACTTTGCTATGAGTGCCGTAGCCGTAGTAGGTGGTAGGGGTACGATAGAGTGAAAAATAGATCTTGACCCAGGCTTTAAGGAAAATGTAATTCAATTGTCAAGATAAAATGCATGCTAAAAAATATCGGGAAACACATATAAATAACTTATGGGTAACATGAAACCTGATGAATGGCTAAGATAAAACAGAAGTTAGGAAATGAGGAACCAGTGAAATTTTAGCACTTGAGCTCTCTAGAGATCCATCCCTTTTTTAAAGAAAGTCCATCATTGTGATGGTTAATTTTATGTGATAACTTAGCTAGGCCATGCGCTCAGATATTTGGCCAAACATGCTTGGATATCGTTGTGAAGGTAGTTTTTAGATGAGGTTGATGTTTGAATCAGTAGACTTTTAGTAAAGCAGACTATTCTTCAAAGTGTCTGTGGGCCTCATCCCCTCAGGTGGAGGCCTTACGTAAAAGACTGACCTGCCCTAAGGAAGAAGAAAGCCTGCTTACAGACTGCCCCCAGAGGTCCCCAACTGCAGTACCAACTCTTCCTTGAGTCTCCACCCTACCAGCCTGCCCTGATGATTTTGGACTTGCCAGTCCCCATTATCACGTGAGACAATTCCTTACAAATAAATTTCTGTCTCTGTTGCCCTATCTTTGTCTCTCTCTATGCACCACAAAAAAGAATGAAATTCTGATGTATGCTATATCATGGGTGAGCCTTAAAGACATTATGCTGAGTGAAAATAACCAGAGAAAAAGCTCATATATTGTGTGATTCCATTGATACGAAGTACTTAGAATAGTCCGATTCAGAAAGATAGAAAGTAGAGTGAGTGGTGGCTACCGAGGACAGTGGGAAGGAGGAAATGGGAAATTATTTTTTGATGGGTGCAGAGTTTTTGTCTGAGATGATGAAAAAGTTCTGGAGATGGATGGTGGTAATGATTTCACAGCAATGTAATTTGGCTGCAGTACATACTTAAAAATGGTTAAAATGGTAAATAGTGTGTTGTATGTTTTACCACAATAAAAAAAGTTACCTCTTTTCTGGGAAGGCAAGTGAGCCTGCAAAGGGGGTTAAGGAAAATTAGTAGCTACCACAATTTGGCAAAGACATCCTGAACTGAGGAAGAGAACGATGATTAGACTGGGGTTAATATTGGAAGGAGATAAAGAAATCCGCTGAATGTGAACTCGAGGGCCTCAAGACAATGATGGTGTCTGTATCCCGAGCCAATGAGAATTAAATGAGCCAAAGTACACATTGTAGTGAGTAGCATAAGCCCCTCGGGGAATACACCCCCACATGAAAACACACACAAGAATTTTCAATCTAAATATTTATTCACGTATAATAGTGGTGATTGCAAACAACCCTTCCGAATTTGCTCTAGAAATGGTCATAGGATTACAGTAAAAACATGAGCTCCAACTTACATCAGGGAGAACATGAGCTATATGAGTTTTCCATTTGTTTCCATTTCTCATTCATATGGATACATTTAGTACATTATTGTCATTGTTATGCTACTTATTTACTAGAGAAGTCTTAATTTATTAGAAATACTCAAAATGCAAATTTTCAGAAGCACCTGATATAGCAAGAAATGTTGGTTGTCTATTGCTACAAATGAACCACCTAAAAATGTAGCTGACTGTCAGCTGGGAGCTTATCTGTGGATTAATTCCTCTCCACGTGGGCCTCTCCATGTGGGTCTATCCCTAAGATGCCTTGGTTTCCTTACAACGTAATAGTTGGATTTCCAGAGCAATCGTTCCAAGAGAATGTCTTTACAAACATAGTGTTGGGAGTTGTATCGCATCACTTCTGCCAAAGTCATAGGATTATCTAGATCAGATTCATAGCACAGGACTGGACATAACCCCCAACCCTGCAATGGAAGGTGAGTGCCACCATTACATTGTAAGCAGAGCAAGCGAAATAAGAGATACTGTTGCAGTCATTTTGGGAAAATACAATCTACCACCCTAGAAATTAAAAAGGATAAATACAGCTAAATACAAATTTAAAAGATCGGTTACTTACATTTAAAATGAATGTCATGCTTAAATACACGGAACCTGCTGAAAGTGACGCTATGAAATTTAGTTTACTTTTGGCACTTTATCAATTTACCAGTTACTTCTTCTCCTCCACCCACCTCCCTTGGGGCCTAGAAGCTTCATCATCTCTGCCCCTGAAATCAGTCTTCCCAGAATCATGGCAAAGAGTGTGGTGTTACCCCTCCCTCATCTCTAGCTCCCTGATTCTTGTCTTGTACCTCATCTGGAACTTACCAAATAATTGCTGTAATGAATTGTATCTGTTATAGAAAATTGATGGAAAGCTTGCTATATTGATCTCTTCCAAAAGATGACTTTTAAAAGATAAAATTATGACTCCATTAAAAACATAAAATAGATATGTGTTAAGGTTTTATTTAATTTATTAATTAATGAGGGAACCAATCAGATGCCATAACAGATTCAAACAACTTGAAGGGCCACACATTTACAGAAGAAAAGTGGAAATGAATTTACAAATGGAGGCAGAACTTCCAAACTGTTCCATCTTCACAGAGGGATCAGCAGTTGCAAGCCAAGGGACACAATTTACATTTTCATGGCCAGGAGTTATTTCCATTTCTACTGTTTTCTGTAAGTTAACTTCTAGAAGGGTTGTAAGAGACCCTGGTTGAAGATGGAGGCACAGTGAACTTAGAGGGTGTATGCTCAGTGAAATAAGTCAGAGAGAGGAAGACAAACACCATGTGATTTCACTTATATGTGGAATCTAAAAAACAAAACTAACAAACAAAACAAAAACAGATTATAGATACAGAGAACAAACTGATGGTGGCCAGATGGGAGATGAGGTGTGAGCTGGGTGAAAAAAGCGAAGGGAGTAAGAAGTATAAATTGGTGGTCACAAAATAGTCACGGAGATATAAAGTATAGCACAGGGTACATAGCCAATAATATTGTAATAGTTATGTACGCTGCTCACTGGGTACTGGAAATGACAGGGGGAACACTCTTAAATTATATAAAAGTCCAACCACTGCATATGCTATGCACTTGAAACTAATATAAAATAATATTGAATGTTAACTGTAATTGAGAAAAATCAAGGAAACAGATTCCCACCTAGGGCCTCTGGTAGGAATGCAGCCCAGCTGACACCTTGATTTTAGCCTAATGAGTCCCATGTCAAAATTCAAACATGCAGAATTGTAAGATAACAAATAAAAAAAGATGAAGGCACCTATTTCTGCAAAGATTCTTGCAGAAATATATAATTACAATCTCTATAATCTCCAAAGATTCTTGCATTTTATTGAAAGGATACTCAGTAATTTCTTCTATTTCAAAATTTTCCACAGTCTTCTTGAATCTCAGTGGATCTTATTTACCAATAGGGCCCACTTTGGTTTTCTTGAATCTCAGTGGATCTTATTTACCAATAGGGCCCACTTTGGTTTTCTAATATTATAGTGGTTAAAAAAGTAAGATTATATAATTAGATAGAGTAGGAAAAAACAGGCAACACAGTGTAAATTTTCTGATGGTTTATTTCAGGAACATTTCCATCTCAACTTCTTCATTCACATGTAGATTGACTTTCTTGACATAGACATTATTTCCCACCAAGTCAGGGCTCTAGAAAAATGTACGTCTGCTAAGCACAGCCCAATATATGCGGTGAGAAGATAATTACTAGATTAGTAAGTGATCACACTGTAAGGTATAAAATGTCAAACCACTAATCGTACACCTGAAACTAATAGAGCTAATATAATATCCTGAAACTAGTATAACTAATATAATATTCTATGCCAACTGTATTTAAAAAAAAAAAAGAGAATTCCAACAGATGAACTTCCACAGGATTATTAGGCCATTTAGATGATCATAGTTCTATCCATGCTCAGAAACAAACAGAAGAACATTGTGGACCTCCCAGCTCAGCTGTTCAGGGCTTAAGACAGACTCCTCTGCTGAAGCCAATTCCTACGTAAGCAGGACTTCTGGGTGGTCATCGTGGCAGCATGAAGTCTGATTCACTGAAGTGTAGAGAATTAGAGATGACAGAGGCACAGATGACCCCCACGAGGTTCAAATTAGAGAGAATCCAGGAGCAAAGATGAATCCGAGGAGAAACTGAAGCGGAGTATTATTTTGCCCAAGTTCAAACTACACTCTCAGCAGGGAACACAGCCCGTCAACACACATCTCCTCATTTTATTGGGCTTGACACCGAATCAGATTCTCTCATTCACATCTCTGTTGTGCTGAAGCCCCACGGCCAGAATTAACATGCAGTGATTGTCTTATTTATTTTTGACTCTTTCACTGGGAACTAAAATATTTGGATTACATTACTCATGACAATGATAGTTCTGGTGGTAAAAACATGATCACATTCATCCGCCAAGCTCATCAGGTACAATTTTGTAAGCCGTGCATACATAAAAATTTGCTTAATGTGTTTGCGTATAAGTTTCTTCACATGCTTTCTTTTTTAAAAAGCTTTTTATCCTCATAATAAGCCCTAAGACAATTAAAACAGGTATTATTATCATATGCAACAGAACATTTATTTTTCTTATTATACAGATTGTGGTGATAAATACTTGTGCAAAAATCACATGTGCACATTACAAGGGCTAGAAATAAACATTCAGACTCCAAGTCCTGCTCACAATTTCTGTGAATAATAAGTGACATGTTTAGAGCACAGCCAGGGAGAGAAGACTGTTAGCCAGATGTTTTCAACACAATTTCAAGCTCCTGCAATGGTTTGTTTAGTTTGGTTTATTTGGTGTGGAGTTTGGGAGTTTCAGTGGGAGTGGCTTTGACCTTGGTCATAAAGGTAAGTGGAGATGAAAGGCAATTTCTTCAGCATAAAATAGCAATGATGAACTTGCTGGCTTCCCACCATACTTGACCTTCTAAAGAGCTATAAATGCAAGAGTAAGTCTGTGACTATCTGAGAAATGCATGCAAAGACTAAAAGAAATACTTTCATGTTGAATATTTGTCACAGAAAATTTCTTATGACCTTCCAAGCAAAGCACCGCTATTACAGGCTATCAGCTTAGGCACCAAAACAACTACTAAATCTAATAAATATTTATTGTTGCTCTATCTCAAATTTTTTCACTCTAAGGTACATATACAGAAATAAAATACAGTGTCCTTTTTGCTCGCCCCCTACACCACTTGTGTAATCAGGTGTCTTTCCGCACCTGCTGTGACTGAACAGGTCAACGAAATGTCACTGCTTCCGTTTAGAAAAGGAAAGTGTTCAAAAGTAAGTTTCTTTTCCAAATTAAAAAAAAAAATCAAGTTTAACATCTAATATGCTCTGGAAAAATATGAATACAAAGTTGGATTTTGTTTGGTTGGTTTTTGAGCAAAGTGAGACTGTCCAACAAGACCATAGGTTATTTCTGTTCAGATCCTGAATGACTGCGGTTAGAACAACATTGTCCTTACAACAAAGCTAATGATAAATGAATTGTCGGCCCTTTTTTCATCACTTAAAAAGAACAAACTATGGTAATTTTCCTCTCTGTTTTAAAACCTGGAGATTAATGAATCCTTCACAAATAGATCTGGACAGGAAAAGCCATCAAGAGGATATCATTTAGGTAAGTTTAAGAAAGCTGTGTTTCGGACGTAGATAATGGATTTTTCCATCCTATTTTGACTGCCACAAAATTAAATACTGCAAAAAAAAGTGAAAAAAGCTTCTAATCCAAGTGAAGAATTTTAACCAAATTGTATTAAAATTCTGTAGCAGTTGTGCAAAGTGGGAACATCCTCTGCCACAAATCAGGGATTGCTGGTCCATCCAAAAGGCATAAAAGCCCTTTGATGACGAAAGCAAACTCTGAGGACAATTTGATTCCTTTTTTCCAAAGTGAACCTCCACCCTAAATTTCCAACCATCATACTTAATTTGGCAAGGTGACAGAAGCATAAAAATGAATTTTGTTCATGAATTATATTTTTCCCTGTGCTTTATGACATTTATGCCAAATATAAATGACTGCACGGGGATTAAGTAACAAAGGTATCATTTCTTTCCAGTAGCACATATTTTATTAATAAGGACTGGACCCAATAAAGAAAAAAAATATTTAGACTGGTTTCTGGAAGGACCTACCATAGCCCATCTGAGGTGAATTATCTATTTCAAGTTCCTTTTAGCATCTCGAAGGTTACCGGCCAAAAAATGAAAGTCATTTCTTGGAAGAAATAATTTACTTCAGGTGGAAAAGGAGCAAAGGTAGTCTCTTGCACTAACTAGGTCCCCAAACAAGCCATGTGCACCCATTTATGGAGTGCATCACAGTAGTCTTATACCAAAATCAAATTGAAAGGCCTGGAGCCATTGTTTCGTACTTACTGTTCTATTTGAAGCCTCTTCTGATTTTGAAAGGGCTATTTAAAACCCATACCTTCACAAAACTCAACAGTGGCACATTTTACCACTTTACAGGCATTTCTCATCTTTCTGGAGATAATCACACACAGAGACGAAACACTCAGCTTGTTCAGGAGTCCTTATTGGTACAGCAAGCTAAAAACATCATCTCATTTGTTCTCATTCTAGGCATAACTTCCTCCCAAGTAGCTTCCCTTGTGTCGGGAAAGCTGAAAACGCAGTTTGTGCACGAAGGTGGGCCCTTTCTGAATATCGGGTTAATCACTGCCCGTATTCTACCTGTATCCAGTTTGTACCCTATGTGTATTTTTAAGCCCGGTTTGGATTCTCCTGTCTAAATGCAATGAGCCCCAAGGCATTCGTTTTCAGCTTTGATCCTCACCAGACATGTTACAGCTGTGCTATCATTAGCATCGGGCACAGTGATGACCTGACTTCGACTTCTTTTTCTGTCTCCTCTCTGAATGCCACGAACAGCGGCACTACCAGATAATTTCCTATCCCAAGCCAAATTTTGTCTGTGGCTTCAAATCCAGGTTTGGGGAGAAGAGGAGGAACAAGGGGGTAGCTTCTCTTTGTTATAAGTATCTCCTGGTGAGAGTTCCTTGCACTTTCTGGGAGGAGGTTTTAAAAAATGAAAATGGCCTCTCCGAACAGTTTGTTAAGTGTCTCCTTCATGAAGAGGGGCGTAAGATGCTGTAAACCGGTAAACTGATTTTTCTGTGTAAAGGAACATTCTGTAACTTATTGGGCTCATAATTTCAAGAGTAGCAGTATATTGATTTGATATAAGAGTTAGTGAGCAATGTCTGTGGAGCCTGGAGTTTGAAAAATAAAAATTTTCTGAAAACTTAAAATACAGATAGGTGTGGATGGCTGTGGACGTGGAGTTAAGCTGAAGACAGATACACTGCACTTTGCATGTATCTGTCTACTACAATGGTAAATAAATCAATCCCAGCTTGGCAGCCTAAACGGAATTTACCCTTTGATTCAGATAAATCGGAGGGTGCCCAGTCTGTGTGCAAAGCTCCCATGAGGCTTATGCAGGCACCCTAAGATGAAAATTCACCCACAGAGAAAAGTGATGGTATATGAAGTTGGCCTGAGAAAACTGTTCCAAGAATTCGAATATGGCAGGATCTCTGCTACTTGTACGGTCCTATGGCCGAGCCTTATGCAATTTTACTTGAGTTCTATGGCCTGGACCAAACTGGGAACAGAAAGAACTCTCCATCCAAAACCCTGCAAGGAATCGAAAGCACCAAGGACAGGATGTGAAGGTGAGGAGAGGGGTGCCCATCACTTCCAAGGTACATCTTCACACTTGAACTTCTGAGGAAAACAGTGAGCGTTCACTGGGTTTTGGATTTGGTTGCTGTGGGGCAGCTTCTGCAGAGGAACTGCACAGAGCGGTTCTGGCAACGAGAGCAGTAAGAAGAAACGATAGGATATAGTGGTGTTGACACTGGCTTGTGGCACTAGTACAACATCAGACACCTCATCCTTTGATTATGGTGTGAAGTTAGTGCAGGAAATGAGAAAAAAGGAGACATGGCATGGTCTGTTTCTGAACTGACTTTGTGCCTACTCACAAGACATCCTCTGGAGACTTCCAGAAATACTTAGGGGAGATGATGAAGATTCGTTTCGGCCAGGAATAGCAGGTGGGGGACAAGTTAGAGAAACACTCAGGGAGACTTATCACGACCCATAACTTTGCCCTAAAACCTGTGTGGTCTGAGGAAACAGGTGCTATCCATACAGAGCATACGTGGCAGATAGCGTGGGCTGGCTCATTCCACTCCTGTTTTAAATCCCTTCATTTCTGCTTACCAAAATGGAAGACAAAATTTTCATTCTTGATTACTGCTAGGATGTAAACAGTTTTAGATTATGAGCCCCACAGAATTCTCCTCAAAATGAGAATGGCAAAACCTATAAGTGTCAGCCAATGGTCATTGGCACCAATTCAACCAATTCAACGCTAAGGGAAATCCCTGATTTGAGGTGCAGTGAAGAAGGAAACTTTACTCAGTGCAAAACAGCTCAGTTGTGATACCCTTGATAAGGGCTGGCTCAGATGTCAGAAACAGAGCACAGACAGCCACTGCAGGCAGTGCAGGCTTCTGCCTGAAATGCAATTTATGCGAGAGGCCCCTGTGTAGACATGTCTGCCAGGCTCTGTTTTCAAAAATTTGAGCCCAGTAAGCCACAGGAGCCCTACTTAATGGGTATCTTTTTTTCAGGATCCACATAAGGTTTTGGAACTTTATACTTGCCTTTGTCTTTCTGTCTGGAATGAAGATGTGATGGCTAGAAATAAAAAGCCATTTTGTGACCATGAGGTCAAATGCAGTACAAAGACAGCAGAAGGAACCTGGTTCCTCAATGGCTCATCAACATGAGCAAATGCACTGGGCTGTCAGTTTCAGGCATTGTTAGGTATGGAAAGTCATTTACTTATTTAAGCCATGATACGGTTTTCCATTCACATGTAGGATGCTTGCTTCTACATTGATAGATTTGGGACATAATCGATTAGATATAAGTGGTCCCTTGTTCCTCAAGTGACACAAATCTACATTTATGGTTTTCAGTTAGTCACAGAATGACATAAAAAACAGTTCCCAATATTTATTTGATCGTCCCATTGATAGAGAACAAAGAGGTAACACTCATTAATCACTTGAGATCCCTTTAAGGGAAAGCGTTCATTTGAAGAACATAACAATGTATTTGTATTTACTGCCTTCTATTTCTTTCATTTTCTATAGCAGAATAGAAATGGGGATAAAAGTACCCTAATATATTAACAGACTGGCACTTGATAAGTTATGTTTTATCTCTTATCTAAGTTATGTGAAAGAGAATCAAAATTCCTTGGCTTCAGTGACATGAAATTAGAAACATTAAAAAAAGAAATACTTTAATACCCAGTTGTCAGATCATGTTTGCTAGGAACTTTGTACTTTTCACACTCACTGTGCTGTATTGATATTCAAAGTTATTTATTCATATGCACACATGAAAATATGTAGACATCTGTGTAAAAATTCCTGAAAATCTAGCAAAGAGAAAAATCGTAAGCTCAATCTGGGGATAGCGATCTGCAATTTGGCAAACAGGCCACATCCAAACTTGAGATGAAGCTTTTCCAGATTATATAATCATCTCCAAGTGGGGATGTTTTTTATTTTCAGCTCTCCAGGCCTAAAGCGTAGAGCGGTGGTTTTCAGACATGGGCACTATGCGGAGAAAATAAAATTGATTGCAGTTCTATTTTTTTAATTTTAGTAAAACCATCAAATACCCATTTCGTGGAGATAAAAGAAAGAGAGAGGTGGAAGGAAAGGAGGAAGCACATCCAAGAATAAGTGAGCCCGGGGTCGTCAGTGGAAATAATGTCTGCACCTTGTATGCGCCACACACTCTGATTAGGATAATACGATCCAGATGGCCACTCTAAGGAGATTCCTTTCATGAGGAAAGTTCTGGGTGGGGTGGATCATTGTGATCAATGGAATAAACTGCAGCTGGATGAACTCTGGGTTACCTTTGAGAATTACTAAATTAATGATGATTACATAGATTTTTGACAAATTTCCCAGGAATTTTTCTAAGATGGCTGATAACAAAAAATGTGTTCAGGGGCTAGATCTCTACATATCAAGAAAGAGCAGCGCCTTAGAGACCACTGGGCCTGTAGGGAGATTTGAGACCACAAGGCTTGATGATTTTTAGCAGGTAAGTCCCAGCACGGTTGTGCAGGTCGATTATAGCCCATGCTGATGCTGACCGGTGGAGGCCCACCCTGTACCAATTAATAAGTACTTTGACTAGCACCCCTGATCTTTGGCAGGAATTGTTGGTATTGATTAGATTCACTTAGCAAACTAAAGGCGGGTCAAGCCCATAAACCAAAGACATCTGAGATGGATTGGGAATGGGAAGTGGGCCCCATCTGTCAAATGCTCATGGAGATCATTGTACACACGGTAGGTGCCAGGGATTCAGTCCCTTTGTTTCCCCCAAGGCCTCAGGTTCTCTGGGACAAGAACCACTCAGCCGCACACCAAAACTTTTTCTCTGAGTGAGTCCGAAGAAGCTCCCTCATTTGGTTTTTAGGTATTGAACCCTTTCTACTTGCCTGATATTCAAAAAGGAACTAGAGTTGAATGAGTAAGGTGGGCCATGACTAAGTACAGTAATTCTTTTGAACCATTGCATTTTAGAATATTTAGCAGTAATTCGTTTAACTAAATAGATATCTCTAAGAAGAAACAAAGCCAGTAGGCACAATGTCCCCACCTGAGGGTTTGGGAAGAGACTCGTAGGTAGAAAGAGACACCAAAGGTCCATGAGGTCACTGTTGGCCTGGTCTCTTTGAAGAAAAAGTGCAATAGATGCCATATGTGATATAAAAGAAGAGAATGGATTCGAAAATTCTGGGGGAAAATGCAGAAACTATATTTACAGGTGAAAAACAATATTTGGCCAGAATATATGCCTTCAAAAATTACTATTTTCCTTTGAGTTTATATATATTTTTTCTTACAAGATATTCAAAGCTAAGCTGGGGGAAGACATTTGTAGAAAGTGTTAAGCTGTGATTTAAGGCAAGGTAGGGAAAGAAATGAAGGGGGGCCACGCAATATTACAAAAGCAACTTCTACAATGTGATCGGAGATGACTAAAGGCAGGTGCACCGTGTTTTCTCCTGCCGTGAGGCCCAGCTGCACCCTGTCATATTAAGAAGTGTTAATAGCCTCCGAGAGAAAAAGAAAAGTTTCCCCAATTCACAGGTCAACTTGGGAGAGGGTTATGCTAAAGCTGGAAGGGAAAGGAGGCAGAGAGGAATCAGGAGGAAGACAAGGATAAGGGAAGAAGGAGTAAAGGAGGTGGGGCACAGGTTAGGGGTAGGTTTCTTGAGTGTATTATTGTTAGTACAATTGTTGAGTTTTGCAAACATTCTAAGATATTTCTTGATTTCCAGAATTAAGGCGGTTCTATGCTAAACAGAGAACTGTATAAGGTATTCTCTATTTGGACATATTTGTTAGATTCATATATGAATGATAATGTTAATAATACCAAATATAAAAACCAAAATTATAATATCAAAACTGAAATTATATTACCAATTACATGTTATGGGATATTTCTACAAAGAAGTGATATTCCCTTGAGAAGACTCTTTATACTTAATGGCTGCATGCCCACGGATTTCTAGTTTCTCATAAACACATGCCTTCAACCCACTGGGATTTGTGATGGGGCCTTCACAGTATTTCAGATCTGGCTGATTGGTAATTGATTCAATTTTTCAGTTTTCATTCTAAAGGTTAGTATGTTAAGTATGGTCTAATTTGGGAGAAAATATCCCTGAGAGATTAAAATCTACAGAATATTCACAAAATACAAATTAGTATGTACCTGCCATGTGGTCCTGGCTCTCAATCTGTCATGTATCTGGTAAACAGAGAAATTCCTATCAGAAATATTGATACTTTAGAAAATATTGATGGGCAAATGAAATGAAATAGCAAATCTTGTGATGTGGATTATCGGAAAGAAGTGATTATCAAAAATATGTCTGAAATCCTGGTGCAGCTGTCATAAAATCAAAGTTTCTATGATCCCATGATACTAACTGCCTGGAATGGAAAGAGCCGTAAGACAAACAAAACAGACAAACAAAACAAAACACACATTCTTTATTTTCTGTATATTTTATTGATTATGCTAGTAGAGTTGTCTCATTTTTTTCTCCCCCTTATCCCCTCCGCCTTGCACCCCATCCCTTCATCCCCATCTCAACATTTTCCTGCTTCCACTCTCCGCAGCCCCACCCATCCCCACCTGCCACCCTCAATCCTTCCCCCATTTGGCTTTGTCCATGGATCCTTTATGCATGTTCCTTTATGCATGTTCCTTGATGACCCTTCCCCTCCTTTTTCCCTGTTATCCCCACTCTCTTCCCCTCTGGCTACTGTCAGTTTATTTTTTATTTCAGTGTTGCTGGTTATGTTTTGCTTGCTTGTTTATTTTGTTGATTAGGCTCCACTTATAGGTGAGATCATATGATATCTGTCTTTCACCACCTGGCTTACTTCACTTAGCATAATGCTCTCCAGTTCCATCCATGCTATTGTGAAGGGTAGCTCTTTCTTTCTTTCTTTCTGCTGCATAGTATTCCATTGTGTTAACGTACCATAGTTTTTTGATCCACTCATTCACTGTTGGGTACTTAGGTTGCTTCCAATTCTTGGCTATTGTAAATTGTGCTGCTATGAACACTGGGGTGCATAAGTTCCTTTGAACTGGTGTTTCAGGATTCTTAGGGTATAGTCCCAGCAGTGGAGTTGCTGGGTCAAAAGGTAGTTCCATTTTAAGTTTTTGAGGAAATTCAAACACGCACCCTTTAAAGTACTCATCCAGCTACTTGGAATTATAAATGCAGTGAAGGTGTTTAACATGCTGCTTGAAATATAATTCTTTCCCACTCATTTAAATAAGCCCAAAGCCCTAACTGGAGTCTATAAACTTGCATATATTGATATTTCTGTTCTTTCATTATTGGGAACGGTGGACACAAATAATAAAGACCATAGAGTTCAAAGTAAGTCTCTTCTCATGCAAGTTTTTTTTCATATTTATGGCCTAAGAATGCATTCATGTGCTTCATTTAAGCAAGTCTTTAACGTTTTAGATTCAGCTAACCAGCATGAAATCTACAGCACACACCCAGCAAATGAAGACAGATGTGAGCAAAGGGAAAGCCCTTTCATGGTTCTCATAAAAGCTCTCAAGTTGCAGGCTGATGGTATTTTCTCCTTAAAAGGTATCAGAAGTTACAATTACAAAAGTTTGCATAGTGGGAAGTTGCATAATTCTCCCTACCAGTGCCTGTAAAAAAAAAAAAAAGAAAGAAAGAAAGAAAAAAGTCTCATCATTTCTCTCTTTCGATATTCTCTTGTTTGCCAGGGCTTTCAATTTCAATGGAGTTTTTCCCTTTTACTAGTTGTAATCAGCAATTAAACATAGAGGAAAAAGTACGTTAAAAATTGGAGCCATGCCATCTTCCTTTTTAAAGTTTTGTCACTGAGATGGAATATGTGAACAGTAATGAGTCATTGGAGGTTTCACTGTGTCCTGAGGCTGTGGTGAGCAGGACACTAAGTTCATCATGGGACTGCTTGCAATTTGAGATAATTGCACCCCTGTTTCACAGTAGTTTTCTCCTGAAGTCTCTCTCTGGCTCTTAGCAGATGTGATATTTGCAACTCGTTCAAGTGCCGTCCTCCTCCAGGGCTCGGTCATGAGAAGGCCACTGATGAGAAAACAGAATTTAAACAGAGCGTGGGACCCTGACCGGGCATGTACTTATCTGACTGTTTGCACAGATCCATTTTCTCTGGATTACAAAGCCGGATGATGTTGGGTAAAGTCCCAAATTAGCATTTTCTCTTTCTCAGCCTTTTGGAAACTTTCCAAATGGATTAAAATGAAAGTAGAATCATGCATGATCATGTGAGTAAAGCTTAAGCCTGGGAAGGAGAGACAAGGGAACTCTTTTAAGTGAAGCAGCAGAAAATACATGGCAAAGCCTGCGTGAATGGGCTCAGCTCACAACCCATGTTCAAGGTGTATGAGCACACGCACCTACTTATCATCACGGGGCACATCACCCACCTGCCTCCAACTCTTAGACGTCCACAGCTTGAGCTCCTCGAGAGCCTGGGACAGGTCTGAAAAGATAGCCAGGTCCCTTCCGCTCTGAGGTTCGGTGGCGGAAGTTCCGCCTGGAATGGATGGCAGCGCCATCTGAAATACACAGACAACTGAGATATACAGAAAGGGGACTGCATGTTCTAGCCCAACCTTTTCTCAGAAACAGGCGAGGAGGGAAGAGTAAACAGTTAAGGCAGTGGGTCTGCAGAGCCTGGATCACAGCCATCTCTAAATGTGAGTACAGAACAAACCACCCACAGCTGGCCTTGACCTACAGGAATTAAGTGTGTTCTCTGAAAGAAGTATTGCTTGTTCCTAATGTGCAGCTTTGGAGACGGGGCAGTAGAAGGGAGTGGTTCTTTATGCAACGTCTGTAGAAGAATATAATTTCATTTACTTCTTTCTTCTATTGATTTTGGCGGGGTGGGGGGGTGACTGTGGGAAACATAGATCCTTGTTTTAAATACAGTCCTCAGCCCATCCTTTTTCTGACACCTTCTTTCCACACATGACTTATAATATATAACTGGATGCAGAAAACTGAGGGCAGAGAACTATCAAAAGGGCAATTTTCAGAGGTCAGAAAAGCAAAGGAGCCTCTAGAGCTAGTCTTCAAGTTCTACTTTGTCTCTGCCTGTGAATCTGCCTTTGTCGCATAGTATGTGATTAAGCAGAGGTAGTTGCATTTGTTAACAGTGTAAGAACTAAATGGACAGGGGAGAACTGCATCATGACGGCAAGGGAGTCTGACGGTCTGGCCATAACTCTAAAGGTGACCCCAGGTAATTGACACCATCATTCACTCAGTTCCAGGGAAAACCTAAGTGGAGAAACTGATCAGGAAGCTACCGCCCGGAAATGCAATACCCTGGAGTTGTCATGCTGAACCTTTAGTGGATCATTGACTCCTTTTCAAAGCGGATGAATGCAATGACCCTTTTACCCTGCCTGCTCCAAACATACCGACCCAGACAGGCATGACTTTGCATGCGCTTGCCAGGAAGTCCCAACTCCGGAGTCACTGCATAGGTCCTGGGTAAAGAACACTTCTTTTGAGAAGCCTTCTTCATAAAACCTCTTCCGGGGTATTTACAATGGTTGGTCTGTTTGAGAGAGGCTGATATCATAGCTCGTAGCTTTGAGAACTTGTCAGAAGTCGAGATTTCCTTTTGCGGAGTGGCCTTTTCCTGATAAGCGCTTGATAAATATCTGTTGAGTGAGAAAACAAATGAGTGAATTTGCAATATCTAGATCTCACAATGGTACGCATCCACTTTATATCAAAGGCTAGTTTAAAATAAATTGCTGAACATTTTGGCCCATGATGGCAGCACTTCCATGAGGCTGCCAACTCCTAGGGACACAGACTTGCTCAGCAGAGAGCTGGACTGTAGAGTGCAGTGCCAAATAAAGGGATGAAGGGATAGAAATGTAGGGGACAGTCAAAAGGATAAGGGCACATTTTCATTCAGGTTTATCGCTGGCAGTACCTGCCACTATGGTAAGCAGAATAATGCCCTCCATCCCCAAGAGGCTCATGTCTGGTCCTGCAAGCCGTGAATATGTTACCTTACAAGGAAAAAGGAACTTTGCAGATGTGGCTAAGGTTACAGGCTTTGAGATTATCCTGGATTATCCATGTGAGTTCGGTGCAAACACATGAGTCTTTAAAAAGCAGAGAACCTCTACCAGCTGTGGTTAGATGAGGCTGTGATGATGGAAGGAGGGCCAGAGAGGCAGTGTTGCTGGCTTTGGAGGTGGAAAAAGAGAGCCGATCCACTCCCCATAACACTAGGTCTAGGTTTTTCTTGAGTATTGGCACTGTTCTAAACACTTCACAAGAATTAAATGAATCTCCGCACATCCTTTCAGGCAGTTACTAACACTACAACACTCAGCAGAAGAGCAAACAGAAATGACTTGCCCACGGTCATTCAGACCCAGGCAGTCTGACTCTGGGGGTCATGCGTCAGCCACGGACTACTGCAGGGAAGATGGGGATGGCTCAGGCCGAAGAGCTCATGGACCTAGGAAAGTGGACAGGTTGGAGTTGTTTTAAACATTTTATTTGTTTATTTTTTAGAGAGAGGGGAAGGAAGGGGGAGAAAGAGCAGGAGGGAAACATCAATGTGAGAGGAAAACATCAGTCAGTTGCCCCTCATATGCACCCCGACTGGAGGTTGACCCCACGACCACGGCATGTGCCCTGACTGAAAATCTAATCAGCAACCTTTTGCTTTGAAGGATGCTCCAAGCAACTGAGCCACACTGGTCAGGGCACTGGAGTTTTTGAAATTTGTCTCTGGACGGGGGTGTATGTGTGTGTGTGTGTGAATGGATTTGTGTGTCTGTGTTTCTGTGAACTGTGTGTTTACCTGTTTAGCTGCCTGGGCATCTGTGGGTAGGCCTACATCAGCTTAGTGCTAAGCACAAACACACAAAAATGACAATTTATAAAGCTTCAGGAAATGGTTTCTGGATTCCCAGGCCACTGTTTCTTAAAATAGAATCATTTATCCTTACATCTGCCTCTTTCAGGCAGTGGAAAAGGCACATCTGGGTAACAACTGGCCTACGGGAGTAAAAAAAAAACAATCGAGCAAAAAATATCATCAGGCATTTCAGGGTTTAAAATTACCCCTCACCCTGCTCTTTATATTTTTAACAGAATCTCTTAGGCGGCATTTCAAATGCCAGTTTATAGTGGCAGTAGGGGGAGGCCACTGACGTCACACTATGTGCACAGACTCACACGGCAACTCTGGCCCGAGTCGGATGGGATGCGTTGCCAGGATCCCCTTTCTGGAAAGGCGCCTTTGACTCTGACCACTGGGTCCTTCCTTGAGCTGCTGTTTAATTTCAGATGAAAGTACTGCCACTGTCAGCCCCAAACCAGTAAATGTGCCCTTACTTGTGGGAGTAACACGTAAGAGCACATTTGTGAATTTGTTCTTCTCAATACCTGGTCCCATCCTAAGGACAGACGTAGGTCAAAAAAAGGACATCTGGCTAGCTTGGGAGAGGGAAAACTGTCATTTTAAAATGCTGTCACATGACAACATTGAATAAATGTCAACAGAAGGAACCATTTGTAACCGTGATTTAATTTCTTACTTGTGTGAATTCCAAAATCTATTTTTGACAGTTCCATGGGGACCCTCTGAAGCAAATGGAAATATATGATGTATTAATTTATATAAGAAAATGTCAAAACATTCTGTAATCTTTGACATATACCCTTAGATAGAGAGACAGACACAGATAGGTATAGATAGATATGGGTCGAATACATTGCAGGCGAATTTATTAAAAACACAATATTCTTGTCTGCATATTGCTGAGCGAAAAGGAGACATATGTCTTTGCTCGGAAATCTTCACTTAGAAACATCATGTGTTTCAAAGAGTTAGAAATTAGTTTAATAAGCAGTTCCTTGAAAAGTTAAATACTAATTTTTGGATACAGCCCATCATCTCCTATTAGTTTCTATTGGCCTTACGTGTATGTCATTTTCTTTTTAAAGTTTCCCAAAGAAAGTAAAACTGACAGCCCTCGGGACTGGTAGTCTGAGCCAAACGAGAGCTCGATCCAGTAGCTTCCCTACGCTCTCACAAACAGCTGGAGCCGCCCGAGGCCCCTCTCCTACGTAAGTATGGCCTGCTGGACCCGGTTTATAGCGTCATGAAGAATGAATCACTGTTTTATTTATTTACGTTCTCTTTCTATCTATCTCTAGAGAAAGACATCCTTTGGCAGGCTTTCCACTACTTTTTCGTAACCCGTCTTCACCACCCTCCTCCAGCCACAAACTAGTACACACACAGAAACGAGGACATTACACTAAAAGAGGTAAATCAGACCAAAACAAATACCGGGTGATATTATTTATATGTGAAATCTAAAACAGCCAAACTTGTAAAACAACGAGCAGGACGTTGGGTATCAGGGGTGAAGTCTGGGAGTGGGGAGAGCAGCAGAGATGCTGCTTAAAGACACAAAGTTACAATGAGTAGGTAAGTCCTAGAGATCTAACCCACAGTATAGTGTATATAGACAGCAACGTTGTATTATAAAC
Organism: Mormoops blainvillei; assembly: GCA_004026545.1. Lineage (NCBI taxonomy): Eukaryota > Metazoa > Chordata > Mammalia > Chiroptera > Mormoopidae > Mormoops > Mormoops blainvillei. Next base: position 293,822 of record PVJD01001064.1, read on the forward strand.
ATCGAACGTGCTAAGTGACTAGATCTTAGTTGTTCCCACCACACAGGAAAAAGAAATGGTAGTTGTGTGACGTGACACAGGGGCTGGCTAAGTCTGCCATGGTAATCGTATCACAATATATTATATGAATGTATCAAGTCAACAGGTTGTACACCTTAAATTTGCACAATGTTGTATGTCAAATAAATTTCAAAAAGTGGCTGCTTTTTTATGCCGTGCACAGCCTTGTTCCCTTGGAATGCTGTGGCAGCTGCCTGGTCATTATTACGATCTCCATTATTTTATGGCTATTCCTTACAAAGAGGAGGCTTTCTGTCTGTGATTCCTTTTAGCCACTTTTTAAATGCTTAAACATTTTTTTAATCCATACCCAAGGATACGTTTACTGATTTTAGAGAGAGAAGAAGGGTACGGGAGAAGGAGAGAGAGAGAAACATTGATCGGTGGCCTCCTGCACGTGCCTCGGCTGGGGATTAAACCCATAACGTTTTGGTACACAGGACGACGCTCCAACCGACTTAGCCACCTGGCCAGGACGAAAAAAGTTTTTAACGAGAGCTTTAAGTACAACATTTTTTCTGACCAGAAGTTTGTTTTTCCCCCCCAAATCCCAAAGTCCACTGTGGTGATTGAGAAGTTGGTTAGAAGTCTTGGAAGGGGTCCTACCCCGCCCAATGATGACACACTAACAGAGAAACACGCATCTCCAAAGGATGGCTCTTGGAGGAGAAAGCCAAACCTCTGAATTAAACCTTGGGAAAGTCTTGTGTATGACTGTGAGGGGTCAAGAGAGCCCCCTAAAGCTTCTCACAGCCTGACAGGGTGAATCTACTCCAGAAAACCACCACGAGATGCACAGTCAAATTACTCCCATCTCTCAATTCCCCAGTTTCTCTTTCCGACCCTTCCGTAAGCAATCCTAGTGACAGGACTCACGAGACATGAGAAAAAGCTCATGTCACAGTCCTGTTTATCTTGCTCATCGGAAGCATTTGACGCATGTAATCATTCCTCAGTTCCTGAAAGCACATCTTCACCTGGCTTCCAGAAAACCACATCCCTGATTTTTTTCCTACCTAATGGCTGTCCTTTCTCAGTCTCCTGTCCCTAATGTCTAAAAGTGTCTTTCCTCTTTTGTGTCTTCACTGGCTCGCTTCACGACTTCATTCTGTCTCCCGGCTCTAATGAGAGTCCTCATTATGCTGAAGACGCTCAGATTTGTATCTGCCGCTTAGTTCCCTTCTCTGAACTTCAGACCCCTATATCCAGTTAGCAATTAGATACTTTCACTTGCGTGTTTAAAAAGATTTCAGATTCACTACATCCAAAACCGAGTTCCTTGTCTTCTTTCCCTACAACCCCAAGGCTGCTTGTTCGACAGTTTTCTCTATCTCAAGAAATGGCAATTCCATTTCCCAAGTTCTCAGTCCAAAACCCATGGAACCAATTTTCGCCCTTCTCTTTTCCTCACACTCCACATTTGATCATCAGCAAAACCTGTTTTCTGCCTTCAAAGAGTTTCCAGTGCCTTCCAGGGCTACAACTTCTACCGAAACCTTTCTGGTCCAAGCCACCATTACCTTTCACCCGAGTTATCGTGAGAGCTTTCTAATGGGCCTCCCTGCCACCACTTCTGTACTTCCTGACTCCAGTCTATCCTCAGTTTTGAAATCAAAATTATCTGCTTAAAATACAAGCAGAACGCTGTCACTTTTTCCCCCCAATTCATTCAGAGTATAAGCCAAACTTTTGCAGTGTCTAACAAGGTCTTACCTGATTGGCCGCCCTTCTTACCGCCCTTCTCTGCTCACGTCTCATGTTGTTCTCCTTATTCGCTCGGTAGCAGGCACGGTGGCCTTGCCTTCGCCGTGCCTCGCGTGCTCCCCGCGCAGGCGCTTTGCCCTTGCTTTGTCCTCTGTCTCCCACAGATGTCTGCATGGCTAACTCCGTCGCCTTCTTCGGTTCTTCGTTCATATGTCATCTTCTCAAATCTTCAGTAACATTACAAACTCTCTTCTCCACACACCCTTTCTTGCTTTAGTCGTCTTTTTAGCACTCGTTGCAATTAATACACTGTATAGCTGACCTATCTTAAAATGTGTGTTCCATGAAGGAGTTCATTTTTTACTTTTCTATTCACTGCCATGCTCCATACCCGACCCGGGCCCCATGGCCTAGTCCACTGCCTGGTCCGTAGGAGGAACTCAGAAATATTTATTGAATGTTGAAAAAAAATAAAGGAATCTGAAAACAAGAATGGCACATACATACTATTTCTGGCTAGATGGTATGGTTTGCTCCCTCATACTTTTGCTTCTTGACCTGGTGAACCAGTTAGGGAGGAACGGAGCTAAATTATGAGGATATTCTTTTTTAAAGGTTACATTGTATCCAAGCATGGATAAGTGCTTGTTGTACCCTCTACCACAGATTCTGCAGTGCCCTAAGGAGTTCTCTCAAGACAAGAGTCATCTTGCACCCAGAGCAAAGACAGCTGCACCTGCCCACAGTGGCAGACAGACTGGTGAGGGGCACGTCTTTATCTTGCTTGTCCTGAAGATACAATGGGCTAAGCTCTGTGCTGTCACTCAGGTCTTGTGTATTATCTCCTTTACGTCTTCATTTAATCTTTGATCATTAAATTCTATCATGATTAAATGACTCTCCATTAATCACTTAAATTCTATAAGAATTTATTTTTCATATTATGTACTGGGACATGTGTAAGCTTATATCAACAAGAAACTCAGCTCAACCAGGAACCAGAGTTGTTGGATGGAGCAAGAGAGGCAGTGTGTGACGGACCTGGCAGAGAAGAGACGGAAAAGGAAACGGGCATGTCAGTGTAAATGGCTTGGAAATTTGATGATTAAAATGTCATCACTTCATCATTCAAGGAATCAACTTCAAAGTTGAAAATATTTGAGAGTTTGTGTTGTAGCTTTCATTTTTTTCTTCAGTCTTAAAAGTTAATATTGAATATTAAACAAAACCATCCCTGACGATCAAGTAAGGTTTTTTATTCTCAGGCAAATTTTTTTTAACAGACTGGAATATAACTTTGATGTCCTTGTTCTCACCAGCCCGTGCCTGGAATGTAAAATTCCATTTTGATTGTCTGCAGGGAATGGAACAATGACTAAGAGAGCTGTGTCCGAGGAGACTTGGGAGAGAGCAGTGAGAGCAAGAGCTACATAAAATGGTTGTGGTTTGCATCTACTAAGTCCTAGGGTGCTATGTCGTGAGGAAATGCTAACTGCGGCAAGCGCCGTGCCCCAAGACGGCTCTGTTATTGGACTACTGATCATGTGACGCATACGGAAGCAATAATGTCTGAAATCAGGGTTTGAGGGCACGGAATTAATCAAGTGAGCAACAACCGAATCCCGTTGAGGAGGCCAGAACAAAGTGGACCAAAGAAACAAGAGGCCCAACCAGGATCAACAGGTTGGTTTGTGGTGGAAGGGAAATAAGAAGGAGTAGAAATGAAAAAAGAATTAGCCATGAATCCGTTAACTGTTAAAGCTGGGTAATAACTACATTGAATTCACTGAATGGTTTTTTGAACATTGGATACTTTTAAATTCCCTAAAATAAAGAATTAAAAACAAGCGAAAGAGTCATATGTGCCAAGCAGATTTCCCCCAGGTGACTGTTAATTCGAGTGTGTGTGTAATTTGTGCTCCTCTACGAGATGATGGGGCTAATAGAAGTGGAGGTTCTTATTATCGTCTTTTTCATAATATTTCAGGACCTTTAGCAAGCAATCCATGTAACATATTATATCCCTATGAGAAACACCTAAATGAAATTTTATAATAATTAACTTCTTTAAAGCAAATAAAACATTAATACCTTTCAACAAAATTTTTTTTCACCTTGGAGCTAACTATATAAATGTTCTTCGTAACCTAAGTACAAGACACAGTGGGCGGTGACACGGACGTGTAGGAGGGTGTGGTAGTGCAACAGAGATGATGGGACAAGCACAAGCGCTGTTAGAGAAGCCGAGGATTGAAGATGCAGATTCTGGAGGGATCCTCCTCTCCAGAGGGGTCTCTGTAGGATGAAAATTGAGTGTGAGGGTGAATGAGCTTGCCATGATGATGGAAAAAAACCAGGAATTCTGAGTACTGAGTTTACATTACATCCTCCTTGGAGAAATGGGAGGAAGAAGTGCTGACCAAAAAATGATAAAGGGGATATGTTAGGAGGGACTCCTGAGAGCCTGGTGTCCTGGAAGAGATTTCAACTAGAAGGGGCCAGTCTAAATCACTGATGGTACAGAGAGGTCAAAGGTAATTAAGACCATGGGAGAAAGGGCAACAGTAGGAGGGAAATAATGTGTTTTCTTTGAAGTCCTGTGTCTTATTCTAATCCCCTAACACATTTGCTTTTTTTTTTTTTTTGGTCTGTGAATGTTCCAAAATGTATGTGCTTTTCCAATGGTCTGAAGCATTCCCCTTTTATCTGCAGTCCCAATTTTGGCAAGAACCACGAATTTATCTAGAGAGAACGTTTTTAGTTATACATAATCTCTAAATCTGCTCTGAATTAGGAACTCACTGGTAACCACATAGAACTAAATTTCCAAATATTGCTGTTCCAAAACAGATTCAAAAGAAATAGACTGCAAGGAAATACACTGAGCTTGCGAGAAAAATCAGATAAATGAAACTGTAACTAAAGAGGGCAAAATTTTATTTTATTTTATTTTCATTGGACTAGTTGCAATCAGTGCCATGGTACTCCCTACTGGAAGCTGGGACAAAAAGAAAATCCAGTAAAATATTTTGACATGTTGTTCATCATGTATTTCTGCATTAATTTTGATTTTTTTAATATTGCATTGAAATATTATTTATTGTGATTATTGACTTTTTTGATGGCCCCTTAAATTTCGATCTCAAGGTGAGTGAGGCACAGGTTGGGAATATGAAAATTTGATGGCAAAAGAGAAAATGACAAACACACAATCAAAAACTTATCTGGAAATATTCCCAGACCCACATAAATGAAGCCATTTAATCCCTCTCGTGGTTTTAAGTATCAGAGTTTATTATTATATAACTCGGTTAACCTTGACCATAAGTGACTAAACTAAAACTGAGCATCAGAGGCAAACACTTAACAGTGTAAGTACGGCCTCTGAGGTAATCTATGACAAAATCCTCTGTCCAATTAGGTATGAATTACATCAAACATTCTCACTCTCAAATATCTGAGTCAGGAATGCGCAGAGAATCCTATTGTTAGCAGTGGGGTTAGTGGATGAGCAAATCCAAAAAGATGAGTCATTGCTGTAAAGGAGAGACTGCGAGTGAGCATAAATGCCAGTCGGCAGAAGCCTGGGAAGAAGAATTGCTCACGGTAGACAGTGAAAGAGCTAGTTGGTAGAAAGAGCTGAAGAAAAAGGATGAAAAAGAAACACAGGTAGAGCGGGCAAACCAAGATGATCGTGGACATCAAAGTGAAGATTCACAGCCTCCTGTTTCTGAAGTCAATGGCATGGTCTCATAACTCCTTCCACCTCCTCCACTCTCACATTGTTACAGGCTGCCTTCCCTTTTCTTCGACTATTCTTTGTGAAACTCTGTTTCTAGCACTCAAAATCCCACCTAAAACTCCAAAGGCAAAGCCAGAGGGAAGATGACAGGGAGGGACAATGACCAAGAGAGCTATCACCTAGGAGATCTGGGAAAGGACGCATTGAAGAGAGCCAATGAGTGGTGAGTCTTGTTTAAAAAGAAAGACACCGTCAAGTGCAACAGAATGGAAAATAAATCAAGTGTAAAGTCAAGGACAGTTTGAGAGCAACAGAGCAGGGCATGAGAGAATTTACACTGGATGAAATCAGAGTCATTTGCTGACACTAGGGCTGGGAAGGGAAACTAGGGAGATCTTGGAGAGATATGAGCATATGCTGAGCCCTGACTAGTGTGACTCCGTTGGTTGAGTGTCCTCCGCCACAGGGAAAGGTCACTGATTTCATTCCCTGTCAGGGCACATGCCTAGGCTGCAGATTCAGTCCCCAGACGGGGTGCAGGCAAGAGGAAACCGATGGATGTTTCTCACAGTGTTTTCCCTCCCTTCCCCTCATTCTAAAAATAAATTTTTAAAAAGTCTTTAAAAAAGTATATGCTGATAATACATTAACAAATCAATAAAATTATCAGTTTTCTACCCTGCATATATTTATTGGTGATTTTTAAGAGTAAGGAATTAAATTTGTCATGTAGACTTCTGTGCTTTGAGATCCTATCATAATTTTTCCTTTCATACATTCATTCGTTTTGTATATGGACTTCAAGCTTTTTGTCCTGCAGGAAAACCCCCAAACAGGGAGACGCTTCCTTTCTATATTTTATCTCTCCCCCTTTCCTGTAGTCCAATGTGAGGTACTCCATTTAAACAAACCCGGAGCCGAGGTTTGTTGTTAATGATTTCCACGCCAAACCCTCCCGACGCACTCCCGCTCGGTTCCTGTGGCATCAATGTCGATTTCCACGGCAACTGTGCGTAAGAAATACGAGGACAGGAGCTGACCCCAAGTTCGTCTGTAGCCGTAACTGACGGCCAAAATTTGGCCCAAACCGAGTACATCTACTTTTAGCAAAGTAATTTGTTGATAATATCCTTTGCCAACTTGACTGCTAACGCCAAGGCAACTCAGGCTAGGAACAATTATGTAAATCATGGACCGAATACAAATGTGAAACGAAACATAAACAAACATAACTGTCCAGACCACAAGTGTTAGCAGTGGACGTTAGGGGACATGTGAAAAAAGAGAAAAAGCAAAACAAAACACGGGGGAGATCCAAAAATGAATGTGTGTAGAACAGGAGAGGATTTTCAGGGAAAATAAAAAACAAGGTGCAGTAAAGGCCTTGGGGATAATGTTTCAAAACCACTGATAAATTCGGACAGTCTGTATATTATCAAGGTTGCTAACAATGTAAAGAACACATTAGTAACTTAAATTAGCATTAATAGGAGACCAGTCAACCTGAAGGTCAAGGACGGACGTTTATTTTCCTCATGATATTACTTCATCCTAAGGAAATGACCTAAGGGGCCCAGCCTTTAAAAATAAAAGGTACAAAAATTACATTTCTAGAACACTGTCTGTCAAGGGGTACCTGTCTAATAAAATAATTTCTAAGAAGTGACAGAATCAAAATGAAGATATGAGACTCTGCCATCCAGAGACTAAAGTCCAAAGCCATTCACAGGGTGAGAGCCATACTTATCTCTTAAGGACATCACCTCGTTAACAGCATGTTTTGTTCAGTAATAACAAGTACATCCTAAGTAATTCACTGTTCCATTTTCTGTAGCAAAGACAATAGAATAGTCTATTATATTCCTAAGATTAACTTTGTTATTTTTAGACTACACTAAACAAGCACTCTCATTTCAAAAAGAAATCGTTTCAGTAAAACAATGGATCAGCCAGCCATGTTTCATGTTAAATCAATAAATATAAAAATATCATGTTGGATGTTTTATACTGAATAAAGCCTATTACTGGAAGTTTTTAAAATAGGAAATATTAAAACCATTTATATTAAATTAATATTATAATGCAAGCTTTTAAATTATAAAATATTGGGCTTAGATATGCGATATACTTAGAATATTTAATTGGGAAACTTACCCTTAAAAACAAATATGTATTTTGTTTTCTACTAATATTTTTCTAGTCTTGACCTTTAGTTTAATTTTTCTTCTCTATATGTGAAATATATATTAGACATAATTTATATGCCTAAAGAAATCATAAGTCTTTAGTTCTCAGTTTTTATTTTTTAGGACTTGTACAAATATTTTGTAAAAGAAAATTTTATACAAAATAGAGCACCTATCTATACATATGAGGTGTTCTCTCAGATAAAAAATTACTAGGATTACCCTGGGTTGGCCCTGAGGACAAAATTTGGACCAAAGAGAAATTTAGTGCTCAGCTCAAGGTAACCCTTAGAAGCCAGAGCTGTTTCATGAAGCAGTGATATTCGGGAATGTTCCAGAAGAGGCCATGTGGTCCCGGTGAAAGTGTTGAAGAGGCAATTTTTATAATAATTTGACTTTTAAATGTTTTTACAAACAGAATTATTTGTTTTATAACCTCTGCATTCATCATATTAAGATATTCCATTATATGGTAAATATTGAGGTGCATCTTCAGCTGCCTGGTCAGTGGGCTCAGAGAGGTAAATTACTACTCACACTTGGATTATATTTGATTCAGAATTTGATATCTTTAAAAAATCAACATTAAATAAATTCTGTTTACATGGGGAAAATTATGTGGAGTTATATTTGAAAACAGAGACTACTCTCTAGCAACTTCAGATAGAACTAATGAAAAAATGATTTAAAATTTTTAAGTCACAATCACATAATATGCAGGCAAATGAAAAAAACTGAGATGTGAAATGGGTGGAGTCTAACTTTTTAAGAAATTCAATTTTATGTTCCTATAAAAGGGAATTAGAAAAATTAAACTCCACTTACAATTAAGCTTCCTATGTATTGATAAATTCTAAATATACGTATTTATTGTTTTGTGGATAAGGTAGAATTCTGTAGCTACATTTTCCTAAGAAAATGTTCACATAGTCATAAAAAAAATTGACAGTTACTCAGGTGTCTGAGATGCCTGAGTGGCTGTAATTACACACAAATCGCTAACCGGGTGAAATTTTCTCTTTTTATGTACATATTTCCTTCAAATGGGAGCTCAATGCTGCCACTCTAATGTCTCATAAACCCTGGCCATGCACTGTATTGGTGTGCTGGAATGGTCTGATTTAAGCTGTTTGTTTTGTAAATTGGGAAACAGGAATCTCAAAGGCTGAGATCATTTTCCAAACACAGTTTTAAAACATGGTCCATTATAATTACGAATCAAATCTTCTAGACGTTGGAGGGAAAAACACCTCTGTGTAGACAAGGACAAAATTCTTACGAAAGAAATATGAATGGCTACATTGCGCTACGGGCGGCACATTCACAAAGAGCAAGCCATCATTCTCTAGGGGGACTTTTCAACGTCCCACTAACAGTCGTCACGTACAATTATTTTCTGAAAGGACGAAAGTTGTCTCAAATGGCTGTGATTGATGAAGGGAGCCAAGCATGTCACAGAGCTGAGGTACATGTTCTCCGCACTGGACTTTCCCAACATAAGGTGACTTCTAGAATGTTGAGCCTACTTGTGTTTGCTTTCTGTTTATTAAATTCTTTACCTGAATGTTTGTAGATGAACCGATTTTCAGAATTCTTCTCTCAAGCAAAAATACCAAGTTCTAAGTTCTGAAGCTGGGATATGGCTGACGTGAGGGACCAGTGCGGGACACAGCCATGGAAAGTATACGGTTGAAAACAGTCATTATAAGTGCGAAGGAAAGTATAAGAAAAGGAACAGGTTAAGCACTCTTTCTTCTGATTTGTATCCCTCACAGTTCCACCGTGGAAATGCACATTTAATACCTCTTGGCAATGGGTCCAAGCAGAGAAGACCCTTGGAAAAAGGTAGCATTGGCAGGACACACACCATCCCAAGGAGAGGAGAAAGGAGAAGTCTAGATGAGAACAATAAAAATGGATTAAGAAGATGAATGTGGTGCAGGGAGCCCTAACTTTGATACGGACTCCTTCTGGTTTTTTGCTGGCGAGAGAAGTTTGGGCAAGGTTAGGAAACATTTTGGGGTTCAGCAATTCATTCCTCAAGGGGCTATTCATTCTGCACTAATTAAGTGCATACTCCGTAGATCGTCATTGCAGTGACACTAAATTTTGGTTTGGCGAGACTGTCTTTTTCTTCCAAGTTTCTTCCTCTCTTTCTTATTCTTTTTTTAATTCCTCTTTTCTTAACAGTAGGGCTCGTCTAGAATTATAAGTGCCTATGTGGGGCAAGGCGGAGTCTGCTGGGCCTCTACTAGTGAGAGGTGATTCCAAGAATGTGTGCTCAATCCCATCAGTTTTAGTTTTATTTGAGAGGCAGGATAATACAGTGCCTCGGAGGTAAATATTCAGGGAAACAACGCCGATGTTCAAGCGGCTACATTATATAGACTCCGTGTTAGTGTGGATAGTTACCCAGCCGCTACCTCAGTTCCCTGATCTGTGAAAGGGAGAGAATAAACGCATTCCAAGGATTTATTAAATTAATGCATGCACTGTGCTCTATACAATGCTTGGATTATAACATGTTTCAAACACAGGCGATTCATAACCTGATTTTCCCAAGGTAGAATGGAGGCCCCACTTTCATTCTCTGGCTCTATGGCACACTCTTGGATTCCATGAGCCCTGGTAACATTACATCATGTGCCCTGCACACTGGAGGATCTTCCTTTCACAGAAGCCCGGAATCTTGCTTGTTTTGTAGGGTAGGAAATTGGTGCATTCTGAAAATCAAAGTTTCTCCTTGTGGGCTTCTGCTTCTGTTTCTTCCAGGGATATGAACTAGGAGGAAAATTTGCCAAATAACAAACAGACAAAAAAACATTTCTAGATGCACTTTACCTCCTCCTCATCTCCAAAGGGGCATTTTAACTTTCCATGTTTTTGTAAGACCAGTGCTTGATGGGCAGGCATTCAAATTTTGGCCAACCCACCCATATTTATTCTGGCTAAATCAAAATGTATTTCCTCCTACTTGGGTTCCCCATTGCCCAACCCCTAAGGTAAGGCATGAGAAATATAGTGAAAGAAGGAAGAAAAAAGAAGGAAGGAAGGAAGGGAAGGAGGGAGGGAGGGAGGGAGGGAAGGAGGGAGGGAAGGAGGAAGGAAGGCCACAATATTCTATCTCTATAATGCTTTAGATAAAATTCCATGGAATGAAGTTAAATTCATTTCCAAGTAAGGGTGTATGTTCTTAATATTCATTAGAATCTGATCAAGAAAGTCTCCATGATTCATTTTGAAATCTTTTCTTAAGCATTTTTTCTGACAGGGCTGGTCTTCTCACAACCTGCCTTGAAAAGGAAGTTTTCTGAGCAGCGTTTTCTATAAATTCTCTTCAAAAATTTTCCTACCAAGAAAATTCCCTAAGACAATGTTCCTGTGAATAAAATCATATTCTAACTGCCAAGAATCATCATTTCAGGAAAAAAGTAATAAAATGCTAACAACAGTCTTCTTCTAAGTCTCAGAATCTCAGGGAACATTCCAGAATATTGTCAGGATAATATATTTAAGTGGCTCCATTCTAGTTATGGCACATGATTGAAGTATTAAATAATATTGTTTGAAAACTGTAAAGACCTCTGGGGAGTAGTTTTTTTTTAATGTAAAAGTGTCCAAATACAATCTCAGTGTACGTGTGTGTATGCACGCACACCATGTTTGGTATTCGATATGCATGTAAGTATACCAACTATTTAAAATCAGCCTTGGTTGCTTGAGCCAGAGACTGAATCCCAGTGCTGACCCAACTACTCATTATCAGTATGCTCTTGATTAAACCACTAATCTCTGTAAGTCTAAGCTTTTTCACCTGAAAAATGGTACCCCTAAGTAAGGATGTTTCATTTATGGTTGATGCGCATGATAAAATATACAACCTTCTATGCAGTGCCTTTCCTATGATAAGTTCTCAAATGCAAGGCAGCTGTGTATTTACTTTTAAATAATTTACTTCAAATAGCAACAAAATGCTTTCTTTTAGTCAATGTTAGCCAAGAATATGGTGTAAAAATGTCGTTTAGGTGAGAAAAGTTTTATTTCGCCCTTTAAAGCTATTAATATCTTGACTGAAAACAGATCAATTTTGATTAAATACAAATATCTTTTCAACTGTGTGTCTTTCTTTTGGTTATTAAGTTATACATTTATAGGGTTTGTGGACCGCATGGAAGTCTTTCTATCAAAAATCCCCCCCAAATCTCAACCTTTAAAAATATTATATGCACTTCTTTATTAAAAGGAATGATGCTCTTTTCAAAATCATTCTGTCAGGCATGAAATTGTTGAATTAGCTTTAAAAGTCAGGCCAAATGGGTGCGGGAAGAAGGTAATCAGAGAGAGCCGTTCATTAGCTCATGAGAAAGAGCAGTTAGTGTTGTCATGTCTGGGTCGAGACAAAGTTGGTCAGATTGTCCTGCCAAAGAAATGTCGTGGGGGAGGAATTATACTGTCCGGGAAAGAGTCCTAAGAGGAATGTTCCTTTAAAGTCCATGCTAAATCTGCTATTTTGGGTATTAAGACTACACACCACTAAAAAGAAACAGTTACAGCTGTGACATTTTACCAACAAAAGCCATAGAGATCTCTCACTAGTGACATGCTCTGGTTGGATCATAACTAGTCTGAAAATATGACGGGGAATAATGGTTAAGCATCAGTTATTTCTAATTTCCATGTAATTAGTCTCTCTCGAATTCAGAAGTTAGGATCTCTATTGGACTGCTCTGGAATTTTCCCTGAAGTATTCTTCACCAGCTGCCCAAGAAGCTCTGGATGAGCTCTTGGAAAGTTACAGAATTAGACTCCCCGTGATGGATTCAGTCCTGGGTTTGGCTCTCTGTAGCGGACTGAGTCCAGTTGAGTTTTCAAAGCTCTTGGGTGTGACAGTGACTGCATTTCATCAGTAGGATATAGACACTGTGAGTCTCTGGAACTGGAGCTGAGGGAGCTCCATTCCGGATTGCCTAAGGGGTGATCTCCCAAATCCCTGAGAAGTATCAGCTGTCCTATTGCAAACCCACACATTAAAGGTAAAGAAATTAAAGAGCCGAAACAGTCATCCCAATGCATTCAGCTTTGTGAGGGACACCATAATGAACTGGGGTTGAGAATGAGGTTTTGGAAAATGACGATAATCTTACCCAGAGGTGATTGGAAAGGAACTGAGATAGAATTGCGTTGTTGAATGGGACCGCATAGTGGGATGGCACAACTTTCTAAAGCAAAGGCTTCTTTCAACTTTCTAGGCTTTTCACAACTTTCTAAGATCAACGGTGAAAGTTTTAGAAGCACTGGGCCTTGATTGAATTCATGGTCACAGTTGAGGACTGCATATGCCTTTTGTGATGAAACCTGTAGCTTCTCCATAAAGAGATAGTGTCTGTATCCTCTCCTCTTAAATCTTGGGGCACCCTTAGGTCAATAGACTAGGTCCAAAGTAATCGTGTGTCAGTTCCTAGCCTAGACCTCAAGAGGCCTTTTGAATTTTTATTTGCCTTCTTGGAACTTTAACCTTAGCCAGAGATAAGCATCCTCAGCCTGAGATATTATCCAGAAAAAAATTTAACATAGCAGTCCCAGGACTTGGAAAGCCCTGCTGGCAAGATGGCCCCTTAGCTGTCCATGGAAACTTGGATTTCAGGAATGTTCCCACCACTGTAACTAATAAGAGTGGTTTACTGTGCCTCAAATGTTTGTGCAAACAATGTGGTTTATGCTGAACACCTGCTCTTATTGTAAGAGTCTGGAATTTTGGTACGCGCCAGATAAAGGGTGCTTACACGACCAACCCCTAATACAAACCCTGGACACTGTGGCTCTAACGAAATTCCCTGGAAGACAACGTTTCAGATGATTTGTCACAATTCATTGCTGGAGAAATTAAACATAGCCTATGTGACTCTAGCAAGAGTAGACTCTTGGAGGCCTGCTTCCGGTGTCCTCAGGACTTTGCCCCGTAGACCTTTGCTTTTGTGGAATTTTGCTTTGTATTTTATTTCTGTAATAAATGATAGTCATTAGTGTTTCTGTATGCTGAGTCCTATGGCTTCTCTTAGTGAATTATCGGATCTGGAGAGTGGTCTTAGGGACCCCTGAGGAATGAAAGGCCTCATGAAGCAAAGGATATTTTTCCACTTGAGGCCACCTTCGGTCAGTTAACAGTCAGCTGATCGACAGATATGTGAGTGACTCCCAGGTGAACACCCAGAGATGGCAGCAATTTTGGATTTGTTTACTATTTAAGGTAAGAGCCCCGTGTTGGCCAGCCAAGCTCAGGCAAGATTGGTAGACTTCACCAGCCAATCTATAAATTTGTGAGAAATAATGGTTGTTACTTTAGGACCCTATTTTCAGGATAATTTGTTACTCAGCAACAACTAACTAATACAAGAAGACTAAAAATTAAATAAAATATAACAAAGTCTTCAGAACAGAGATAAAAGCTTGACTGGAAAAGAAAGTAGTTGAAGAGTTCTCAGTTTGACAAAAATCCAAATCCCTTGCATGTTAGTCAGCAGATTAAATGTGATGTTTAAACCCAGAGAAATAATAGAATTGATTTTCAATATGACAAAAATGTGCTCTGTAACTCGGCCTGCATGTTCAAATTCATTTTCGATCAGGGTAGCAAATTGAATAAGACCTTCCTCTGACCAAATGCTTGATTTCAAATGCCTCTAGCTTTAAAACCATGAAACCTGGCTTTAAGGATAGTTCTCTCTAGAGGCCGGGTAGCGTTTCTCAGGTGACTTTAATAGGCGCTAATATTTTTAAATGATCTTTGGCTCTGTTCTGTCGAGGCATGATCAGATTAAAAGAAATCCACACTATGCATCCTTCATTTGCTACCAGTGAATGTGAATGGTGGGAATAAACTGATGTTGACCCTTTAATAGTTTCTAACATTACTTTGAAGATGGAATATTTGCATTGTTTTGAAATTATTCTGCCAAAATAGAGACTAAGTAAAAATAATAGTATTATCCTTTCATTTGTTACTTTAAAGTAGATCAAAAATGTGTATTATATAAATATATCATTTTTAAATTCCTTTAAAAATCGGAAGCAAGTAGCTTATCACTACCAATAAAGAGCACTCATTAAACAAAAAATACTGTGAAGCTGCAAAACACAGCCTGATAAATATCACTGCTGTAAATGAAGATGAGGAAAACAATTTCAGTTTTTCACAGAAGATACATTTGCTATATACTTTTAAAACCTTGGAAAGCTATTAAGTTCATGGTATGTCATCAATTTATAAGAAGTACTCTTGACACCAAATTACTTAAGAAAAATAAATAGTAAACTTCCTGGATTCACCCAAATGAATTTTCTTATCATTGAATTATTTCATGTAGACTAATTATACTTAACTTCATTAATCTCAACAGTTCTTTTTGACCCAGTACATTAAACATGTTTTTCCCTCCCCACTTCTCAACACATAGATGAGATGAGACAGCAAACATTGAAAAATACATTGATGAAGTAGGGAGTACATTTCAAATGACTGGAGCAGAAATAAATTATGAAGGCCTCTAAATATGTACAATTTTCTGTATTTTAGTAGACGTCTTGTTCCCTTGGATCTGCATTACACAAACAGGATAAAATTTAGATAACTTTTTTGTTTGTTTGTTTTGTTCATTCTATTTATTATTTTCCTAATACATTTATATTATTAGATA